>JASVEL010005087.1:0-426910 GCA_032618575.1 Nicotiana noctiflora | reverse complement strand
CGGGGCAGGTGCTGAAGTAGAAGGACCAGATGATAAGGGTTGCGCCCTCTGCTGATATGGCCTGGGAATAAAACGAGGACACTCTCTGCGGATGTGCCCAAACTCTCTGCACTCGACGAAACTCCCAGGTGCTGGGGGCTAGGACTGATGAGGACCCCTATCACCGGAGTGTCCAGCTGATGAACTGGGTCGAGAAGAGCCCTGGACAGATTGGGCCTATGAAGAACTCTGTGCTGGCATAGCGCTGAGAGATGGTTGGCTCTGGTGCGAACCCTGATAACAACGGCCAAAAGACGACCCTCGGTGATCTGAGCGGGCCGACTGTGAAGACTAGAAAGAGCAACCTCAGCTCTGCTGACCCTGTCCTCTGGTTTGAGTGCCACTAGAACTAGCTGATCCTCAAGGCATCTTAGCCTCCCTCTCATATTGCTCCCTACGATGATCTGTCTCTATGTCGTGAGCGATATCCACAACATCCTCAAAAGTGTGGCTCAAAACCCTCTCTCGAGTTATTAGATTACGGATAGGATAAATAAGGCCATCAACAAAGCGTCTAATCCTCTCCCAGTCGGTAGGAAACAACCACGGTGCATATTTAGATAACTTTGTGAATCTGATCTCATACTCTGATACTGACATGTCTCCCTAGCGAAGCCCCTCAAACTGTCTACGCATATCCTCTCTCTGGGATCGCGGCACCCACTTCTCCAAGAACATAGTGGAGAACTCTGGCCATGATAATGGTGCTGCCCCTGCTGGTCTACGGCACTCAAAAGCCTCCCACCAAGCGAAGGCTGGTCCCTGGAACTGGAATGTAGTAAAGGATACGCTGCTGGACTCCAAGATCCCTGTTGTACGGAGCATCCGACGGCACTTGTGCAGAAAACCTTAGGCGTCCTCGCCGGAGCACCACTGAAAATAGGAGGAGATAATCTGCTGAACCTCTCAAGACAACGCTGCTCGTCGTCGGTCATAACTGGGACCCTGTCCCCAGAACCTGAACAACTGGCTGTACTGGGACCACTGGCTGAACTGGAGGAGCCTCAGGTGTCTGCAGGCCCTGCACTGCTGGGTTTGGATTGCAAGATGTGGGGGTTTGATGACCTCCCCCAGTCCCTAATGTAGCTGCTGCAGTGGAAGCTGAAACTGCCTATGCCAGGCCAGTGCAAACTGCTAATATCTAAGTTAGGGTCACCTGTAGACCCGGAATAACAATGGGCACAGTCGATTGCCTGAACTGGTACTGCTGG
The DNA here is from genome assembly GCA_032618575.1 of Nicotiana noctiflora. Classification (NCBI taxonomy): domain Eukaryota; kingdom Viridiplantae; phylum Streptophyta; class Magnoliopsida; order Solanales; family Solanaceae; genus Nicotiana; species Nicotiana noctiflora. The sequence goes on along the minus strand of JASVEL010005087.1, from coordinate 425,660 downwards.
AGCTTCAGCAACTGGAGGTTGTGGGTTAACTTCCACTACCTCAACTGCCCTACCCCTGCCACGACCACGGCCGCATCCACGGCCTCTAGTAGGTGGTAATGGTGGTCGTCCACCTCATCCGGAAGCTCGAGATCTAGCCATCTGCGAGAGAATAGAATATCAAAGTTCTGTTTTGAATCAACAAAATAGCACGACAAGATCTTGAAGAATTGAAACTTTCCTAAAAGGTTTGCTGCCTCCGGAGGATAAGTATATGCATCCCCGTACTGATCCATGAGACTCTACTAAACCGGCTCATGACTCGCGAGACCTGTTAACCTAGGCTCTGATACCGACTTGTCACCACCCAAACACCGGTCGTGATGGCGCCCAACACACTGCTAGGAAAGCCCGACCATGTTATCCAATTTACCAGACAGCTATTAGGTAATAATGATCAATTAACCTTAATAGCTTGTTTTCATATCAAAACAATAAGTGCGGAAATAGAACATACAAAAATACAGCCCAACCAAATCACGGTGTCACAAGTCGTAGCCTCTACAGATGAAAATATCCTACACAAATCAAGTCTAGGTAGAATGAAAGCAACATAATGATAAGAGGAAGAGATCAGGTCCTGTGGACGTCGGCAGCTACCTCGAAGTCTCCTCGGGATAATAGTAACAAAACAGCTGCGATAGCTCAACTGCCCTCTAGAACCTGTAAATCTGCACAAAAAGTACAGGGGAGTGGGGTGAGTCTATTTCAACTTAGTGAGTAATAATAATAAATAACAACTGAAAATAAGAACACATGTACTATCACTAAATAGTTCTAAGGGTAACCACACAGGTAAGTCATCTCTACAGTGAATAATCCCATTTCCAGTCCACATCTGTCTCACAACGGTCCCACACTGACCTAGTCCTCACTCATACTGCTGCGACGTGCAACCCGATCCAATATATATGTAAATATATGTATAATGTTGTAGCGTGCAGCCCGCTCCAATATATATAATGTTGTAGCATGCATTCGCTCCATTTAACATCGACGGTGCTCACTAGGGGTGTATATAGACTTCGGAGCGGCTCCCTCAGCCCAACCACTATGATACTATGGCGTGCAGTCCGATCCACACATATATCACTACGACGTGCAGTCCGATCCAATATATACATATACAGATATACTGCTGCGGCATGCATCCCAATCCAATAATATATAACAGCGCTCACTAGGAATGTGTGCAGACTCCGAAGGGGATCCTACAGCCCAACTGCAATAATATTACGGCGTGCAGTCCGGTCCATATGTATATTACTATGGCGTGCAGTCCGATCCAATATATATAGTGCAGCGGCGTGCAGCCCGATCCAATATAGATATATATAATATCTCACAGTGGGTCCTCGACCCTATCTCAGTTAATATAGACTTGGCCTCTCAGGCCCACTCAGCTAGAACAGGTAATCCCACCCTACGTAATCACTCTCAAAGTACACATCTAGTACTAGCTCATGATATGATATAACAACTATAATTACGGTTGAGTGTATGTATCTCGCATGATATAAGGGTCGCCTAGATCTACATGATTCCCTAATACTCTATAGATCGGCACAAGGCCCGAACCATGGCTATTAGCCCAATTACACAGTTATAAGCTCAATCTCAGTCATAATACACAGTAAGACTATCGATCAGGAAGGACCAAGTCCAAATCCCCAGTCACAATGCCACCACGCTCGTCACACGACGCATGTTTCATCTCAGTATAGCACTGTATAGTGCAAGTACGGGGTTTCAAACCCTTAGTACATCATTTACTACCACCACTTACCTCGAACCGGTAGAAATCCTAGCTCGCTTTGCACTTGCCTCGCAAATCAATCTCCTCGGATGCCAAATTTGCTCAAAATCAATAAGAATACATCAATATATGCTAATTAGACATAACCCAATCGAAATAACTCGATTTACAACAAAACCCATGAAGTTGTCAAAATCTGACTTTTGGTACGCTTCTTGAAAAATTACAAAAGTCACATATTCGGAATCCTTATCTCAACACGAGTCCATACATATAAATTTTATCAAAATCAGACTCCGTTATCCCATTCAAATCGATGATTTACCATAACCTAGGTTTAGGGCAAAAATCCCCCATTAATTTTTCCATTTTCAGTGAAATAGATGAAGATTCTAAGATAAAAACACGTATTTAGACCATAAAGCTTACCTCCAATGTTTTCCCGATGAAATCACCGTCAATTACCGCCACTTTGCTCTCAAAGCTTACCCAAAATTGATGAAATATGAAAACCCTCGTGGGTGGAAATGTTACTTAACAGGTCTGTCCGCCCAGGTAATTACACTATGCGATCGCATCCCATCATTGAGATTGTCACACCTCCCTTTTTACTACCTTTCTATTTCCCAAAAAGGAGAATAAGGTATACCTTGTTAATTGCCAATACACCCGTGAATGGATATAATAACAACGAGGAAGGAGTTTTTCCATTTTAAGGACAATCGGAACAGGATTTTATTTAAAGTTTCAGAGTCGCCACTTGGGAAGATAATGGTGTCCCAAGTCACCGGTTAATCCCGGATCCATGAAAGTTGACTCTGTTTAAACAGTCCGCGCAACAAGAAATCCGGATAAGGAATTCTGTTAACATGGGAGAAGGTGTTAGGCATTCCTGGATTCCGTGGTTTTAGCATGGTCGCTCAACTGTCGTTTGTGACTTTACTTGATTATATGCTTTTCACAACATGTATATGTTTTGTTTTAATATTTTATGACTTGCGACGTCGCGAAAACGTATTTCGAGTCACACTGCAACCAATTATGACTTTAACATGTTTCGGCTTCGTCGAGATTTAAGATTTGAGTCACATTAGATGTGCACTCATATTAAGGAAGGTATATTTAAAATCGTGACGGCTATTATACTTTAGGAAAGACCGTGGAATTCGCTAAATGGTCTTCCTGAATCTATCACTTATTATCATTCATATGGGGTCCCCGCGTATTTCGTTCTTATATGAGGCTCGTCCCGTTATTTTTAATAGTCCAATCCTAATAAGGGCTACTTTTTTCTATTTTTTGTTTTCCCTAATTATTTAGCAGTGTTGTAATTTCAGAATCATGTCCAGGCCAATTATTTCCATTTTTAGGGCCTAGACGTCTATGGACTATAATTAGAAGTCCAACTTACATAACTGGGTTTTGAAAACCCAGAATATGTTAGAGTTATTTCTCAGGGACCCAAAGATGAGTCCAATCGAATCTGGGCTCATACTGTCTATCGAACCCAGACTAATAGAGAGAAATGAGAAACAGATTTGAAATTCCTTAACAGATATATAAATGCTCAACACAGTAGATAAAATTAACCAAATGACAATTTCTTTCATAAAAAAACATAAGTACAGGTTTACAATATTAACTCTAAATTCCAATCACCTATCACTAATTAAATTTGAACAACAGACTACTATTTCATATACCTTAATAATGACGTATTACTTAACTATGCGAACATGATTATTATTAACTACTAATTGTAACTCATACTCTTCCGATCGTAATGATCGATTACTAATAGAACTTTAAACAATAAGCTAGTTGTGTCAACTACTTCGAACAGTTATATGATGCTTAACTCTGTAAAATAATTACTGATTCTAGCTTACACCATTTCAAGTTGTTATTGAACTATATGAAGTGAAGAAACAGATTAAAACTAAGTCAATTATTACATTCTAATTCATGAAGACTAATGTGGTTATTATGCAAGTTACGAAGCTATTTTTAACTAAGTGAGTTGATTTAACAAGTTAGCCTGTTTTTTTAAACTAAATCTAAGGAGATTATGACTGCAGGTGTTCTATACTACTCTATCTATTACATTGTTCGAGTTTTGCATATATTTCACTATTACATTTGTTCCTATCAAATTACAGAAAAATCTAACAGATAATTAACATAACATATTTTCAAAATACAAAAGAAGATTCCAGCTGAGCAACTCAATACAATTTCATTTCTTCAAATAGCTGATAGTTACATATCTGGGTCGAAATGTGTACCTTATTCAGCAAAAGTAAAGCTTATAAGTCTAGGATGCAAATGAAGATGAAGGATAATCAGCGATCACAGTAGCAGAATCAATAGAGAGCAAATCACAGCAGCACAATGAATACACAGTCGAATATAATCCTCAAGTTCAGCAAATAAACAATCCAAACAGCAGACTTGAATGAAATCCAATAGAACCTAATAGTAGAGAATAACTGAAGATCCCTAATTGAATTCCAAAACTATACTCGACTATACCCAGAATTTCACTCTCTATTTGTAGTGTATCACCTTTAATTTCTGAAAGTTTTTCTGAATTTCTAGAATCCAGTCCCTTTTCAGGCTTAATTACAGCCCATTTACAGATGTTTTTTTGGGAAATTTTGAGGGGGAAATTCAAAAATCTGATTATAAGTTGCCTCCCCTTATTTCTCTTATTAATTACAGTTTTGTACCTTGTTTCAGACTTAAAAATGCCTTCCAGCCCTTGCTGGAAGGTTCTAGGGAATTCTTTTTGCTTCTTTTAAGGGTCTACTACTATAGTGCCCTCACTTGCTAAGGATTTTAACAGTTATGCCTTTTTATTATGTCTGTTTTACCCTTTATTTTATGCCTTATTGCAGAAATACTAAGCCCGAATGTCTATTTTATCCCTGCAGGCTTTATTAAATCTACAACTATGCCATTTCTTCTTCCTTTTATACATATGTTATTATGTATTAATTACCCGACCAGTTAATGGTCTGGGTATCCTGAATTAGTTAGTATTTTACTGTTGGCCATCATTTATAAATCATTTAAGACTTGGTCAACTTTAACCTTAGTTCTTTTCAGTTTTAACCTCTTTAAGAGGTAACCCTTTTTATTATTACTTATCCAATTGGATTAGATTTGCAGGACTAGCTTGTTTCTTATTTAGACTTAGATTTGCAGAATTAGCCACACCAATGTTTCAGGAGTGGCCCAATTAATCACATAGTCTTAAATCATTTCACTTATAGCCAAATTAGGTTACTTTTCAATAATAGCTAATTTACTAATCATTTGTCTATTACAGCTATAACCAATACCCTAAAGCACAGTAAGATTAATCATAGTCTAATATATGAATTCATTACAAATACAACAAACTTATGTCAATTTGCACACATAGCCACAATCATAAATCACTTATCAATTAACCAAAACTCGAAGAGAAATTAGATAATGGTTGAATCTCAATTAACTAACTCTTAACTTCAGACTTAGGCATAGTAAACAAATCCGACATAAAGAAGCATACTCACAACAAATTCATATACTAACTTATAGAAAACCCTAAAAAGCTCAATATATCATTTAACGTAATGACATGATAGATGGGATAGGCTAGATGATAGAAACCCTCAGAAAGTTATTAAGCAAGAATATGCAAAAGAGTATAGGAATCAGAAGATAAAACAATCAAAGCATGCTTAGAACAGAAGATATGATCAAACAATCAGAAGATATGCAGAAGATGAAAGTATAATCAGAAGATTTTAACATTCAAACATGCAAAAGATTAACTACAAAAAACTAAGAAAGCAATTAAAAAAAGAAAACATGCTAGAGATCGAACAGAAAACATGAAGCAAGAATACTTAGTTTAACAGGATTTGTCTCTTGTGCTTCCTTATTTCTTTCTTTCTTTTTATTTTCCTTTACTTAGCAAGAATACTCGAAGTCTTTATTTTTCCAAATTTACTCAAACCAGTTATTTTTTTGGGTTTTGGTGGTAAATGGGTGTCATAGGTGTAAAAGGGATGTGTTTGGGGGTGGGTCTTGTTTGGGTGTTCGCCGGAGGTAGGGTTCCGGCAAACTTCTTTTGAATATTCGAACGTTTGCAGTGAGATTCGAAAGAAACCAACTACATAGGGTGAAATATCCCCTCGTAATGGTTCTATGGTGTTTATTTGGGAGATAGATTCAAAGGTTGAAGGTCACCGGCAAAGATTCCGGTGACCGAACTTTCAAGAAGTCGGGATTTTTTTGGTTTCTTTGGTTTCTAGGATAGTTTTGGGTGAGAAAAGAAAGAAAGAAGGAGTTTGGGGGCGATTTTGGCCGGAGACGGCCATGGATATTGGCCAGTCTCCCTGAGGAAGATAACAGAGACGAAGAAGAAGAATGGATAAGGGCGGCTAGGGTTTGGTGAGTGTAATCGTTTGGTCTCTGAATGAGAGATGGAATTTTAAATAATCCCTTGGGGATGGGCGATCCCGGCCTTTGGATCACGTTTGATCAACAGCCACGATTAATTGATCCCACACGCTGTCGTTTGGGTTTTAATGAAGAACACCTGGCCTCCGTTAGATCATCTGATTCAAACGGCCAGGATTAAATCACCAATACTTCGTCGTTTCTTTTATTTAAGGAGATTCAATAGTGTCTGTTTGATCAGTTATTTGGACATCCAAGTAGTGGTAGCACGGGAAGGTGCATGATGTGTTAAACAAGTTATTTGAGACAACATCATTGTAGTTCTCAGCACGTTCGAGGACGAACGTATGTTTAAGTGGGGGAGATTGTAACGACCCGACCGGTCATTTTGAGTCCCGACGCGTCATTCAGCAGATTGAGGTCATGAACAACTTCATCTCAGGTATATTGACTTGTGTGTATGGTCAGAATTAAAATTCAGGAAGTTTGGAGTCAATCTAAATGAAAATTCTCATTTTGAAAGCTTAAAGTTGAAGAAATGAACTAGGATTGGAATTTTGAGTAAATGACCTCAGAATTAGGATCTAAAAGTTCCAGCATGCTTGTATGATGATTTTAAACTTGGGCGTATGTCCGGATTTGGTTTTTGATAACCCGTGAGCATTTCGGCGTATATGGTGGAAGTTAGTATTTTAGAAAACATTTCATAAATTTGGTGGAAGGCATTTTAGAGTTATAGATGTCCATTTGGGATTCTGAGTCTGGGAATAGATTTGTATGGTGATTTTGGAGTTGGGAAAGCGATCGGAAGTGAATTCGGATGTCCGGACGTCATTTTGAAGTCTTTTGGCTAAATATAGGAATTTGAAGGTTTATGAGAAAATTCGACCGGAAGTGAAAATTTTGATATCGGGGTCAGAATCCGATTCCGAAAGTTGTTACAAGTCCGTAATGTCGAATGCGACTTGTGTGCAAACTTTGAGTCAATTCGGATCGATTTTGGTAGGAAAAAGGGACAATTAATCACTTTGAGGAAAGCTTAAGTTGGAAAAGTCAACCCAACGTTGACTTATGAGTTAGAGCGCTCGGAACTGAATTCTGATGATTCGGTTAGTTTCGGTGGATGATTTAAGACTTAGAAGTGCAATTGGAAGTAATTTTGGAGGTCCGATGAAGAAGTTAGCCTATTTTGGCGAAGTTGGAATTTTGGCGGAATCCAATCGATGGGTGATATTTTGATCCGGGAGTCGGAATGGAATTCCGACAGTTGCAGTAGCTTCGTTAGGTGCTTTTGGATATGTCTGCAAATTTTCAGGTCATTCGAACATCGGGTCGGGTTTTTGATCGAAAGTGTATTTTAGGAAGTTTTTGGAAACTTAGGCCTTGATTATGAAAATTGATGATTTTGATGTTATTTCGGCGATTTGATCACTCGAGTAAGTTTGCGTGATGTTTTAGAGTCAATGTGCATATTTGGTTTGGAGCCCCGAGGACTCGGGAGTGTTTCGGAGGTGTCTCGGAATAATTCTGGACTTAGAAAATGGGCAGAAATTGCAGAAAAATCCGCTGTGAACAGTGCCCGTGAAACAGTGTGCATGAACAGTAACCGTGAATAGTGTCGGACAGAATATTTTTGAGGTCCGAAAATATATTGCCATTTTGACGATTTGGAGCTCGGATAGGGCGATTTTTCGAGGGATTTTCGTAGAGAACAACGGGGTAAGTGTTCTTAACTCAATTTTGGTGGTATAACTCGAATCTATTGCAAGTTTTAGTGTTTAATTTGAGAATTTTTGTTGAAAAGGGTAAAAAACCCTCTTGGATAGAAATAGTAATTTAAGGGGTCAAATGAACTCCAATATTTGTGAATTTGGTATGTACGGACTCGTGGCGAGACGGGGATACCGGAAAATATGAATTTTGAAATTTTTCGAGATGTGGGCCCGGGGCTCGGGTTTTTTCAATTTCGTGTTTTTGAGTATTTTCGAGTTCTTTCGATTGGGTTATGTCCCATTGGCCTAATTTGATGTATTTCCACTATATTTGATCACATTCTACGTGTGCGGAGCTTGATTCTCGTGGCAAGGGCATCGGAGATTAGTCGTCGAGCTGTATTGAGGTGAGTAATAGATGTGGGTGATGACCAGCGGGTTCGAAACCCCGGTATACCACTTTGTGACGCTGTATAGTGGCGAGACACGTACTCTCTTGTGAGTGCGGGGTCGATTGTGAATTGGGGACTATGGCTTAGTCCGACCTGTTGATCCTTTATTATGATATTGGCTATTCTTGAGCCGTCGAACCTCCTTCTCGGATAGTTGCATATTATATTGCGATATTGGCTACTCTTGAGCCGTTGAACCTCTTTCTTGGACGGATGAGTATACTTATGGGCTGTGAGCTAGTTATTGGGATCCTGCGAGGATCGTTATCATTGTTCTGTGATATTGACATGTTAGTTTTACTACCAGTCCGTAGCTATTATTGTTATCATGATATTTCCAATCTCTGGAACTTTGACATACTGTTTTCAATCGAAAAATGATAAAAGAGTTTTCAAAACAACTTTTGAGCCTGCGAGGCTACATTTGCATATTAGCTGACTGGTAGTGGATCCGGCTGCGCGCCGCAACGTATATGAATGATATTGTGCTTGGGCTGTAGGAGCCCCTCTGGAGTCTGAAGTCCCATAGTGAGCACGGGTACCCAAATTTGGATCGGGCTACACGCCGTAGCGGTCATTTAATGCATTGCATTGCATTTAGCTACATCTGCTAGCAGTTATTCTATGTTGTTGATACTTGTTGGTACTTTACTGTTGATATTGAACTGTTATAGGGTATTGGTTACAGCTTTACATAGTGCTTTATTGTGAATTTCTTTTCTACGCTATCTTACGCCTGTTTATTACTGCTAAGTCTGGCAGTACTCATTTTACTCCCTGCACCTTGTGTGCAGATCCAGGTACCTCTCAGCAGTCCTGATCCGGTAGCCGTTCCGAGACAATATCTGCGGGGTAGTCGAGGTAGATGCAGAGTCCGTAGGACCTGACACCCTTCCATCTGTCTTTTGATTTCATATTTCTATTTCTTTCCCTGGTTTGATATTTCTATAAATATTGACTTACAATTGTTATGTCTAAATTGGATAAGTGGGCTCAGAGCTCCGTAATTATTATTGATTGGTCGGGCTGGCCTAGCAGTGTGCTGGGCGCCATCATGATTGGGTTTTGGGTTGTGACAAGTAGGTATCAGAGCCTAGGTTACTAGGCCCATGAGTCTTGATCCGGTTGGTAGAGTCTCATGGATCGGTATGGGGACGCATGTACTTATCCTCGGGAGGCTGCAAACCTTTTAGGAAAATACTTCACATTTCTTGGAATTCTTAAGGTGCGTACCTGATTCAGCTTGAGATATAATTTTCGAAATTCCTTCCATATGTCTGTGTACGCATCAATCGTTCAGTAATACAATTGGCTTGATGGCTTGTGATTCCCTGGTCGAGGGGCGAGATATAATCTCTGCGAGTTCACTTGAGTCAAGATCTTTGTCTATGACATGAGCACCAAAGTGCTGATTTTACAAACTGGTATTATGAAATTTTGTGTGATCGGTATTGTTCCTAACTGTGGAAATGGCAGCTTAATAATGTACAAGCTGTCAGGTGTTTGATCCTTATTGTAATTTGTTGTGTAGCCCTGAGCTATGGGCGTGGTTAATATTTACCATGTCTCTTAATTGGGAGATAAAGTGCCTTATATGTAGTGGAACGAGTTCAAACTCAGGAAGACTAAAGTGATTATGCTATGTGTATCCTAGTGGAAGGTATTGTGCTAAAATGCTAAATTGGGGAAAATTAGGTGGGTTGATTCTCATGTGTAATTGAAAGGTATTTGATATGTGTTATGATTCGAGCACGTACAACGCATGTTCATGTACCAATTATGATAATATGATTTGTGTAGTATTGAGACTAATGTTGTCGATATGCATTGTGATGTCTTGTCGAGTTGTGAATGTATTGCTAGGATGGTTTTGGTGATTCTCTGGCAGGTGGATAGGCCAATTTATAAAGGAAACTCTGCCGAAATATTTGGAAAATTTGGGACTTAGAAAAGATTTTTTTCACCTAAAGAGTGGGCTTAACTGTTGTGTGTGAATGAATGGAAGGATTGCAAAATAGTTAGTATTTCTGATGATTCGAATCTCCGTCGAAGCTTGTAAATGACTTGAGTTTAATCTAACGAGAACTTTGTTGCATCATTTGAGTAAGAAGGCTATGAATGGCTAAAAGTGCTTTGATGTATGACTCCGAGCTAAGTTGGGGAGGTTGTTATTGATTAACTGATTGCACTGTCGTGTGCTGTGTTGGATCTCTCTCTAGGTATGTTGGGAAATTTTGATAAAGGTTATGGTGCTTCGCAGATATGAAGAAATACTAGGATGTTGTGAACTTATGTTGGTAAAGAATGTTCGGTGTATAGAAAAGGAAGATAGCTAACTGTATCTGTATGTAATCATTTTCTGCGGTGTCAGAGTTCTAACAAGGCACGAGTAGTTCTATTCAATAAGACAGTTGAATTACAGCTGAACAAGGGTGAATGATGCCCGAGAATTTGTTTTACCATGTTCAAGATTTTGCTTGTAACAGCCAGGTGTCTTAAGATTGTGCATGTGGCTAAAGACGGTAGTTTTGTTAGAAGAGATCAAGACTTGTGTTATATTATGTGAATGATGGGATTCTATGTAACCGTATTGGAAGGTAATGATAACGAATTCAAATTGCAAGAAGTTCTTTGAAATAAAGTATTGTAGAATATGGTCCTTCTGGGAAACATTGAGAGAGTATTCAGTGGCCTATGTGTCTTAGACGGTGTGGTCTTATGTACAAGTCTCGTGTGGTAACATGAGTTGATGTATTATGGTGCTACAATAATGGCTAATATTAAATCAAGGATGAATCAGAAAGGAAACAGGGTAGATGGAACAACTTGTTAATAAACCGAAATGGTATGATAAGGTATACGATTAATTTCTGGTATGTGTTTGAAGTAAGGAGTGTTGCAGATATTGTACAACAAAGTTCTTGAGTGTTGGTAGTTGTGTAACTCGATATTGATATAAGGACCCAGTCCTGGCAGTTTAACTTATGCAATGTAATTGGGAGAAAGAATTTATGATGTGTTTTACCGTGGTTTGAAAATGAGTGTATTTTTCCTGTTGCTATGCAAGGCTTGGGATGTGTAATGTGTTTTCTCTATATGAGACCAAGAAAGTCCTTGACTAGTTGAGTGCGCCAATGTTTGCGGCTTAGGAAAGGAATATGAATTTCCATGTTATCCTAGTGTGGTATGGTATACGCGATGTGTTATGGAAAGTTGATAATGGCATATTCAAGGTTTTGAGATCATTTCATAATATATATGGGAAGTCATTAAAATTATTGAGCAGCACGGGCAGCTGCAGGTGATTAAAGAATCGATCTTTCTGGTGATTAAGGAAAATGGTACAGTTATTCTAGTGAATTGGCAGGGAATATAGTCCAAGAGGACAAGGTAATGTAAACTGATAATATCTAGTGGTATGGTGGTATTCTCTTGTTGGATCGACTATAATAATTGAGTCGTTGATGGCACAGTGAAATTTCTGGATGGCTTTCGTGCTATGAATGGACGCTTGATGTGCGTTATGTATTCGTACGGTGAAGTACAAAATCACGCATAGTGATTCATGTGTTATATATGTGTTGGAGACTTGAAGTTCTTATTATTCCGCCTATGCAGTGGTTGTATATCGTGAGTATCAGCATCGTTTAGTGATTATTGGAAATCGGAAGCCCTAGTGGCTCTCTCTCAACTTGATATGACGAATTCAGATTATGATACTTGATTGCTGACTGGTTGTCATGGGTCAGGTTGTCTAGACTAATGTGATATGGACTATGATGGAACGGCACAAATTTCGTAGCAGAGTGCATTAGAGTATGCTCCAGCAGGGTAATTGTACCTCAGGACCAGAGGACGGCTGGCGGGTATTGCTTTGTCAGTTGGGCCTTCGTGGCGGATGTCAATGCAGAGGTTTCGACCATTGATTTAGTTCTGGTATTGAGGAACTTTGTCGTACGCGTTTATTGTGGCCGAGCTTGAGGCTATACATGTCTATTGTAATAAGAAACTTGACTCGATGTGCATTTCTTTTGAGAGGGTTTTATATGGATCCGGTGGCACGCCGCCACATGTAGGGTTATCTGGACCGATGGTATGCCGCCACGGGTATGTTATTGGAACGGGTTGCGCGCCGCAACAGTGTGATGTGGAAAATATAGTTTCCTATAAGTTACTTTGTATACAATACTTCCTAGCTTCTAAGGAATAGTCTGTATTGGGTACCGCTAGGGGAATAACACATCAGTTGTGTCCATTCAGGAATTGATAGCATATATTAAATGTATCACCGCGAGTGTGATTGATTGCTTGAGTTCAGACATAAATATGTGCGTAGCTGACCGTTTGAGCATGGTAACTTGAGGTGCTCCATGAGTAATAGTGCTTGGATAGAATCGTGAGTCGTGGCAAGGCCACGTGATGTTATGACATTTCGAGGAGGGTTCAGGTACTCTAATTCTATGATGTGAGACGAGATCTCAGTTATGTGTTGTGATGGAATTGAGGAATTTGAATTACAGCTCTTTTGTGTGAGTCGGTTGTCATGATTCGAGTGTGTTCAGATCATTTCTTATTGGAGCCTGTGTTTTGCTCTTCGTGGCTTAGGCCGATGAGGAGGTGTCATATTACCACTGTGGTGTGTTATAATCAAAATGATCGTTGGAGTCATTAATGAGTGCGAACATACATGATTTCAGCTAGATAGAAAGGTAATATCAAGGTTTGGCTCCAAAATCTGTTGTAATATCAGTCAAAAGAGAAATGGCTTCATAAATGGTGGATCTGAGGAATTGTTACGGTTTAGCCTGTGTTTTATTTATCGTTAGCAGTATATGAAAGTGTTGGAATAAAACTTCTACTAATAGGAGGTTTCCATCGGTATTTGGGTATTGTAGGCAACTGTAGTAAATAAAGAATGTTATTGTGGTCATATGAGTAAAGTTATACGAAGTGTAAATTCAACAAAGTTATCCATTAATGTTTGGGTACAATGTGTGGAGATTGATATGGTGGTCGAATGATGGAAACAGACTTGGCAGGAAATTCAGGGTGTTGGAATTTGGCCTAATGGCTTATTCGCTTGAATAAAGAATTATATCTACAAAATTATATAGCTAATGTGCTCAACTAAGTAGTGGTAGCACGGGAAGGTGCATGATGTGTTGAACAAGTTATTTGAGACTACATCATTGTAGTTCTCAGCACGTTCGAGGACGAACGTATGTTTAAGTGGGGGAGATTGTAACGACCCGACCGGTCGTTTTGTGTCCCGACGCGTCATTCAGCAGATTGAGGCCATGAACAACTTCATCTCAGGTATATTGACTTGTGTGTATGGTCATAATTAAAATTTAGGAAGTTTGGTGTCAAATCTAAATGGAAATTCTCAGTTTGAAAGCTTAAAGTTGAAGAAATGAACTAGGATTGGAATTTTGAGTAAATGACCTCGGAATTGGGATCTAAAAGTTCCAGCATGCTCGTATGATGATTTTAAACTAGGGCGTATGTCCGGATTTGGTTTTTGATAACCCATGAGCATTTCATCGTATATGGTGGAAGTTAGTATTTTAGAAAATTTTCATAAATTTGGGTTGGAAGGCATTTTAGAGTTATAGATGTCCATTTGGGATTCCGAGTCTGGGAATAGATCCGTATGGTGATTTTGGAGTTGGGAAAGCGATCGGAAGTGAATTCGGATGTCTAGAGGTCATTTTGAAGTAATTTGTCTAAATATAGGAATTTGAAGGTTTATGAGAAAATTCGACCGGAAGTGAAAATTTTGATATCGGGGTCAGAATGCGATTCCAAAAGTTGGTACAAGTCCGTAATGTCGAATGTTACTTGTGTGCAAACTTTGAGTCAATTCGGACCGATTTTGGTAGGAAAAGGGACAATTAATCTCTTTGAGGAAAGCTTAAGTTGGAAAAGTCAACCCAATGTTGACTTATGAGTTAGAGGGCTCGAAACTGAATTCCGATGATTCGGTTAGTTTCGGTGGATGATTTAAGACTTAGAAGCGCAATTGGAAATAATTTTGGAGGTCCGGTGAAGAAGTTAGCCTATTTTGGCGAAGTTGGAATTTTGGCGGAATCCGATCGATGGGTGATATTTTGATCCGAGAGTCGGAATGGAATTCCGACAGTTGCAGTAGCTTCGTTAGGTGACTTTGGATATGTCTGCAAATTTTTAGGTCGTTCGGACATCGTTTGGTCGGCTTTTTTATTGAAAGTATATTTTCGGAAGTTTTTGGAAACTTAGGCCTTGATTTGATGAAAATTGATGATTTTGATGTTAATTCGGCGATTTGATCACTCGAGCGAGTTCGTGTGATGTTTTAGAGTCAACGTGCATATTTGGTTTGGAGCCCCGAGGAATCGGGAGTGTTTCGCAGGTGTCTCGGAATAACTCCGGACTTAGAAAATAGGCAGAAATTGCAGAAAAATCTGCTGTGAATAGTGCCGAACAGAATATATTTGAGGTCCGAAAGTATATTGCCATTTTGACGATTTGGAGCTCAGATATGGCGACTTTTTGATGGATTTTTGGAGAGAACAACGGTGTAAGTGTTCTTAACTCAATTTTGGTGGTATAACTCGAATCTATTGCAAGTTTTAGTGTTTAATTTGAGAATTTTTGTTGAAAATGGTAGAAAACCCTCTTGGATAGAAATAGTGATTTAAGGGGTCAAATGAACTCCAGTTTTTGTGAATTTGGTATGTACGGACTCGTGGCGAGACGAGTATTCCGGAAATATGAATTTCGAAATTTCTCGAGATGTGGGCCAGGGGCTCGGGTTTTGTCAATTTCGTGTTTTTAAGTATTTTCAAGTTCTTTCGATTGGGTTATGTCCCATTGGCCTAATTTGATGTATTTCCACTATATTTGATATGATTCTATGCGTACGGAGCTTGATTCTCGTGGCAAGGGCATCGCGGATTAGTCGTCGAGCCGTATTGAGGTGAGTAATAGATGTGGGTCATGACCAGCGGGTTCAAAACCCCGGTATACCACTTTGTGACGCTGTATAGTGGCGAGACACGTACTCTCTTGTGAGTGCGGGGTCGATTGTGAATTAGGGACTATGGCTTAGTCCGACCTGTTGATACTGTATTATGATATTGGCTATTCTTGAGCCGTCGAACCTCCTTCTCGGATGGTTGCATATTATATTGCGATATTGGCTACTCTTGAGCCGTTGAACCTCCTTCTTGGATGGTTGAGTACACTTATGGGCTGTAAGCCAGTTATTGGGATCCTGCGAGGATCGTTATCATTCTTCTGTGATCTTGACATGCTAGTTTTACTACCAGTCCATAGCTATTACTGTTATCGTGATATTTCCAATCTGTGGAACTTGACATTTACTGTTTTCAACTGAAAAATGATAAACGAATTTTCAAAACTACTTTTGAGCCTGCGAGGCTGCATTTGCATATTAGCTGACTGGTAGCGGATCGGGCTGCGAGTCGCAGCGTATATTAATGATATTGTGCTTGGGCTGTAGGAGCCCCTCCGGAGTCTGAAACCCTACAGTGAGCACGGGTACCCAAATTTGGATCGGGCTACGCGCCGTAGCGGTCATTTCATGCATTGCATTGCATTTAGCTACATCTGCTAGCTGTTATTCTATGTTGTTGATATTGTCGGTTCTCTACTATTGATATTGAACTGTTACAGGGCATTGGTTACGACTTTACATAGTGCTTTATTGTGGATTTCTTATCTACGCTGGCTTACCCCTGTTTATTACCACTAAGTCTGGCAGTACTCATTTTACTCCGTGCACCTTATGTGCAGATCCAGGTACCTCTCAGCAGTCCTGATCCGATAGCTGTTCCGAGGCGATATCTGCGGGATAGTCGAGGTAGCTGCAGAGTCCGCAGGACCTGACATCCTTTCCATCTGTCATTTGATTTCGTACTTCTATTTCTTTCAGTACTGAGTATCATGTAGAACACTATTACACTTACGTTATGTGTAGAGGCTCTTGACTCTTGACCCATCGATCTATGGGAGTTGTATTGTTTTGGGACTTGGTTTCCCTGGTTTGGTATTTCTATAAATGTTGACTTACAATTTTTATGTCTAAATTGGATAAGTGGGCTCACAGTTCCGTAATTATTGTTGATTGGTGGGCCCGGGGCTTGGGTTTTGTCAATTTCGTGTTTTTGAGTATTTTCGAGTTCTTTCGATTGGGTTATGTCCCATTGGTCTAATTTGATGTATTTCCACTATGTTTGATTAGATTATAAGACCGCGGAGCTTGATTCTCATGGCAAGGGCATCACGGAATAGTCGTCGAGCCGTATTGAGGTGAGTAACAGATGTGGGTGATGACCAGCGGGTTCGAAACCCCGGTATACCACTTTGTGACGTTGTATAGTGGCGAGACACGTACTCTCTTGTGAGTGGGGTTGATTATGAATTGAGGACTATGGCTTAGTCCGACCTGTTGATACTGTATTATGATATTGGCTATTTTTGAGCCGTCGAACCTCCTTCTCGGATGGTTGCATATTATATTGCGATATTATCTACTCTTGAGCCGTTGAACCTCCTTCTTGGACGGTTGAGTACACTTATGGGCTGTGAGCCAATTATTGGATCCTGCGAGGATCGTTATCATTGTTCCGTGATATTGACATGCTAGTTTTACTACCAGTCTGTAGCTATTACAGTTATCATGATATTTCCAATCTCTAGAACTTTGATATTACTGTTTTCAACTGAAAAATGATATAAGAGTTTTCAAAACTACTTTTGAGCCTTCGAGGCTGCATTTGCATATTAGCTGACTGGTAGCGATCGGGTTGCATGCCGCAGCGTATATTAATGATATTTTGCTTGGGCTGTAGGAGCCCCTCCGGAGTCTGAACCCCCACAGTGAGCACGGGTACCCAAATATGGATCGGGCTACGCACCGTAGCGGTCATTTCATGCATTGCATTGCATTTAGCTACATCTGCTAGCTGTTATTCTATGTTGTTCATACTTGTTGGTACTTTACTGTTGATATTGAACTGTTATAGGGTATTGGTTACAACTTTACATAGTGCTTTATTGTGGATTTCTTATCTACGCTGTCTTACCCCTGTTTATTACCACTGAGTCTGGCTGTACTTATTTTACTCTCTGCACCTTGTGTGCAGATTCAGGTACCTCTCAGCAGTCCTGATCCGGTAGCCGTTCCGAGGCGATATCTGCGGGGTAGTCGAGGTAGTTGCAGAGTCCGCAGGACCTGACATCCCTTCCATCTGTCTTTTAATTTCGAATTTCTACTTTTTTCAGTACTGAGTACCATGTAGAACACTAGTACACTTACGTTATCTGTAGAGGCTCTTGACTCTTGACCCATCGATCTATGGGAGTTGTACTGTTTTGGGACTTGGTTTCCCTGGTTTGGTATTTCTATAAATGTTGACTTACAATTGTTATGTCTAAATTGGATAAGTGGGCTCATAGCTCATTAATTATTGTTGATTGGTCGGGCTGGCCTAGCAGTGTGCTGGGCGCCATCCCGATCGGGTTTTGGGTCGTGACAGCCTCTCTTTTATTTTCCTATTTTTTCTAATTTTTCTGGTATTTTTATGACATTCTTGCTATTTTTCTTTAATTTTCCGGTATATTTGTATTTTTTTTTTGTTAATTTTCTTTAATTCCTTTATTATTTTTTGTGACATTTTCTAATTAACCATTTTTCAATTTTTGATTTCACATTGTTTCAATCATACGCACACACTTTATTTCAATTAAGCACATAATTGCATACCAAAAATCTTATTTATTTTAAATATTAGAATTTATTTGCTTAGGGTAAAAATCACGTGCTTACATCGGTCGCATAGAACAATATTTGCTCGAATCATTTAATGATATGCGATGCAGTAGAGCAATCGTCCAAGCTCAAAAATTTCTACTATGTGATCGCAAACTCTCCCGCGATCGCATAGAACAATTGACTTCTAGGGACTCATGGCCATATTACCCTATGCGATCGCACCAGCAGCCATGCGATCGCAGAGTATCAGATTCTATACCTATGCGATCGCAGCCCCTTATACGCGATCGCAT
Organism: Nicotiana noctiflora; assembly: GCA_032618575.1. Taxonomy (NCBI): domain Eukaryota; kingdom Viridiplantae; phylum Streptophyta; class Magnoliopsida; order Solanales; family Solanaceae; genus Nicotiana; species Nicotiana noctiflora. The sequence goes on along the minus strand of JASVEL010005087.1, from coordinate 407,178 downwards.
AGAACAACTCGGGGCTCAATTTCATCCTTCTATGCGATCGCATCTCCTCTATGCAATCGCATAGAGTATCTGTCTGCAACAAAAACCAGCAGCCAACAGCATTTCAAAAATGCAAGAAATGGTCCGTTTGGACCGCCGGATCCCAACTAAAACCACCAACCTATCCCAAAACACGATATAAACTTGCTCCAATAAAAAAAACACCCTTAAACACGGAAATCATCGAATCAAAGGGAATTCAAGCCTAAGTTTCATCTAAATCTTTCAAAACCAACATCCAATAAAAAACCCGACCAAACGATGTCCGAATGACCTGAAAATTTCCAGGCATATCCAAATCACCTAAAGAAGCTACTGCAACTGTCGGAATTCCATTCTGACTCCCGAATCAAAAGTCTCACCTACCGTTCGAATTCCGCCAAAATTCAACCTTAGCCAATTCAAGCCTAAAACTACACCGGACCTCCAAATTCAATTCTGACTGTTCTTCTAAGCCACGATTGACCTCCCGGAGCTAACTGAATTTTTAGAATATGGTACCGAGCTCTCTAACTCACAAGCCAACATCCGGTTGACTTTTCCCAACTATTCCTTCTTCTAAGATATTATTTGTCTCATTTCCAACCAAACTCAATCCGAATTTGACTCAAATTCACCAAACATACATATTGAAACATGAACAAGCATATAACGGGGAAAACAGGGTGATAACTCACATGACGACGGGCCGGGTCATCATATTAAGTTTCGGAGAGTTTTGGGATACTTAGTCACTAAATGAGAGCTTAAGTGTTTGAAAGTTGTCCGTAGTCGGAACAGTGTGAAGAAGGCCTTGGAATGGAAATTCAATGGTTTCATTAGTTTCGTTAGGTGATTTTGAGGCAAGGACCGTGTTGAAGAATAGGTTTGGGAGGTTCGTAGCTTAGTTAGGCTTGAAATGCTGAAGTTTGAGTTTTTGAAGTTCCTGATCTTATAGTGAGATTTTGATCCAAGGGTTGAAATAGAATTCCAGAAGTTGTTGTAGCTCCTTCATGTAATTTTGGGTGTGTGTAAAATTTTATGTCATTCGGACGAGGTTTGGTTAGGTTTTTTATCGAAAGTATGTTTTGATAGAATTTAAAGTTCTTAGGCTCAAATCCTTGATTTAATTGAGTTTCCAACGTTGTTTTAGGTGGTTTAAGGATTGGTATAAGTTTGAATGATGTTATGGGATGTGTCCGTAGGTTTGTTGAGTTATCATGGGCCTCAGGATTATTTTGGATTGTCGACGTAGGGTTTTTGGAGTTGAAGGGCTACTGAAGTTTTCTGGTACCTGGCATAACCACACCTACGATTTGGTTTCCGCAGGTGAAGAGCAGTAGAAGCGGCCTAGTCATCACAGGAGCAGACGTTGGTTCTCCCTCATCTTTCTACTGGGGCATAAGTTTTACCGCAGATGCGGCTTCGCACCTGCGCGACTATCATCGCAGATGTGGCCCCTAGGCTGATTATTTGAAACTACAGATGTGGTGTTAGAATCGCAGAAGCAGAATTGCAAGAGCAGTTATAGGTCCAGAGAAGCGAAATCTGGCCAATTAAGGGTAAGACGCAGAAACGGCCCATGGTCTGCAGAAGCGGGACTCCAAGTGCAGTCCCTTGACCATAGAAGCAGAAATCACTGAAGTGAATTTTGAAATTCGAGGGTTTACCTTCAAAAGTTGAAAAATTAAATTGGAGCTCGGGAGAGGGCACTTTTGAGAGGGTTTTGAAGAGGAGATCATAGGGTAACATTTCTTTACTCCTTTCTAGTTATATTCCATCAATCTTTAGTTAATTTCATCATTTAATTTCGAATTTCTTGTAGAAATTGGGGGAAAAGTTCTTAAACCTTTAATTGAGGATTTGGGGGTCATTTGGACTTCGATTTCAGTGTTCTTGTAATGTATAGATCGTGAGAGTATGGGGGTTCCAAAATTTAAAATTTATTCGATTCTGAGACGTTGGCAAGAGGGGCATTTTGGTCATTTAGCTCAATTTGCTTCTTAGCTTTAAACTAAATCATAGAATCAGTTGCTTGAGATGTTTTTAGTATATGAAATTGAATTGAATAGATTTGGGCTATTTGAAGTTGGATACTCGTGGCAAACGTGTGGTTTCAAGTTGATTTTTGAGCCGGATCAAGGTAAGTGGCTTGTCTAACCTTGTGTGGGTGACCTTTCCCCTTAAGATATGATATTCGGTAATTGAATGCCTTGTACGTGAGGTGACAACCACGTACTTGAGCTAATTGTTGAAAAATTTGGCTTTACTTTAATTATTTAGATTGAGTATCGTTCTTACATGTTGTGTTCTTATTTGAAATAATAGATTTCTGTTAGCTAGAAAAAAGTATGCTTAGTTGTTCTAAATTGCCTATTTGCTCAAATTGCTTTGGTTGCATTACGTAAAGCATGTTAGGTTAGAACTACCTGTTACCTTTTATTACTGAGCTTCATCTCTGAATATCTCTGTGTTGTGACTGCGTATTTACATTGGCACTATGGATGTGGGGGTTCCGGTAGCTCCTTCCCCCCTCCCCCCTTGTTTGTTTACTTTGGGACTACGGGTTAGATTCCCGGTAGGTCCCCCTACACATTTACTTTGGGACTGCGGGTTCGATTCCTAATAGACCCCCCTGTATATTTAGTTTGGGACTGGGGGTTCGATTCCCGATAGATCCCCCCTGCATATTTACTTTGGGACTGCGGGTTAGATTCTTGATAGATCCCCCTGCAAATTGATAGTTGAACTAAGGGACGATATTCTGGGAGATCTTTTAGACACACTTGTCACACCTCCTTTTATGATATAAAAGGAGTTTTTCCAATTAAAGGATAATCAAAACGACATTCATTTTATTAAGAGAATCAGAGTCGCCACTTGGGAGATTTATAGTGTCCCAAGTCACCGGTTTGAATCCTGAATCGAGGAATGGATTTGACTTTGTATTACAGTCGCGAACCAGAAATCCGTGTAAGGAAGTCTATTAACTCGGGAGAAGGAGTTAGGCACTCCCGAGTTCTGTGGTTCTAGCACGATCGCTCAACTGCCATATTTTGCAAAAATCTGATTTTAATACATGTTATCATATTGTGCAATTTAAAAAACTTACCGCTTTTAATTAATTTTTTTTAAAGAAAGTGAACGTTGTTTAAAAATATATTTTTGGATTATATCACATGAAATGCACCCAGATCTTCGACACAATTTTATTCAACATTTTGGTATTTGGATTTGGGTTGCATGAAATACACACCCGTATTTAGGAAGGTAAAATTACTTAAAAGCGCGTCTAAAGCGACTAACGTGTTATTATCTTTGCAAGGAGTCCATGGAAATTCGCCAAATAGCACGTCCCGAATTTTAAGTATTTTAGTATAAGTATTTAATGAGGCCCCCATAATTTATGCATTTTTGTTTGGCGATTCTCATCTTAATTTTTATTTAAAGGCCAATCTTAAGCAAACTACGATTTTCTATTTATTTGTCTCTAAATGGCCCTAATTAATATACATTATTAATTGCTATTGAAAGTAATCAAGGAAAATGGGCCTCAAGTTAAAGTCCACATTTGAACAAAAGGTAACACCTCTTAACTCAAGTGTGCTACTTAACTCAAGGGCCCAAAGACCTATGTTGGCAACATTAATCCTCATCTAGGCCTTTGACTCTTGAAATTGGCCCAATATAAACTAGACACAATCAGTTGCTTTGTTGAGCTATTGCCAATTTCGGGCTCCAACGCAAGCCCCATTAACGAGCTGGGAAAACTGGAATTGGGCCAGCCTGTGTGTGATTGGGCCCCAAATGTGCAGTAGCAAGAAAAGGAACAATGCAGCCTGATTTGGTCAAATAACTATCAAATTAGCTATTTTATTGCATTAATAAGTTCCTACACGTATTTGATGAGGTAGCTACTGAAGTGTTCATATTGAATTTTTACTTTGATTCAAAAATGAAAATGTGCAACAAACCTCATCTACGGTAAGTGTGATTCAAAATGTGAACCGCGAGTTTTACTTATTTTGATACCTGTTTTTTTCAAATACTTGATCGAAAGTTAGTACGACACTTCTAACAATTCAACACAATAACTATAATGACTAACCAATTTCTAGTGTAACAATTACCATATCACACCTATATGCAATTCTACCGATATGAATTAAAACAAAACCAACAGTCCAATCACACTAGCCTACATAGACCAGTTTTAAGTATAAAAATTAACATTGGATGCTAACACATGAATTAGTATAATCAGGATTACATAGTCTAGATGTTCTGTCACGACCAAAACCCCGATTGTGATGGCGCCTAACACATTGCTAGGCAAGCCCGACCATCTTATCCATTTAAACCAGCCAATTATAAATTAATACTGATTAATCGGCGTAATTAGCCTATTTTCATAACAAATCAAGAAGTGTGGAAACGAAATACACAAATACGGTCCCAACCAAATCGTGGTGTCACAAGTCCGAGCCTCTACAAATGAGATCTATTACACAATCAAGTCTAAGCAGAATGGGAACAACAAAGTGATTAAGAGGAAGAGGACAGCTACTGCGGACGTCGGCAGCTACCTCGAAGTCTCCACGGAATAGTGATAATACAAGCAGTTGCGATAGCTCAACTGCCCTCATGATCCTGTATATCTGCACAAAAAAGGCAGGGGAGTGGGGTGAGTATATTTCAACTTAGTGAGTAATAATAATAAATAATAACTGAAAATAAGAACGCCTGTACTATCACTAAATAATTCTAAGAGTAACCTCACAGGTAAGTCATCTCTACAGTGAATACCCCCATTCCCAGTCCACATCTATCTCACCAAGGTCCCACACAGACCTAGTCCTCACTCGTACTGCAACGGCGTATAGCCAATCCATTGTATATATGTATGTACACATATGTCTATAATGCGGCGGCGCATAGCCCGCTGCGATATATATACAAGTATATATATATATATATAAGTATAACGTTGCGGCGTGCAGCCCGCTCCAATACATATAACTCTGCGTCATGCAGGCCGCTCCATTTAACGTCGACGGCACTCACTGGGGTTGTATACAGACTTCGGAGGGGCTCCCTCGGCCCAAGCGCTATGATGCTGCGGCGGGCAGCCCAATCCACACATATATTACTGCCGCATGCAGTCCGATCCAATATATATATACACTACTACGACGTGCAGCCGAACCCATAATATACTCCATCGCCCACTGGGAATGTGTGCAATCTCAGACTCCGAAGGAGCTCCTATATATATATGTATATATATATATATACTACGACGACGTGCAGCCGAACCCATAATATACTCCATCGCCCACTGGGAATGTGTGCAATCTCAGACTCCGAAGGAGCTCCTATATATATATGTATATATATATATATACTACGACGACGTGCAGCCGAACCCATAATATACTCCATCGCCCACTGGGAATGTGCGCAATCTCAGACTCCAAAGGGGCTCCTACAGCCCAAGCGCAATAATACTGCATCGTGCAGTCCATCCCACTTGTATATTACTGCGGCCTTTCAGACCCACTTAGCTAAATCAGGGAATTCCCACCCTAGGTAGTCTCTCTTCACAGTTCACATCTAGTACAGGCTCATGATATGCTATACAGCTATAACTATGGCTGAGTGTATGTATCCAACATGATATACTATGGCTGAGTGTAAGTATCCAGCATGATATACTACGACTCAGTGTATGTATCCAGCATGATATAAGGGTCGCTTTCCTCAACTGGCTCCCCTAATACTCTACAGATTAGCACAAGGCCCAAACATGGCTACTAGCCTAATTACACAGTTATAATCTCATTCACAGTCATAATACACAATACACTATCAGTCAAGAAGGACCAAGTCTAATCCCCCAATCACAATGCCACCACGCCCGTCACATGACGCGTGTCTCATCTCAACATAGCACTGTAAAGTGCAAGTACGTTGTTTCAAACCCTCAGTACATAATTTACTACCATCACTAACGTCGATCCGGTAGAATCCTTAGTCCGCCTTGCGCTTTCCTTTCAATTAAATCACCTCGGATGCCGAATCTGCTCAAAATCGATGAGAATACGTCAATATAGGCTAATTATACACAAACCATTCGAAATAACTCAATTTGCACCAAAACCCACAAAGTTGTCAAAATCTAACTTTTGGTACGCTTCTCGAAAAATTACGAAAGTTATATTTTCGGAACTCTTATCTAAACACGAGTCCATACATATAAAGTTTTCCAAAATCGGACTCTGTTTGCCCATTCAAATCGATATTTTATCATGTCCCAAACTTAGGGCTACATTCCCCCATTAATTCATTCTTCAAATCGACATTTTATCATAGCCCTGGCTTAGGGCTAAATTCCCCCATTAATTCATTGAAATGTCAGTGAAATAGAGGAGGATTCTAAGATAAAAACACATAATTGAACCATAAAACTTACCTTCGATGAAAACCCGGTGAAATCCCAGCAATTTCCCGTGAGTTTCTCTCTCTAAGACTCAACAATGGTGTTTTAGGAATGAAACTCGCGACTGGTTACTCCCAGACAATTTTACCCTACGTGAACGCGATGCTACTCACTCGTTCGCGATGAACAAATGATAGCATCCCTCGATCTTCCTCTACGCGAATGCGTGGCTTCAGCCGCATTCGCGATGACCAACAGCCTCACATCTACGCGAACGCGAACCAGTCTTCGCGATCGCGATGCACCCCAGACCTTACCCTATGCGTTCGCGTCCTTCGCCTCGCGAACTCAAAGAACAAAAAACCTCGACCCTCTGATACACTTCGTGAATGTGTGGAAACCTATGCGAACGCGAAGAACAAATGTCTGCTGCAATTTAGTGCAGCAATCATCTGCTAACTTAGGCTAAAAATGGTCCGTTTGGGCCCCCGAATTCATCCCGAGGCCTCCGGGACCCCAACGAAAACCACCAACATACTCCATAACACAATACAAACTTGTTCCAATCCTAAAAATATGCCCTTAAACACGGAATACATCGAATCCAAGCAAATTCAAGCCTAAGTTTTCATTTATACTTCCACAACCAACATTCGATCAAAAACCCGACCAAACAAGCTCCGAATGACCTGAAATTTTGCAGTCACATCCAAAATCACCTAACGAAGCTACTGCAACTATCAGAATTCCATTCCGACTCCCAGATCAACATCTCACCTACCGTTCGGATATTGCCAAAATTCAACTTTAGCCAATTCAAGCCTAAAACTACACCAGGACCTCCAAATTCACTTTCGATCGCTCTCCTAGCTCATAAATGACCTCCTGGAGCTGACCGAATCATCAGAATTCGATTCCGAGCTCTCTAACTCACAAGTCAACATCCAGCTAACTTTTCCCAACTAATCATTCTTCTAAGAGACCATTTGTCTCATCTCCAACCAAACTCAATCCAAATGGACTCAAACTCACCAAACTTGCATATTGGAACATTAGCAAGCATAATACGGGGATAACGAGGTGATAACTGACATGATGACGGGCCAGGTCATCACATTCTCCCCAACTTAAGAAAGCACTCATCCTCGAGCAGACCAAGAGGTTTACTAGAAGTAACCCAATAGCTGAATGACCCTTCCAAGCATCTATTCGGGTCGATCCCACGTCACCCTATCTCATATAAGTTCGGTACACACTATAGCTGGAATTCTCACAGCCCATCCGAACCATAAACCGTATTACACTTTCCGGAATCACATACCAATCCTAATCTCATGGCTATAACCAGGATACACACGATCCAACTGTAATTGCCCATACTCGTCACTCTGGGTGAGATCACATGATGTGTCGAACAACCCAATCGCTCGAGACAATGGCCTCGGGTCACAACAATTGCCCAAGGTAACCAAGTACTAATAGAAAGACCTTTGTCATTAGATAGAGTCTTATTCCAACACCTTCATATCCTTCCCTCGGCAGCTGAACACGCGATATGCCGAACCCATCTCTCGGGTAAACCATTCATGAATCCATTTCCCTTCTATAACTGATACCACAATAGATTTCGGAGCCAAACCTCGACATTACCTTTCTAACAAGCTAAGATCAAATATGATCGTACTCATTAATGACTCCAACGATCATTTTGATTATAACACACCACACTGGTGACATGACACCTCAGCATCGGCCTATGCCACAACGAGCAGAACACAAGCTCCAATAATAAACGATCTGAACACACTCGAATCATGACAACTGACTCACACAAAAGAGCTGTAATTCACATTCCTCAATACCATCACAACACATAACCGATATCTCGTCTCACATCATAGAATTAGGGTACCTGAATACTCCTCGAAAGGTCATAATATCACGTGGCCTTGCCACAACTCATGATTCCATCCAACACTATTACTCATGGACCACCTCAAGTCACCATGCTCAAAACGGTCAGCCACGCACATATCTAGGTCTGAACTCAAGCAACCAATCACACCTGCGGTGATACAATTGATATACGCTATGAAATCCTGAAAGGACACAACCGATGTGCTATTCCTCGAGCGGTACCCAATACAGACTTTTCCCCAGAAGTCAGGAAGTATTATATACAAGGTAACATAAAGAAAGCCATATTTTCCACATCACATAGTTGTGGCGCGCAACCCGTTCCAATAGCATACCTGTGGCAGCGTGCCACCCGATCCAGATACCATACCTATGGCGACGTGCCACCCGATCCTGATACCATATATGTGGCGGCGTGCCACCCGATCCAGATACTATACCTGTGGCGGCGTGCCACCCGATCCACGCATAAATCTAGCAAAATGGAATGCACATCAACTCATGTTGCTCATTGCAAGAAACATATATATAGCCTCAAGCTCGGCCACAAAAAACGCATCCGACAAAGTTCCTCAATATCGGAACTGAATCAATGGTAGATACCTCTACACTGACATTCGCCACGAAGGCCCAACTGACAAAGCAATACCTACCAGCTGTTCTCTGGCCCTAGGCATCTACCCTGCTGGAGCATGATCTAATGCACTCTGCCACTGATGAGTGGTGATTTTACCACTCATTGTAGCCTCTTTTGCTTCGCTTTTATGACTTTTTAATATGAAATGAGGTTGCTTTTGGTGGTTATTGCTAGATTTTCAGGTAAATGATACTAGTAGGTGATTTGGGTTGAAGTGACAAGGAATTGAGCTAAAAAGAGAGGAAACATTGCAAAACTATCAGGCATTTCGCTTCTGCGGATTTTGATCGCAGAAGCGATCTCGCCTCTGCGAGATTTTGGTTGCTTTTGCGAATTGTCGAAGAACCAGCCAATTCCGCTTCTTCGGAGATAAAGACGCAGAAGCGTGACCGCTTCTGCGAGTGGTGGACCGCTCCTGCGAAAGAATTCTACTTCTGCGGAAACGTAGGCGCTTTAGCGATGTTGCTTCAGCGGCCAGTTGTCCGCTTCTGCGACGGCTTGACAGGAGGCACTTTGTCGCTTCTATGGGTAAATTCCGCTTAAGCAGAGCCGCACCTGTGAGGTACTTTCCGTAGGTGCGAAAATTGAGCATCAGACCTGGACAGAACGGGCATTGCACAAGTTTTTACACTAAATCAATTATATACTCGTCCAAACAGACATTGCAAAAGAAGACTGAATCTCTCTGCATCTCTATTTATTTTCTTCACTTTTGGAACATCTTTTTACTCTTGGGCTTAGAGAGAACAAGTTTGAAGGCTAGGGCTTTGCACACACACTTGGGTCTTGAAGATTATATCTTGTGCTTAAGGATTTCTTAACCATTTATATTTATTTCTTCAGCTCCCTGCTTTGTATTGTATATCTAAGTGTGTAGTATTTATTTCTAACACTTGAATCTTGTTTATGGGAATATTCATATTTAAAGTGTGGATTAAATACCTTGTTGTGCTTATGTATTGAATGATTTTTGTATATTTATGAAGTAAGTTATTGTTAATTTAATTATTCTTGTTCTTTAATGTTTCCGAAGAGAATAGCTAATTCTAGGACTCGCCCATTTACTTTGAATTAATTTTGGGAAAGATAATTCGGAGTTGGGAAAGATTAATTAGCAAGAACTTGAGGCGTTAACCCTCACTTTATAGATTCGACCTAGGGATAGGATTGAACTATTTGTAGCCTATCGGGTGTGCTTAATCTTCTAATTGTGTTTAGGGATAATTCAATTAGGAAGTCTTGTTAGTCTTCGAATGGAGCTAATTAAGAATTATTATCCGTGGATAATTAACATAAACTTGCTCATATTTGTAAGATCGTGAAATACATTGGATCGTTACTTGAGTGTGATTCCCGATGCATTCATACTTGTAGCTATTGATCATTTTATTTACTTTCTAGGTTAGTTTACATTTTTTCCTTTAGATATAAACATTTTCCAAAACCCAAAATCTTAAGTGTTTGGCTTAGCGCGACTAGCAATAATTTTCTTGCATTCCTAATCGCCTACATATTGTTCTCTGTGGGATTCGACCCCGACTCATAGTTGGGTAAATATATTGCATACGACCGTGCCTATTGCTTTTTCGCGGTGGAATTGGACGTTATCAAAAATGGCGCCGTTGCCAGGGAATCAATTTGGCGTAATTTAGGGTGTTTGAGAAGTAAGCGAAAGTGCTTTGGTCCAAACGTGTGAATATTTGTGTAATTATTTTTCTTACCTTGGGTCTATTTTTAGTGTTTGTTCTTGTTTATTTTCTTAATTTTGAAAAATGGCATCATATAATGAAAATGGGTCGGATGGTAGTTGTTCATATTTTGATGAACCTTGTCCTTATAGTGGAGGACCACATTCATGGGAAAATTTATTAAATTCTCCCGGGGGTGGATTGTGCGCAAAATTCCAAACCCATAGGTGGAGTATTTGTGATAAGTGTGGTTTCCAAAATGGTCATTGGGATGATTGTGCTTATTTGTTAATCCCTTCCCCAAGCCCCCACTATAATGATTCTACTCGTTTTGGCAAGAATTATAGGGCTATGGAATTGGAAGAAGTGGAGCATGACCAAAGTGGAGAGTTCAAGCTCATGTTTGAGTGTCTACTTGAAGAAGGAAACAAGGAGCAAAGTGCCTTGGAACATCTCTTGGAGACTAGTCTCCAAAATGATTTTGAACTCCAAGGATTGCACTCACAAATGGATGATTATCCGCCAACCAACTCAATGAGTGTTGTTGATGCCGGCAAAAACATGGAATTGGAGTCAACCGGTGTGTATGCTAATGTGCTTGATGTTGACTCAAATCCGGAGGAAAAAGAGGATGTCAACATAGAAGAATTGCAAAGTGTAGGCTTAAAATCACATTCCAAGCATTTTTCAACCTTGGAATTGTATGGTGACACGGGAGTTGAACCACATGAATCAATGAAGAAATGCGAGGAGGAACAACTTGGGCCATACATTTTACAGTTTGAGGAGACAAGAAATCAAAACGACATTCCTTACTTGAAAGCCAAGAAGTGCAAAATGAAAATTTTAAGCATTGGCTCGAACATCCAATTACCACCCCCCATCGTTCGAGGTCATAAGCTTGATTCCAAGCTAGGGGCCCAATTCATATCATCCAAGTGGCGAGAAAAGTGGTAATGTTGTGTGCGTCGAGCCACGACGTTAAATGCGGCGCTTGGTGGGAGGCAACCCATCGTTTTACAATTATTGTCATTTTTGAAATTTGTTTTTAGAATAGCTTAGAATATTATGTTGAACTAATCTGCCAAATTTGAGAATTTTTGGAGTTGATGTGAGCAGGTCGGGATGACCCGGAGAGGCAAAACCAGTAGCTGAAGAAAACTGGCAACAAAATTCTGCTAGAATCGCCTCTATGATAAAAAACTCGCACCTGCGGTCCCGCAGAAGCGACTCATGCATCGCAGAAGCGAACTGACCGCAAATGCGGAAAATCTTTCGCATCAGCGACTCCGTAGAAGCGGTTTTCCAAACCGCAAAAGCGGCCCAGCTCGCAGAAGTGGCCCATAACCCGTTTAAGCGGTTGCGCAGGAGCGGATAATTTCCGCAGAAGCGGAAGTTGTCCAGGTTTTAATTTCAAAATAGAGGGAATTGAGTCTTTTGGTTAACCCTCTTCACTAAAATCGTCTCCCCTGCTCTAAATCCCAAAAAATTCGAATTTGCTTAGCAAAGTGTCAAAAACATCTCGTGTAGTCTCCTTCTCTTCTGCAAACTTCAGGTTATCTCTTCCCATTCCTCATATCCCCCATGTGATTTCCATATTCAACATTGGTTGTAGGTAATATGTCTTGGTTTTTCTTTTCCTTCTTTTGGTTTTTAAATTCTTGATTGTTTTAGGAAATGAGGAATTGGTTGAGTGTAGGTATGTGTGCTGATAATGTGAACAAATTTTGGGAAGTCTAGTACCAAAATGTAGTTCAAACAGAGGTCAAATTGAATTGCCCGCAAGATATTTGTCACATTGTTTCAATGAAATATTGTGGCTTTACATCGCAATTGGGACTTAATTGAATCATAAACCTTTTACTGCACTAATACAAGCCAAAAATTTGTTTGGACATTGAAAAAGAAGCAAAAATTTTGATAAAAGTGCTGGGCAGTGAAGAAAAGGTCGAAGACCGTAGAAGCGGCTTTCTTCGCAGAAGCGAAAGCGCTTCTGCGGAAGAAGCCACACAGAAGCGATTCTCACCGTAGAAGCAAGAACTTCTTCGCAGAAACGGATCCGCTTCTGCGGCTCTTTGGTCGCAGAAGAGAATGTCACCGCAGAAGCGAAAAATTGTTCGCAGAAACAGATCTGCCTCTGCGGCTCGTTGTTCGCAGAAGCGAAAATTGGGAATTTTTGCAAATTCCAATAGCTCCGCAACTGCTCCTTCCCAGGCCCGTTCAATCCAAGCTTTTGGCTAAATTGCAGTGTTTTGAAGTTCTTAATCTGGTTCAACTGCTCAATTGACGTTGTGTTGAATTTTTTTAGGTGATTTATTTAAAAATGGACGCAACCACAAGCGGACAACGGAGAGAAATCGAAGAAGAGATCAATGAACCATATGATGATACACGCTTCATGTTCGTTGAGTGTGAGCGGCGATATTTGGACGACCTCGTCCACAAGAAGATTATCCTTGAAAAAGGAATTCATGAAGATAAGTTGGCAGAAAAGCTTCCAGACTTCTATGCTCGACTCGAATCATCGGGATGGTCCTGCTTTATCACCACTCCTTGCAAAGCCAATGAGGAGTGGGTCCGTGAATTCTATGCTAACCTCAGGCGGGCAAATTTTGATAGCCCACAGATAGTCATCTGAGGGAAGTTAGTGAGGTTTGGAATTGAACAAATTAATGATACTCTTGGAATTCCCAACTTTCCGGTGGACCAAGTACGGGAAAAGGATACTTGTGAAAATGGAGCATGGCTTGTCTCCAAGCTCTTTCCACCACAGCTGAGAGAAAAATGGGGAACCAGAAGAAAAAGGTTCAAATCTACCGACTTCACAGCTGAGGCTAAAATGTGCCTATACATCCTCAACAATAGAGTTTCTCCTTGTGGCAATATGACTAAAGTTTCCGACACCCATGCACTGATCATAGCATGCATTTTAGATGGCACACCGGTGTATGTAGGATACTACATTCTACAAGAGATGAGACAGTACTTGAGAGAGTACTCGAGCAACAAGGATGCAGGTCTGCTATTGTCACGACCCTAGTTCACCAATCGTGAACATGTCGTGATGGCACCCAGTCCCCACGACTAGGTAAGCCTAACACGTTGCGGAATATACCAGTTTATGAACATTAAATAAGAAATAGCGGAAAATGATATAAATAAGAATGTAATCTGTGCCGCTTGGCACATACACCCGTCAAACACACTGTATAAACACCACCAAGACCCGGAATCCCACGGGTAACACAGACTAAAAGAAATACAACTGTGGCTCTATGTGTAAAGAGTATCTAAAACAACGAAATGAAGGAAAACGTCTACTAGAACTATCAGAATAGAAGGAGGGCCTCCGGATCCGCGGACGTAGCAGATCATACCTCGAGGTCTCCAAGTGTGCTGCTGATATCACCTAGTACGGGCCTGTCCTGATGTACCTGGATCTGCACAACAAAAGTGTGCAGAAGAGTAGCATGAGTACACCACGGCGGTACTCGGTAAGTGCCAAGCCTAACCTCGATGGAGTAGTGACGAGGAAGGTCAGGGCCCTACTGAGAGAACAATAATATAATGATGATAACAATGATAAACAATTTTAATAATAATGAATCTGAAATGACGACAATAAGGTGATTTCTGCAACCGTCTACAATTTAAGCTAGCAGTAAGTAAATAACTCAATAAAACTCAATCAGCAAGTCCAGGACCTGTGGGAATCGAACCCACGGTCCCATTGACAGTACCTCTGGGTCTCCGGGAATCGAACCCGCAGCCCATGTCTCAATAAATAATCAATAACTCAGGATCTCCGGGAATCGAACCCGCAGTCCCTACCAATAACTCAGGATCTCGGGAATCGAACCCGTAGTCCCTACCAATAACTCAGGATCTCGAGAATCGAACCCGTAGTCCCTACCAATAACTCGGGATCTCGGGAATCGAACCCGTAGTCCCTACCAATAACACACCGGGTCTCTGGGAATCGAACCCACAGCCCTGGGTCTCCGGGAATCGAACCCGCAGTAGTCCCTACCAATAACTCAGGATCTCGGGAATCAAACCCGTAGTCCCTACCAATAACTCAGGATCTCAGGAATCGAACCCGTAGTCCCTACCAATAACTTATCAATAAACTTTCGGTCTCCGGGAATCGAACCCGCAGCCCTTGGATCTCCGGGAATTGAACCCGCAGTCCACAAACACAGCAAGTAAAGGAATACACAGAGAGAAATATAATATGCTTAACTATAACTCCACCGAGGACTAGTGCCAACAATTATCAAGAAGTTCAAGTAGGACAATTAGGCAATTAGACAGATAAATCCTACCTAATCATGCTTCCCTAACGAATACCAGGTAGATGTCACAATTTAATAAATTAAGAATAGGAATATCACGATTGAACAATTCAAGTAAAGTGAGTTACAACAACCAGCGCATGTACACGCCCGTCACCTCGCGTACAAGGCATTTAAACTATCACATAATATCCTATGGGTAAAGGTTCCCCCACGCGAGGTTAGACAAGCCACTTACCTCGACTCCGGTACAAAACCGCTAAGAGACAACTCTCTTGCCGCGAATGTCGGCCTCCACATGCGTAGTATCTGATAAAAATCAATAGAATCACATCAAAATAGGCCAATTGGGCATTACCCAACCAAAACAATTCAAAATACACCAAAACCCACAAGTTGCCAAAACCCGACTTTCGGTACGCTTCTCGAAAAATTACGAAAGTTATATATTCGGGTTCCTTATCTCAACACGAGTCCGTTCATATAAAATTTATCAAAATCGGACTCCGTTTGCCCATTCAAATCAAAGATTTCCTAAAATTTAGGCTTAGGGCTCAAACCCTCCATTAATCCTCCATTAACAGTAAAATAATCATGGAGAAACATCAAAATAAAGTTCTTATATTTACCTCCTTGATGAGACGAGAACAACACCGCGAAAATCACCTCAATCGGAGCTCTAGAACTCAAGATATGCCCAAAATACTAAACTTCTCGGTTTTAAACACTGACCAGGCTCATTTCCGCTTTTGCGGATAATTTTCGCATAGGCGGGACCGCTTTTGCGGTTCTATTTCCGCTTTTGCGGTTCCGCATCCGCGGTCAAATTCCGCTTCTGCGGTTCTGACAGACACCAGCACTTTTTCTCGGCACGGAAATGAGCATAACTTCCTCATACGATGTCCAAATTCGACGATTCTTTTTGCTATGGCTCCGAAATTACGATACGGATCTAATGGTTCAAACAAAACTGAATTTGGAGATCATTTACCTAATATGGTACACCTTTATGTTCAAAGAAGCAAAGGTTGAAACATCAAATAAGAGCGTGATCACAACCCGAAACACACCCGAGGCCCCCGGGACCCCAATCAATCATACCAACCAACCCCAAAACACATTACGGACTTGCTCGAGGCCTCAAACCACATCAAACAACTCTAAAACCAAGAATTACACCCCGATTCAAACTTTATGAACTTTGAAGTTTCCAACTTCTATTTCCGATGTCGAAACCTATCAAATCGCATCCGATTGACTTCAAATTTTGCACACACGTCCAAAATGATATATCGAAGCTACAGAAACTTTCGGAATTCCATTCTGACCCTCGGATCAAAATCTCACCTATCAACCGAAATTCGCCAAAATACTAACTTTGCCAATTCAAGCTTAATTCTACACCGATCATCACAAAAATATTCCGGACACACTCCTAAGTCCCAAATCACCTAACGAAGCTATCCGAACCATAAGATTTGCATTTTGAGTCCGATATCAAAATTTCCACTTCCGGTCAAATTTTCTCAAAAACCTTCAATTTTCTATCTTTAGCCAAACGACTCCAAAATGACCCACGGACCTCCGAATTCACTTCCGATCGCGCTCCCAAATCCAGAATAACCATACGGAGCTACTCCCGGTCTCGGAATCCCAAACGGACATCAATAACACTAAAATGCATTTTAAGCCAAATTGATGCAATTTCTTCTAAAATGCTATCTTCCATAATATGCGCCAAAACGCTCCCGGGTTATCCAAAACCCGATCCAGGCATACGCCCAAGTCCGAAATCATCATATGAACCTGTTGGAACCTTCAAATCTCAATTCCGAGGTCGTATACTCAAAATTCCAATCCTAGTTCATTTCTTCAATTTTAAGCTTTGGAAATGAGAATTTTCATTTAAATTTGACTCCAAACTTCTTGAATTTTAATTCGACCATACACACAAGTCAATATACTTGAGATGAAGTTGCTCATGGCCTCAAACTGCTGAATGACGCGCCGTATCTCAAAACGACCGGTTGGGTCGTTACAATCTCCCCAACTTAAACATACGTTCGTCCTCGAACGTGCTAAGAACTACACTGAAGTAGTCTGAAATCACTGGTTTAACATATCATGCAACTTCCTGTGCTTCCACAACTCATTTGAGCACATTAGCTCGATAACTCTATAGATATACTCCTTTATTCGAGTAAATAAGCCATTAGACCCAATTCCAACATCCGGAATTTCCTGCCTAGCATGTTTCCATCATACGACCACAATATCATTCTTCACACGATGTACCCATACATGACTGCATAACTTTTTTGAATTCACAGTTTGCATCACTTTACTCATGGGACTACAATAATATTCTTTAAATATAATAGTCGAAATTCCACAAATCTGATGCTCTCATTGCATCTCATAACCTACATGGGTCTTGCTCTAGCTTTTACAACACCGATACGACGGAAGAGATGTGTAGGAATTCATATTTAGTTGCCAAGTCAACAAATCATTCAGTCTATACTTCTAACAAGATCCATTACCTTGTCCTAAACCAGAGAATGTTATTTTCCTCTATAATATACTTCATATAATCAGTTTGCACCGACCCCAAATCCCATAACCTCATCTCACCAAGTACGAACTGCTCTGGCGATAAGCCACATCGGACAAAATCAAAAGTCCCACAAGATGACACAATGTGCTAGTAATCCACTAATACGTACGTGATACAAAAGAAGGCGAACACTAGAGAGAACTATTCAGCTCTCACATAAACATGGGCCTCCTCAGAAAATAGGAAACATAACACATAAAAGCAATAGTAGACACTGGAATAGACACCACATTGTTGCGGCGTGCAACCCGATCCCAACAATATGCCCATGGCGGCGTGCCACCCGATCCCAACAATATAACCATGGCGGCGTGCCACCCGATCCCAACAATATAACCATGGCGGCGTGCCATCCGACCCCAACAATATAAAACTCACACAAGGAGTCATATGTCGAGTTGAATAGCTCGTCACATCAAAATACTGACTATCGATCATAAGCACACTAAGGTGCATGATATCAGACACAATGAAACATATAGCGCTATAGGCTACAACTCAAGCACAACTGAGGTGCGATATAAGATCTGAGTCTCAAGAGCCATCATGCTCATATAACATCACCGCTGAGCGGAACCCCAACACATAAGGAACTTACCAAGCCGTCTCACACTCATACGACACAATATATCTTTACATGAATTAACCAATCGCGAAATAAGACCGCGACTATCCCTTCATAAAGGGCGCATTGCTGGAAAGAAACATAACTGGCCTGACGCAAGGCTCACTTCCACATTTAAATCTATCCACCGACCTTAAGTCTATCCTGGTCGTGCCAAGATAAGTCAATAGTATTTCACAGGTCGATAACCCAATAAGCGAGTGCCCTCCAGGCATAAATTCTCAATTGAATGATATCACCAAAATCCTCATACTTGGTTTAAATTTCTAACCAATCAAGTGAATGCAAGTCACACCTATACAATCTTCTTGTGGGACAAGCTCCCACCATCTTCCGAATAATTAAACGGGCATGCACATTCAACCCACCGGCTAAACTAACACTGAAAAGCGATCAGGAGTCCCTAACCGGGATGCAAAGCCTTTCTCACGGGACACCGACCTCAAATGATACTGATGTTAATACCCATCTTACTCAAAACACTGAAACTCCTTTCCTGCTCATCCGAGCTCTTTATATCACATTTATTGACCAAACTGTGACCTTGGTCCTTACTTCAAATTTCATACTACTCACTGCACCCCACGTGCCGATATACGATACACACAATTTCCATCATAGCTCTAGAACTGACGATAGGCTAATACTTCATCACATAAGACCTTCCATTTAACTCACTACAGGAGAGCTATAACAACATACGGCGAATTCTCACTAGCCATCGAATATGCCAATATCTAAGTAGTGGTCCAAGCCACCATAACCTTTCCCGAGATCTGCCTACTCATAACAGGCCCCTAACAGACGAATACTTTAGAATAACATCAATCACCGCGGCCGACAAGTCTCAAATGTACCGCCACAAATCACATGCATAATTCGATCACATTGCATGAACCGATCATTGACACCAATACGCCAACTCAACTATGGTTGATCAATCTACTTCCTTCCAGGTTATCCTTGATTACCTTAGAAATGTTAATATCTTCCTTCAATACCTAACTGCTTCCAACCGCACTTACCCCGAGTGACCTTAAATCATGAGGCCATGCTATCTCAAGAACGACGACCATTTCATGTCTCTCAAATACTACACCACAAGTCAAAACATCATAGATCGTTTTTTGCCTTTCTTCATAAGTTGCTTCAAAAGCTTGAGCCTTAACTGTACTTATAGACTCAGAATTATCAGGCACCACACTTTACCTCTTGAATTCACTAGGACCGCTATTGAGAACCATCCGGTTCTAACTTGCCTCAGTACGCAACCAACTCTACTGAATTTCTTTATAACATATGAATACCCTCTCGATAAAGCACCCAGCGGAATCACTTCCCGCGAAGCCTGCACCTATACGAGGCATAAATCATGAATTTTCCCTCAAGTTTGAACATGAGCCGGTAAGGCTAAACATAACATGCATTCAACAATACATATACTCAAATTACCACACATGGTCCTTTTCCCATGGCTGCAATAACCCATTAATACGCTAGTATCCAAAATTCACGCAGGTAATTAGCCATGCGACCCAAATCATAAGCGGTGAGACTCTCCCACTAGCTCAAAGCCACTATTACACGACTCTCGAGCACATTAGAAACATTCACTCAAGTCATCTACTCTTATTCAGCTGCAATTCACTTGAACCTACGAACATAATCACTTGTGCCCTATTAGCACTCTGACCCCATAGGGTATGACCTCATTCCGATACAACCAAACATTATCCCGCTCCATGCACCGAGCATTCTCTACCAACGACACCTTAAAACAT
Organism: Nicotiana noctiflora; assembly: GCA_032618575.1. NCBI lineage: Eukaryota > Viridiplantae > Streptophyta > Magnoliopsida > Solanales > Solanaceae > Nicotiana > Nicotiana noctiflora. The sequence continues at coordinate 387,161 of JASVEL010005087.1, read as the reverse complement.
ACTATGATTCTCATACACCTACGAAGCACCATGTAGCCCTTGTCGAATATTTCCCTGCTGATAAAAAAAATGTAGAGTTTATTAGGGACACAGGAACATCCAAAGTCCCAACATCATACCATACGAGCCTCAACTCTTGCCCATCCGCAAGTTTTCAAGAACTTTTTTTTTTGAATAGCACCTAAATACATCGCAGGCCAAATCTGATATGACACATGACCCATAATTAGATCGTTGATAGTGAAATCCTTTCACTTAGCATGAAGCCTTAAAGATACATTTTGCTAATCCACGACAATAGCCTTTATCACATGTACGTCTTCATCATAAGACAGCCCAAGACATTGGTTTGGTACATCTCCTTCTTAAGACAGTAAAACTCATTTTCCCCAGTATCTCTGATGGCTGAATCCTTCGCTAAATAGATATCTCATATGAACCATATAGTCTTTATTACCACCAACTATCTTTAGATCTACATCCACCTTGTGATTCTACCATTGCTGTGATGATTTGGCAGTTAAGTAAACCTTCTCACGATCGTACTATCAACCGAATGCCAGAACCTAGTGCACCCCCATATGCACAATTGAAGGTCTCTCAGTTCTCTTGCATTATCGATATGGACGACACGCGGTAACAATAGATGAGTAAATTCTTGACTCCCTTGAGATCTCTCTGCAGCGTCACGAACCGTCGGCGCATACTTGATACCGAGTGCGCAATTTCAATACACGAGTGGATGCAAAAGAACATATGATATAGGCTCCAACTGAATAAATGGCGCACGATAAGGAATTCAAAGAATTGAAGAGTTTCCTAAACAGTTACATAGCCCCTCGTAGATAAATACAGACGTCTCCGTATCGATCAGCGAGAATCTAAGTAACCGGTTTGTGTCCCGTGACTCCTATGAACCTAGAGCTCTGATACCAACTTGTCACGACCCTAGTTCACCAATCGTGAACATGTCGTGATGGCACCCAGTCCCCACGACTAGGTAAGCCTAACACGTTGCGGAATATACCGGTTTATGAACATTAAATAAGAAATAGCGGAAAACGATATAAATAAGAATGTAATCTGTGCCGCTTGGCACATACACCCGTCAAACACACTGTATAAACACCACCAAGACCCGGAATCCCACGGGTAACACGGACTAAGAGAAATACAACTGTGGCTCTATGTGTAAAGAGTATCTAAACAACGAGATGAAGGAAAGACATCTACTAGAACTATCAGAATAGAAGGAGGGCCTCCGGATCCGCGGACGTAGCAGATCATACCTCGAGGTCTCCAAGTGTGCTGCTGATATCACCTAGTACGGGCATGTCCTGATGTACCTGGATCTGCACAACAAAAGTGTGCAGAAGAGTAGCATGAGTACACCACGGCGGTACTCAGTAAGTGCCAAGCCTAACCTCGATGGAGTAGTGACGAGGAAGGTCAGGGCCCTACTGAGAGAACAATAATATAATGATGATAACAATAATAAACAGTTTAAATGATAATAAATTCCACAATAACAACAATAAAATGATTACTGCAACCGTCTACAATTAAGCTAACAACAAATAACCAACTCAATAAAACACGTCCAGGACCTGTGGGAATCGGACCCACCGTCCCATTGAGAGTACCTCTAGGTCTCCGGGAATCGAACCCGCAGCCCATGTCTCAATAAATAATCAATAACTCAGGATCTCCGGGAATCGAACCCGCAGTCCCTACCAATAACTCAGGATCTCGGGAATCGAACCCGTAGTCCCTACCAATAACTCAGGATCTCGGGAATCGAACCCGTAGTCCCTACCAATAACTCGGGATCTCGGGAATCGAACCCGTAGTCCCTACCAATAACACACCGGGTCTCTGGGAATCGAACCCACAGCCCTGGGTCTCCGGGAATCGAATCGAACCCGTAGTCCCTACCAATAACTCAGGATCTCGGGAATCGAACCCGTAGTCCCTACCAATAACTCAGGATCTCGGGAATCGAACCCGTAGTCCCTACCAATAACTTATCAATAAACTTTGGGTCTCCGGGAATCGAACCCGCAGCCCTTGGATCTCCGGGAATTGAACCCGCAGTCCACAAACACAGCAAGTAAAGGAATACACAGAGAGAAATATAATATGCTTAACTATAACTCCACCGAGGACTAGTGCCAACAATTATCAAGAAGTTCAAGTAGGACAATTAGGCAATTAGACAGATAAATCCTACCTAATCATGCTTCCCTAACGAATACCAGGTAGATGTCACAATTTAATAAATTAAGAATAGGAATATCACGATTGAACAATTCAAGTAAAGTGAGTTACAACAACCAGCGCATGTACACGCCCGTCACCTCGCGTACAAGGCATTTAAACTATCACATAATATCCTAGGGGTAAAGGTTCCCCCACGCGAGGTTAGACAAGCCACTTACCTCGACTCCGGTACAAAACCGCTAAGAGACAACTCTCTTGCCGCGAATGTCGGCCTCCACATGCGTAGTATCTGATAAAAATCAATAGAATCACATCAAAATAGGCCAATTGGGCATTACCCAACCAAAACAATTCAAAATACACCAAAACCCACAAGTTGCCAAAACCCGACTTTCGGTACGCTTCTCGAAAAATTATGAAAGTTATATATTCGGGTTCCTTATCTCAACACGAGTCTGTTCATATAAAATTTATCAAAATCGGACTCCGTTTGCCCATTCAAATCAAAGATTTCCTAAAATTTAGGCTTAGGGCTCAAACCCTCCATTAATCCTCCATTAACAGTGAAATAATCATGGAGAAACATCAAAATAAAGTTCTTATATTTACCTCCTTGATGAGACGAGAACAACACCGCGAAAATCACCTCAATCGGAGCTCTAGAACTCAAGATATGCCCAAAATACTAAACTTCTCGGTTTTAAACACTGACCAGGCTCATTTCCGCTTTTGCGGATAATTTTCGCATAGGCGGGACCGCTTTTGCGGTTCTATTTCCGCTTTTGCGGTTCCGCATCCGCGGTCAAATTCCGCTTCTGCGGTTCTGACAGACACCAGCACTTTTTCTCGGCACGGAAATGAGCATAACTTCCTCATACGATGTCCAAATTCGACGATTCTTTTTGCTATGGCTCCGAAATTACGATACGGATCTAATGGTTCAAACAAAACTGAATTTGGAGATCATTTACCTAATATGGTACCCCTTTATGTTCAAAGAAGCAAAGGTTGAAACATCAAATAAGAGCGTGATCACAACCCGAAACACACCCGAGGCCCCGGGACCCCAATCAATCATACCAACCAACCCCAAAACACATTACGGACTTGCTCGAGGCCTCAAACCACATCAAACAACTCTAAAACCAAGAATTACACCCCGATTCAAACTTTATGAACTTTGAAGTTTCCAACTTCTATTTCAGATGTCGAAACCTATCAAATCGCATCCGATTGACTTCAAATTTTGCACACACGTCCAAAAATGATATATTGAAGCTACAGAAACTTTCGGAATTCCATTCTGACCCTCGGATCAAAATCTCACCTATCAACCGAAATTCGCCAAAATACTAACTTTGCCAATTCAAGCTTAATTCTACACCGATCATCACAAAAATATTCCGGACACACTCCTAAGTCCCAAATCACCTAACGAAGTTATCCGAACCATAAGATTTGCATTTTGAGTCCGATATCAAAATTTCCACTTCCGGTCAAATTTTCTCAAAAACCTTCAATTTTCTATCTTTAGCCAAACGACTCCAAAATAACCCACGGACCTCCGAATTCACTTCCGATCGCGCTCCCAAATCCAGAATAACCATACGGAGCTACTCCCGGTCTCGGAATCCCAAACGGACATCAATAACACTAAAATGCATTTTAAGCCAAATTGATGCAATTTCTTCTAAAATGCTATCTTCCATAATATGCGCCAAAACGCTCCCGGGTTATCCAAAACCCGATCCGGGCATACGCCCAAGTCCGAAATCATCATATGAACATGTTGGAACCTTCAAATCTCAATTCCGAGGTCGTATACTCAAAATTCCAATCCTAGTTCATTTCTTCAATTTTAAGCTTTGGAAATGAGAATTTTCATTTAAATTTGACTCCAAACTTCTTGAATTTTAATTCTGACCATACACACAAGTCAATATACTTGAGATGAAGTTGCTCATGGCCTCAAACTGCTGAATGACGCGCCGTATCTCAAAACGACCGGTTTGGTCGTTACAGCTATTCCCCTCTCTCATCACAAAGCTGTGCACCAGGGCAGAGGTTGGTGTTCGTAGCACCGATCGGTGGCTACCAGCGGACAAACCTTTTCATCCATTGAGAGTGACGGGAGAGGGGTGTGTGGTTAAAAGCAAGAAGAGGAAAATAACCTTCACATCCACCGGTTCAGAGTCCTCTTCACAGACAGCTGCTCAGGGGCCATTTATGATTTTTAACTCCGAGCTTCAGACCATTAAGGAGTTAGTATCACAGCTTCCTAGTGGGCCATCCTCCTCACAGCCTGGTCGCTCTTACTTCTCCAGGGCAGACATGCAGAGTTACTTCGATGTCCAAACACTCCAAAATGATAACATGAAGAAGATGGCAGCGTCAGTGACTAAACTGGAGGGAGCCTACAGGAACTCTGGCTAAGGCCCATGCCACCCTTCAGTCTGACTTTGAGGAAGAGAAGAAAAAGAACAAGAAGAAGGGCAAGCTGATGATCAAGATGTGGAGAGGCATCAAGGCAATCTTCAAATGGGGAAACCCACATAAGAAGATCCCAGTGGCGACCAAGGATGACAGTGAGGAGTACTCTTTCATGACACAGTCTGCTAGTCAGATGCATACCTCAGTGAGACCCTCAAACTTTTTATGCATTACATTTGATATTGTGCAGTGAGGACACTGCAATATTCTAGTTGGGGGTGGCTTTTGTAGCTTGTGACGATGCTGTGTAGTTTTTGACTTTGATGTTCTATACACTGTGTGCCCTTGCTGGGCTTCGTTTGATTAGTCAAATTTGTGTTAGTATTGTGCTTTTCTTATTTTTACTTCTTCTTATTAGCCTATATATTTTTTTTTGTATTATGTAGAGTAGTTTCTTTTCTTTTATTAATCCTTGGGTTTTCTTCATGCTATGGTTCTTTCCCAAGGAACAATTTAGTGAACCGGGTGACTTTTCCCGATGAGAGATAGTGTGACAACATTCTTAAGGGAATTAGTCTTATTTTGTTAGGATGAGGCTTTTGGATTATTTGATACTAATAAAAATTAGCCTCTTGTATGTAAACTATGAATTAAGAATACCCCTCCAAAAATTTGTATTAAAGTGTTAAAAACAAGTAAGTTGCATGGTGTGAAACAATTTTGGGGATAAACGTTTGGCTCTTTTAGTGACTCTTAGCTCACTAGTTTGATAGAATTGATTCGTCTTCATTAATTCATGTGCCATGTGTGTTAGCGAGTGTTGAAATAAATCTTGTGTTTACTTCCATCATCTAGAACTTGCCCGGTTAGTTTTTCAATGCTAATGATAGTACATATGGTTGGAGGAATGGTCTTAGGCATTCTTTGTTTTAATTTTAAAATCTCTTTAGCGTTTCAAGCCTACAGTTGCATAAATAATGTCACTAGTACCCATTTTGAGCCTTTAAACCTTTCTTTGGCCAACTCATTACAAACCTTTCCCTTTTTGTAAAATAATTCCCTCTCTTGAACTCGTCCCTCTTTGAACACTGAGAATGAGGCTAAAAGCCTAAGTTAGGGGTGGTGTCAAAATGAAGATTGGTAAGGTTGTGCATTGAGTATCCACATGCCTCAAAGTATTTGTATTAAAGTATTCAAGCTCCAAAAGTAAAAAAAAAAGTTAGTCTTTACATATATGTGTAAATATATACATTGTGGAGCCTTGAATAAAATTTGGGAGAGGTATGTAAAGTGGTTCTATATTGGGAACTAGGTGCCAATGAGGCTATGTGAGCTAAAAGAGAATCAAAGTGCAAAAGGATGAAACTTGTGAGTAGTGTTCAAGGAAGATGAAGGAACTTGCACCCAAAATGTTTATCCAACCTTCCCTAAACCTACATTACAAGCTTAAAAAGTCCTTATGGGACCTCCAACTAAGCATTCTTGAATATGCATTGAATTAAAATAAGGGCAAGCTTATGGTATGAGGTGTCGTAACACTTGAAGTTTCTTTGTGAGAGCGAGTGTTTTCGAAAACTTTGTCCCTTGTGTTGTGTTGTAAATATAATGTTCTTTGTTGGGACTTTCTTTCTTGTGAGGGCGCATGAATTAGAAAAGACAGGTGAAATTGAGTAAAGTGAGCAATCATAGTGAACTAGTGTCTTTGAGTCACTTATTGAGGCTTATTTTGTCACTTGATTGTTTTGGAACTCCCTTGCACATTGTTGAAGTTGATTTCTTTAGGAGGGAGTTATTCGAGAATATATATACATACTTGAGCCTAATTGTTAGTATCAATCAAATCTATAAGTATGGTGTTTGAATGAGATAAGTTGGGGATGTGGTGATATGTTCATAATCGCAATGACACTTGTATTGTAAATGTTGAAGCCTCATTAAAGTTGTGGTTTTGATTTGCTTGAGGACAAGCAAAAGCTTAAGTTGGGGGTGTTGATGAGTGGTGATTTTACAACTCATTGTAGCCTCTTTTGCTTCGCTTTTTATGCCTTTTTAATATGAAATGAGGTTGCTTTTGGTGGTTATTGCTAGATTTTCAGATAAATGATGCTAGTAGGTGATTTGGGTTGAAGTGACAAGGAATTGAGCTAAAAAGAGAGGAAACATTGCAAAACTGTCAGGCATTTCGCTTCTGCGGATTTTGATCGCAGAAGCGATCTCGCCTCTGCGAGATTTTGGCCGCTTTTGCGAATTGTCGAAGAACCAGCCAATTCCGCTTCTGCGAGTGGTGGACCTCTCCTGCGAAAGAATTCCGCTTTTGCAGAAACGTAGGCGCTTCAGCGATGTCGCTTCAGCGGCCAGTTGTCCACTTCTGCGACGGCTTGACAGGAGGCACTTTGTCACTTCTGCGGGTAAATTCCGCTTAAGCAGAGCCGCACCTGTGAGGTACTTTCTACAGGTGCGAAAATTGAACATCAGACCTGGACAGAACGGGCATTTCACAAGTTTTTACCCTAAATCAATTATATACTCATCCAAACAGACATTGCAAAAGAAGACTGAATCTCTCTGCATCTCTATTTATTTTCTTCACTTTTGGAACATCTTTTTACTCTTGGGCTTAAAGAGAACAAGTTTGAAGGCTAGGGCTTTGCACACACACTTGGCTCTTGAAGATTATATCTTGTGGTTAAGGATTTCTTACCCATTTATATTTATTTCTTCAGTTCCCTGCTTTGTATTGTATATCTGAGTGTGTAGTATTTATTTCCAACACTTGAATCTTGTTTATGGGAATATTCATATTTAAAGTGTGGATTAAATACCTTGTTGTGCTTATGTATTGAATGATTTTTGTATATTTATGAAGTGAGTTATTGCTACTTTAATTATTCTTGTTCTTTAATGTTTCCGAAGAGAATAGCTAACTCTAGGACTCGCCCATTTACATTGAATTAATTTTGGGAAAGATAATTCGGAGTTGGGAAAGATTAATTAGCAAGAACTTGAGGCGTTAACCCTCACTTTATAGATTCGACCTAGGGATATGATTGAACTACTTGTAGCCTATCGGGTGCGCTTAATCTTCTAATTGTGATTAGGGATAATTCAATTAGGAAGTCTTGTTAGTCTTTGGAAGGAGCTAATTAAGAATTATTATCTGTGGCTAATTAACATAAACTCGCTGATATTTGTAAGATCGTGAAATACATTGGATCGTTACTTGAGTGTGATTCCCGATGCATTCATACTTGTAGCCATTGATCATTTTATTTGCTTTCTAGGTTAGTTTACATTTTTGCATTTAGATATAAACATTTTCCAAAACCCAAAATCTTAAGTGTTTGGCTTAGCGCGACTAGCAATAATTTTCTTGCATTCCTAATCGCCTACATATTGTTCACTGTGGGATTCGACCCCGACTCATAGTTGGGTAAATATATTGCATACGACCATGCCTATTGCTTTTTAGCGGTGGAATTGGACGTTATCAGCCATGCAGTTTATGACATTTTTCTTACATAGTCCATATCACATTAGTCTGGACAACCTGGCTTATGACAACCAATCTGCAATCATATATCATTATTCAAATTCATCGTATCAAGTAACGATATAGCCACTAGGGCTCCCAATTTCCATTAACCGCTAAACGGTGCCGATACACACGAAATATCACCACTGTGTAGGCGGATTATGAGAACTTCTAGTCTCCAACACATATATAACACACATCAAGCATTCATTCATACCGCGTAAGCCATTCAGAAATTTCCTTATGCCATTTACAACTCAATCATCACTATTAATCCAACAAGAGGATACCAGCACACTACTAGATATTATCAGTTTATATTACCTGGCCCTTTTGACCATATACTCTACCGAATTACTAGAATAGCAGTACCTTTTTCCTTAATCACCGGCAAGATTGATTCTCATATTATCTGTAGCTGCCCACGCTGCTTGGGGATTTTAATGACTTCCCATATAATATGAACTGATCCCAAAACCTTGAACATGCCGTTATCATCTTTCCATAACACATCGCATATACCATACTACACCAAGATACATAGAGAATTTCTATCCCTCTCCTATGACGCAAACATTGACGCACTCAACTAGTCAAGGACCTTCACGATCCCATATAGGAGAAAAAAAGTCATTACATATTCCATGTTTCGCATACCGATAGGAATATACTCATTTTCAAACCATGTTAAAACACATCACAACTCTTTCCTCCCATTCATTGCATAAGTTTAACTGCCAGGACTGAGTCCTTTTACCCACATCGAGCTATGCAACTGCCAGCACTCAAGAGTCTTGTTGCACCATATCTGCAAGGCTCATTATTTTAAACACATACCAGGAGCTACTCGTGTCCTTTTCATACTGTTCCAGTTTATTGGCATTTTTAATTTAATATTCTCTTTCACCGAAGGATCACAATAGCTCAACCCATGTTACCACACAAAAATCGTACATAAGGCCACACGGTCTAAGACCCATAGGTGATTGAATACTCTCTCAATGTTTCCCACAAGTACCACAATCTACAACAATTCACGTTGAATAACTTCCTACGATTTTGAATTCGTTACCATTACTCTCCAATATAGATGCATTGAATCTCATCATTCACATAACATAACAAAATCTTAAGACACCATACCATTACAAGCAAAATCTTGAACACTGCAAGACTATTCTCGGGTGGCATTCACCCTTATTCAGTTATAATTCAATTGTCTTATTGAACAGAACCACTCGTGCCTTGTTAGAACTCTAACATTGCAGAACATGATCACATACAGATACAATTAGCTATCTTCCCTTTCTATGCACTGAACATTCTTTAGCAACAGCCGTTCAAAACATCCTAGTATTCCTTCACATCTACGAAGGAACATAACCTTCATCAGAATTATCCCAACATGCCTGGAGACAGAATCAACACAGCACACAACAATGCAATTAGTTAATCAATAACAACCTCCCCAACTTGGCTCGGAGCCATACATGAAAGCACTTTTAGCCACTCATAGCATTCTTACTCAATTGATGCTCCAATGTTATAGTGAGATTAAATTCAAGTCATTTACAAGCTTCGGCGGAGACTCGAATCATCAGAAATCTTAACTCTTCTGCAATTCTTGTATTCATTTACACACAACAGCTAAGCCCATTCTTTAGGTGACAAAATCTTTTCTAAGTCTCAAATGTTTCCAAAATTTTTGACAAAGTTTCCTTTGCAATTTGGCTTATCCACCTGCCAGAGAATCACAAAAACCACCATAACAATACATCGGTAACTCGACAAAACATCACAATGCATATCCACAACATAAATCTCATTACAACACGAATTATATCATCAAAGTTAGTACATGAACATGCGCTGCACCCGCTCAAATCATAACATATGTCAAATACCTTTCACCACAATACTCATAGCACAACCAATTAAGTTTTCTTAAGTCTGAACTCATACTACCACATGTAGTGCACTTTACATTTCTGCTAAGAGGCAATGAACATATCCCACATGCCCATAGCTAGGGCTAGATATCAAATCACAATAAGAACCGAATACCTTACAGCTCTCCCATTATCAAACTACCATTTTCACAATTAAGATCAATATCGATCGTATGAACTTCATAATACCGGCTCGCAAAATTAGCGCCTTGGTGCTCAAGCCATAGACAAGGATCCGGCCTCAAGTCCTCCAGACAGGCCCAACATAAACTCATAGAGATTATATCTCGTCCCTCGATTGGGGAATCAAAAGCCATCAAGGCAAATTTATCGCTAAGCACTCGAGTGCACTTACAGATGTGTAGAAAGAATTTCAAGAATTACATCTCAAGCTGAATCAAGTACGCACGATAAGAATTTCAAGAATTTGAAGCTTTCCTAAAATGTTTGCAGCCTCCCGAGGATAAGCACAGGTGTCCCCGTACCAATCCATGAGACTCTACAAAACCGGCTCATGACTCGTGAGACCTGTTAACCTAAGCTCTGATACCAACTTGTCAAGACCAAAACCCCGGTCGTGATGGCGCCCAACATATTTCTAGGAAAGCCCGACCATCTTATCCATTTAAACCAGTCAATTATAAATTAATACTGATTAATCGGCGTAATTAGCCTATTTTCATAACAAATCAAGAAGTGTGGAAACGAAATACACAAATACGGTCCCAGCCAAATCGTGGTGTCACAAGTCTGAGACTCTACGAATGAGATCTATTACACAATCAGGTCTAAGTAGAATGGGAACAACAAAATAATAAAGATGAATAGGTCAGGTACTGCGGACGTCGGCAGCTACCTCGAAGTCTCCACGGAATGGTGATAATACAAGCAGTTGCGATAGCTCAACTGCTCTCCTGAACACGTATATCTGCACAAAAAGTGTAGGGAGTGGGGTGAGTATATTTCAACTCAGTGAGTAATAATAATAAATAACAACTGAAAATAAGAACACTTGTATTATCACTAAACAGTTCTAAGAGTAACCTCACAGGTAAGTCATCTCTACAGTGAATAATCCCATTTCCCAGTCCACATCTATCTCACTAAGGTCCCACACTGACCTAGTCCTCACTCGTACTGCTACAGCGTATAGCCGATCCAATGTGTATATATATGTACACATATGTCTATAATGCGGCGGCGCGTAGCCCACTGCGATATATATATATATAGGTATATATATATATGTATAAGTATAACGTTGCGACGTGCAGCACGCTCCAATACATATAACGCTACGGCGTGCAACCCGCTCCATTTAATGTCGACGGCGCTCACTGGGGGTGTATACAGACTTCGCAGGGGCTTCCTAGGCCCAAGCACTATGATGCTAAGGCGGGTAGCCCGATCCACACATATATTACTGCAGCGTGCAGTCCGATCCAATATATATATATATATATATATATATATATATATATATATATATATATATATATATATATATATATATATATACCTCATAATGGGTCCTCGACCCTATCCTAGTCAGTATAGACTTGGCCTTTCAGGCCCACTCGTCTAAATCAGGGAATTTCTACCCTAAGTAGTCTCTCTTCACAGTTCACATCTAGTACAGGCTCATGATATGCTATACAGCTATAACTACGGCTGAGTGTATGTATCTAGCATGATATAATACGACTGAGTGTATGTATCCAGCATGATATACTACGTCGAAGTGTATGTATCTAGCATGATATAAGGGTCACTTAGCTCTAGGGGATATAAGGGTCACTTAGCTCTACTGACTCCCCTAATACTCTACAGATCGGCACAAGGCCCCAAACATGGCTACTAGCCCAATTACACAGTTATAATCTCATTCATAATCATAATACACATTACTCTATCAGTCGGGAAGGACCAAGTCCAATCCCCCAATCACAATGTCACCACGCCTTTCACATGACGCGTGTCTCATCTCAACATAGCACTGTAAAGTGCAAGTATGGGGTTTCAAACCCTCAGTACATTATTTACTACCACCACTCACCTCGATACAGTGAAGCCTTAGTCCGCCTTGCGCTTGCCTCACAATTCAATCACCTCGGATGCCGAATCTGCTCAAAATCGATGAGAATACATCAATATAGGCTAATTATACACAACCCATTCAAAATAACTCAATTTGCACCAAAACCCACAAAGTTGTCAAAATCCGACTTTTGGTACGCTTCTCAAAAAAATTATGAAAGTTATATTTTCGGAACCCTTATCTCAACATGAGTCCATACATATAACATTTTCTAAAATCGGAGTCAGTTTGCCCATTCAAATCGACATTTTATCATAGCCCTCGCTTAGGGCTAAATCCCCCCATTAATTCATTCAAATCTCAGTGAAATAGAGGAGGATTCTAAGATAAAAACACATAATTGAACCATAAAACTTACCTCCGTTGAAAACCCGATGAAATCCCAGCAATTTCCCATGAGTTTCTCTCTCTAAGACTCAACAATGGTGTTTTTATGAATGAAACCCGCGACTGGTATGTTCTAGACTTAAATTTACTGCCAGACAATTTTACCCTACGCGATGCTACTCACGCGTTCGCGATGAACAAACAATAGCAACCCTTGATCTTCCTCTACGCGAATGCGTGGCTTCAGCCGCGTTCGCGACGACCAACCACCTCACACCTACGCGAACGCGGACCAGTTTTTGCGATCGCGATGCACCCCAGACCTTACCCTACGCGTTCGCGTCCTTCGCCTCACGAACGCGAAGAACAAAAACCCTCGACCCTCCGATACACTTCGCGAATGCGAAGAACAAAAACCATCGACCCTTCGATACACTTCGTGAACACGTGGACACCCACGCGAACGCGAAGAACAAACGTCTGCTGCAATTTAGTGCAGTAATCAGCTACTTACGTAGGCTAAAAATGGTCTGTTTGGACCCCCGAATTCATCCCGAGGCCCCCGGGACCCAAACAAAAACCACAACATACTCCATAACACGATACAAACTTGTTCCAATCCTAAAAATACTCCCTTTAACACGGAAAACATCGAATCCAAGCAAATTCAAGCCTAAGTTTTCATTTAAACTTCCGCAACCAACATTCGATCAAAAACCCGACCAAACAACCTTTGAATGACCTGAAATTTTGCTGGCACAACCAAAATCACCTAACGGAGCTACTGCAACTGTCGGAATTCCATTCTGACTCCCGTATCAAAATCTCACCTGCCGTTCGGATATTGCAAAAATTCAACTTTAGCCAATTCAAGCCTAAAACTACACCGGACCTCCAAATTCATTTCCGATCGCTCTCCTATCTCATAAATGACCTGCAGGAGCTGATCGAATCATCAGAATTTGATTTCGAGCTCTCTAACTCACAAGTCAATATCCAGCTGACTTTTCCCAACTAATCCTTCTTCTAAGAGACCATTTGTCTCATCTCCAACCAAACTCAATCCGAATTGACTCAAACTCACAAAACATGTATATTGGAACATTAGCAAGTATAATACGGGGATAACGGGGTGATAACTCACATGATAACAGGCCGGTTCATCGCATATTCAGTCCAGATATGGAATCTAATTATACAGTCCAGGTTTATATACATACAAATAAAAAATTAAACTATGTCTGGAGTCTGTTCATTATTAACATGTAACAATCTAACAAGCACAGTCTAAAGAGCAAACATGCGAGTATTTCCATTTCATTTCCGACTTGAAAGGGTATATTGAGCTAAATCTAAGGTGTGTACCTGAAATTAAACCAAAAGAATAAACAAGGAAAAGTCAACAGGCAAATTTGACAAACAGTAATCAGAACTAGCAACAACAGGAATAAATTTGAACCAAAACACCTTCTCAAAAGCCCAGGAATTGACATGCCCAATTGATGATCAAAACCAGCTTAATTGACCCCAAAGTTACATGAAATTAGCTAGCAAGCTACAGAACACTTTCAGCACTCAAAAATACCCGACATAACTTGAATAAATCCCAAACACCTTCAGTTGCGTTAACCTTCAAGTACAGAACAAAAACAGAGAAATCTAAGCTAATTTTAACGCTATGTGAGCTAACCAGTCGAATTGAGAGCTCGACTTTTTAAAAATGATCAAAGAATATTAATGTAACAATTGTTTTTTAGATTTTTGGATGTTTCTGTTGTTTTTGGATTTTTTGATCTTGGAGAAGTTTTGAATTGAAATTCAAATTTTAGCTAAAAACAAACTGGTGGAAAATAGGGGGAATTTTCAGAGGTTCGAAACTTATTTTCTAAGGCAAGCAAGCTGCCTTTTATAAGCAAACTTTAGGGGTAGAAGCTTCTATATTTCCCTCATACTTTTTTCCTTTTTTTTTTATTTCAGATTTTACCCAAACGATCCTCTATTTTTTTACTTGTGTTCCAAATTATTCTACTATTTTCTAAATTTCAAACTTAAAACACATTCTAGAAGGTCCTAGTGGATTCTAGTTTCATCTATCACGTTCTTATGCAATTCTAAGTATCTAAACTACCCTTAAATTCGCCGAAATTATCATATTCAATTAACTGACCCAACCCCTTTAACCATGATTAATAAGCCAAATCCATCCATTATAATAACAATTAGATCTTTTGATTAAGCTAAACTTTAGTTATTCTAAACATTGATCGAACTAACAATCCAAACAACCCTATTATTAAAATATTAATTAAACAAGGCTACCTAAAAACAGAATTAAATTTATACTAGCACGAACAAAACTGAATTAAAAAACAACACATATCACAACTAAAAAAATATACTATTACTATCAGAAGAAAAGCAAACAAATTATAACTGAATAAAAAATAACAAAAAATCCAATTACACTAACAATTAATCACTTGAGCTAATTAATAGACATTTAAATGCTCAAAAGTAAAGAAAAATCATATCAGGATTAAACTAAACTAAAACTCAAAACATGAATTAAAGCGAGACTAATTGTCACCAAGAACACAGTCGTATCAAACACTCACGAGATGAAGAAATAACAAAATCACAAATAAAACTTACTGGTTGGACCAGCCTGAATGCCTACTCGAATTAGGGTTCATCAAACAATAAATTTAGGGCTCGTTGGATTATGCCGACTTATCACCTCAAAAATCAACCAACTCTGGAGAGATTTGAGCACCATTGACACTGGATTCACCATAAAGGGAAGGAGGAGGCCATGCAGTATAAATTTGATAAGATTTGGGAATTTGGGGTTTTTACCGGAAACATCAAATCGATATTCGTAGAGTTCCGGTCAGATTTGAAGGACGGGGTGTGGGAAGTTTGATAGAGGAGGACAAAGTGGTTCTACGATGTTAATTTGGTTGTGAATGGAGAAAGTTGAGTTTTGTTGAAGATTCGACGAGTTTGGGTGGGGTTTGAGGTAAACGGGTTGTGGATCTATAACAAGGAGGAGGAGAGGTATAAGGGGTGTAATTTTGGACAGAAAAGGAGGCCGGCCGCCATCGTGAGGCTATTTCTGTCGGCGGTTCAGGGCGAATGAGGGGCAGCGTTACACTTCTGTGTTAGAGAGTGGGAAAGACCACCTTGGGGGGGGAGGGGTAATATGACATAGATATATTAAAAGCGTAGGAAGTTCTCAATCACCGGATCAAAAGAACCAACGACTGAGATTGTATTTAAACCAAACTATGTTGTTTTGCCGGGGGGAGAAGGGGGCAGGCCGGGTCTAGACAGGGTTTGGGCTGGACGTGTACGAATGTAGCCCTAGACTGGGGTATTATTTGGGCTAAGACCAAATTAGTTATAGATGGCCCAATTCCATGTATTTTCTTAAGACAACCTATCCTTTTACTTTTTTTTTTGTTTTTAAATTGACACTAGAAATTATATTTTCTAACATCCAAATATCCTAATTTCTAATTAAATTCAAAACTAAGACAAATTAAAACTAAAAATGTAAAAAGGCCATTTTTGTTATTTTCTTTATTTTTTCCTTAACTACTAATTAATCATAAATTATGAAATTAAATCCTAAACTAATTCCAAGTGTATTTTTATAATTTTCATATGAAGTAAAATGCACAAATAAAATGATAATATTTAGCATAAAATATCATAAAAATCCACAAAATTGCAAAATAATAAAAGAAAACATTTTGTTTGAATTTTTGAGAATAACTCATGTAGGGCAAAAATCACGTGCTCACAGTTGCCTCTCTTTGCTCGGAAACACGAAGAGTTTTCGGGCACATATAAGTGAGAAAATATGAGCGATTTTTGCCCATTTGAATATTTCGTGTGAAGAAATTTTTAAAAGTTTGACCGCACCTTGCTTCAAAGGTTGCCTATATATCCGTCGCTAAAAAAGAATTAGGTCAGTGTAGTTCGGGAAGATTTGGTAGCTGGGACTACCAGGAGTTGTGATTTCACAATTGTTGCTACTGCTACTGCTTGCTGACCCCCTTATTACACCTTGTCAAATAAAAATAAGCTAGCCTAAGCTATGATCTATGAATCACAAAAATTCCTATTTATGTCTTGATCTTGCGGTTCTTGTTGCCTTGAACTTGTATCCTTCCGATGGAATTCTTGTGATGTTGCCTTGCATTGTGATCGGAGATTTTTTGCCATTCCTACGAGTGATGCTTGACTGCTAAAATTTGAAATATATGCCTATATTTTCTAGGCGGGCTCCCTATCACTGATTTGAGGCCTCGAGCAGGTCCAGATTATGTTATGGGACTGGTTGGTGTGACTGGATGGGGTTATAGGGGCCTCAATTGTGTTTCATGGTAGTTTCGGATCATTTCGGTATGTTTTGCTATATCTGACGCTGGTGTCTGGTGTTGTCCTTTGCATTCACGAGGAATCCCCTCGCGTTGATAAAGAAGGATTTGGCTTCAAGGATTTTTTTCTTTGTATTCGCGAAGATGTTCTCTCTTTTGCGATGTAGAAAATCTCTGTTATGCATGTCTGATTTTAGAGGCCCACATCTCACAATCTATAAGGGATTTAGAGATGATCCAAAAACCGATGTTGTAGCTCTTTGTGTTTTGTTTTCAGAAAGTCAAATCATTTATCATTTGGATTTGTGTACCAAAAATTATGGCTAGTACACTACAGGCTGTCCGAGAAGATGAAGAAGAAATTTGTGTTGCATAGGGCTGACTTTGGCAGCTGATATCTCAAAAACTATAAGGAATTGGGAGAAGACCAAAACGAGAGTTGTAAATCTTGGTATCTAGTTTTTAAGCAATAAACCTTGTCACGACCCCAAACCCGGTCGTGATGCGTTCAACCCAACGGCTAGGGAAACCCGACCAAATATGCACTCAACCTGGGCGTAGAGCTCAAAATAACTTATTTCACATCTTTAGCTGGGAAGAAAAATCGAAATAGAATTAATAGTCATATACAACCCGAATTTCTCTCAATACAGCATAACTTTCCCAAGACCTGGGGGTCACACGTCAAGAGCCTCTATAAGAATATCAGAACAATACTGAAAATAAATCTACAAGTCTGAAAGTACGCGGAAAGAAAAAAATAGTGCAGCTACCTCGACGATCTCAAATGAAACTCTGGATTAGCACAAAGCTCAGCTAAGCTTCCAAATACCTTAATTTGTACACATGGTGTAGGGAGTCGAGTGAGTACTTCCAACTCAGCGGTAATAAAAGTAAATAATGCTGAGGAAAAGAAAACCACACAAAGCACTATCTCGTGCTATAAAATACAGAATGACATTTTAGATTTCAATACACTTTCATGGTATTCCTTTATAATAAATATGTAGATTTTGAAATCTCTTTTTAACATCTCTTATTTCATTATTAACAGTTCAATACCTGGGTACAACATCAAACAGTGCAAGTCTGCACTCAAGTCAGCCCCTTGGGCTCAGCACTCCATAAAAATTTCTACCAGGGTATCTGGACAACAAGGCAAATCACATATGTATGCCAGTAATATATGAATGCTAAATGTCATGCCACAGAGTACAAGAACAACCAACGCATGAAAGCAATGGAATGCACATGACGCTAACCCGATCCATTTAGGCGCCCGCGCTCACTGTGGGGATTCAGACTCCGGAGGGGTTCCTACATCCCAAGTGCAATATCAATATCACTCCCATTGCGGCGTGCAGCGTGATCCATACATAGTCATGAATGCACATAAGCCGCTTAGGTAACAGTATCATAAAAGCTCACAGCTAAAATGCCATCAAAGCCTTGTATAAGTTTTCAAATCTTATAAAAATGCTGAGTAGCAAACTACCATTTTAAAACCTTAGACTGCGATGAAAATATGCACAGTATTGCCAAGATAGTGATACCAATCCCTGAAGGTTTCAAATATTCGGCACAAAGCCCAAAACATGATAATCAGTCCAGTTCATGATAATTAATATCTTTATTAGGGTGTCTATTCAATTTCAAGCAATTAGGTAGTGTTTTTATAAAGCGGGATGTACCAAGTCATAATACCAATGGTGGTCTACCCCACGCCCGTTATCCGGCGTGCAAGTCACTTCAATACAACACTATAATGTGCAAGTGCTGGGTTTTCAAACACTTAGAACATTATTTACGAGTATTACCCACCTCGATCAGGCGAAAACTCTATCTTGTGACACATTTGCTGCTCAAACCGGCCTCCATGCGCATCGAAACTAGCCAAAATCAGTACAAATATATCGTAATAGGCTAATGGAACAACACCCAATCCAAAACAATCGAAAATAAGAAAAATCTCGAAACTAGGAAAACCCTAGCACTAGGCCCGCTTCTCAAAAAATTATGAAACTCACATTTTTGGAATCCTCGTCTCGCCACGAGTCCGTACATATTAAATTTATCAAAATCGGAGTTCAAATGAGCCACCAAATCCAAGTTTTTACATGCAAAAACCAAGCCCTAGTTTCTTCAAATTTATAACCTATTTCGGATATTTAATGGATGAATCTTCAATAATATCACATAACTAGCTCATAAATCTTACCTCCAACGGAATCCTAGATGAAATCCTCTTTATCCCTCGTCCAAAAGCTCCAAAATGTGCCCAACAATAGTTGAAAAGGAGTTTTTCTCGCGGGTGAAATATTATAAATGCGATCGCATCACCACTATTGAAATCGCATAGCAAGAAAATCTGACTGGCCAAATATCCTCATATGCGATCGCAATACCACCAACGCGATCGTGGAGACCAATTATCCAACATTTTGTGATCGCACTCCCCTTACGCGATCGCAGAGAACAAATCAGCACCCCTCTCCAAGCCCTCCTATGCGATCGCATAGCGTAAGAACTCTGCCAATATATCCCATAATACCTGAAATCAGCCCGATGCCCTCGGGACTTCAAAAACTCTGCAATATTATAACAGTCATGCAAAAATGATTCGTTTGAACACCTGAAATCACCTCGATGCCCTCGGGACCTCAACCAAACATGCCAACATATACCATAACACCACACGAACTTGTTCCAATAATAAAAACACATCCTTAAACACAAAATGCATCGAATCTTGACGGATTCAAGCCTAAGTTTCAACTATAACTTCCAAAACCAACATTCAATCAAAAACCCGACCAAATGACGTTCGAATGACCTGAAAATTTACACACATATCCAAAATAACCTTACGAAGTTACTGCAACTCTCGGAATTCCATTCCGACTCCCGGATCAAAATCTCACCTATTAACCGGATTTCGCCAAAATTGCAAGTTCGCCAATTCAAGCCTATTTCTACACGGACCTCCAAATTAAATTCCGATCGCTCTCCCGAGTCATAAATAACCCCCCCCCCCCCGAAGCTATTCGAATCACCGAAATTCACATCCGAGCCTTCTAACCACATAGTCAACCTCAGGTTGACTTTTCTAAAACAACCATCCCTCTACGAGGTTGTGTGCCTTATTTTTAACCAAAACCAATTAAATTGCACCCAATCAACTCGAATACCAATATATAAACATGAAGCATCACCATAAGATGAAAACGGGGTGTTAACTCACGTGACGACGGGTCGAGTCGTAACATTCTCCCCAACTTAAACAAACGCTCATCCTCGAGCGGTCTCAGAGTTGTACTAGAAGCAACTCAATAGCTGAATGACCTTACTAAGCATATACTCGGGGTGATCCCACGTCACCCTATCTCACATAAGTCCGATAACACAATATAGTTGGAATTCCACACTCCATCTGAACCATAGACCATATTGCACTTCCCAAAATGACACACCCCCAAGTCTATACTTAAAATAAACCCAAACAAAATGTAATAACCCATACTTTCCACTCCATGTGGGACCATATGATACACTACACAACCCAAACACTTGAGGCGATGTCATCTATTCACAGCAATTGGCCACAATAACCAAATACTAACAGAAAAACCTTTTTCATTAGCTAAAGTCTTATTCCAACACCTTCATATACTGACCACGACAATTGAAGCACGCGACATACCAAACCCATCTCTTAGGTCAACCATTCAAGAATCCATTTCCCTTTTGACTGATACCACAACAAATTTCGGAGCCAAACATCGATATTACCTTTTAAGCCAGCTGAAATCACATATGCCTGCACTCATTAATGACTCCAATGATCATTTCGATTATAACACACCATACTGGTGATATGACACCTCAACATCGGCCTAAGCCACGACGTGCACAACACAGGCCTTAACAAGAAATGATCTGAACACACTCAAATCATGAAAACTGACTTACACGAAAGAGCTGCAATTTAATTCCTCCGTACCATCACAACACAGAACTGAGATCCCGTATCACAACCTAGAAATAGTGTACCTGAATCCTCCTCGAAAAGTCATAACATTACGTGACCTTGCCGTAACTCATCCTATCCAAACACTATTACCCTTGAGGCACCTCAAGTCACCAAGCTCAACACGGTCAGCCAAGCATAGATTGAGGTATGAAACCAAGCAATCCATCACACCCATGGTGAAACAATTAATATACACTATCAAATCCTGAAAGGATACAACCAATGCGGCATTTGCCGAGCAATACCCAATACAGACTTTCCTCAGAAACCAAGAAGTAATGCATACAAGGTAACATGTAAATAAGACCATTTTTCACATCACATAGTTACGGCATAGAACCTGATCTAAATAACATACCCATGGCGGTGTGCCACCCGCTCCAAATACCATACCCGTGGTGGCGTGCCACCCGATCCATACATATACACCTCACAAAAGGAAATGCACATTGAGTCAAATTTGATCATTATAATAAACATATATAGTCCTATACTCGGCCACACGAAATGCATCCAGAAAGTCCCTTAAAACCGGAACTGAATCAACGGTAGAAATCTCTGCACTGACATCCGCCACGAAGGCCCAATCAATAAGCAATACCTACCAGTCGTCCGCTGGTCTTTGGAATACAACTACCCTGCTAGAACATAATCCGATGCACTCTGCTATGCAATCTGTGGCATTTTCCAACATAGTCCATATTACATTAGTCTAGACAACCTGACTTTGGAACAACCACTCTACAATCTAATATAATAACCCAAACTTAACATATCAAGCAAAGAGAGATCTACTGGGACTTCCAATTTCCAATAACCGCTAAACGGTACAGATACTCACGATCTACAACCACTGCATAGTCGGATCACGAGAACTTCTAGTCTCCAACACATATATAACACATGATTTACTATGGCTGATCCCACACTCCACCGTACGAACATGTAACACACATCAAGCATCCATTCATGCCACAAAAGACATTCAGAAATTTTCCTATGCCATCAACGACTCACTCATCACAGTCGATTCAACAATAGAATACGGCAATACCTCCAGATATTATCCGTTTACATTACTTTGCCCCTTTTTGAACATATGCCCCCATAAATCACTAGAATAGCAGTACCATTATCCCTTTATCATCAGGAGATCGATTATTTATTCACATGCAGCTGCCCATGCAGCTCCAGAATTTAATGACTTCTCACTATTTTATGAACTAAATCAAAACCTTGAACACGCAAATATCAACTTCCCATAACATATCGCACAGACCATTCCACACCAACATAATATGGGAACTTTCATCTCTCTTACGCGCCGCAGACATCGACACACTCAACTAGTCAAGAACTTTCATGATCCCATATAGGAGAAAATTATTACACACACCATGCTTCGCGTACCAATTGGAAACATACTCATTTTCAAACCACGATAATACACATCACGAACTCCTTCTTCCAACACCATTGCACAAGCTAAATTGCCAGGACTGAATCCCTCTACCCAAATCAGGCTATGCAACTGCCAGCACGCAAGAGCTTTGCTGCACAATACCTATAAGACTAATTACCTCGAACACATACCAAGAATTAATCGTATCCTTATCATATAATTTCGGTTTATTATCAAACTGTTATATTTACCCAATTTCCTCCATGATTCAACTTTAATTTAATATTCTCTTTTGTTGTAGCACCACAATACCTCAACTCAGGTTACCACACGAGACTCGTACATAAGACCACACGGTCTAAGAGCCATAGGCCACTAAATACTCTCTCTTATGTTTCCCAGAAATACCACATTCTATAATACTTTATTTTGAAGAACTTCCTGCGATTCTACATTCATTATCATTACCTTCCAATACAGGTACATAAAATCCCATAATTAACATAACATACCAGAAGTCTTGATCTCTTCTAATGAAAACACAGTCTTTAGCCACATACACAATCCTTAAAATAACTGACTGCTACAGGCAACATCTTGAACACTGCAAAACCATTCTCGGAGGTCATTTACCCTTATTCGGTTGTAATTCACCTGTCTTATTGAGCGGAACCACTAATGCCTTGTTTGTACTCTAACACCGCAGCACATGATTTCATTCAGATACAAACAACCATCTTTCTGTTCTATGCACTGAGCATTCTTTATCAATAGTGACTCAAAACATCCTAATATTTCTTCACATCTACAACGCACCACCTTTATCAAAATTTTACTTCACACTCGCCATTCCCGGCTCAATGTTCGCGACCAAACTGATTTGCCAACCTATCTTGAGACAGAACCAACATAGCACACAACAGTGCAATCAGCTAGTCAGTAGCAACTTCCCCAACTTGGCTTGAAGCCATATACAAGGCACTCTTAACAACTCCTAGCACTTTACTCTAATGATGCCACAATATTATAGTGAGACTAAACTCAAGTCATATACAAGTTTTGTGGAGACTCGTATCATTAGATATTTTAACTCTTTTACAACTCTTGCATTCATTCACACAACAGCTCAACTTACTCTTTAGGCGACAAAATCCTTACTAAGTCCCAAAGTTTCTAGAAATTTTGGTAGAGTTTTCTTTGTAATTTGAGCCTATCCACCTGCCAGAGAAGCACCAAAACCATCCTAACAACATGTCCACAACTCAACAAGGCATCACAATTATATTAACAACATTAATCTCAATACTACACGAATTATATTATCAAAATTGATACATGGACATGCGTTGGACCTGCTCGAATCATAACACATATTAAACACTTTTCAATTACACATAAGCATCAACCCACCTAAGGGCACCCCGCAAGAGATAACCCACTTGCTTCACCTCGATTTAGTATTTCAGCATACCTTCCACTATAATACATATAGCACAACCAATTTAGTCTTCCTGAGTCTGAACTCATACCACCGCACATAATGCATTTTACCTTTCTACTATGTGACATGAAATTATTCTCCACACCCATGGCTCGGGGCTACACAACATATCACAATAAGAATCAAATACTTAAAAGCTCACCCATTGTCAAGCTGCCATTTCCACAGTTAAGGACAATACTGATCATATAACTTTCATAATACCAGCTCGCAAAATCAGCACCTCAGTGCTCAAGCCATAGAAAAAGATCCGGCCTCAAGTCCTCCCGACTGGCCCAATATGAACTCGCGAAGATTATATATCGCCCCTCGATCAGGGAGTCACAAGCAATCAAGGCAAATATAATACTAAGCGCTGGAGTACACATACAGACATATGAAAGGAATATCAAGGATTAAATCTTAAGTTGAATCAAGTACGTACGATAAGAATTCCAAGAATGTGAAGTGTTTCCTAAAAGGTCTGCAACCTCCCAAGGATAAATACAGACGTCTCGGTACCGAGCCGTGAGAAACTACTAACCGGCTCAAGACTCATGAGGCCTAGTAACCTAGGCTCTGATACCAACTTGTCACGATCCCGAACCCGGTCGTGATGGTACCCAACGCTAGGAATGTCCGACCAAACACACTCTCAACACGAGCTTAGAGCTCAAAATCACTTATTTCACATCTTTAGCAGGGAAGAAAAATAAAAATAAAATTAATAGTCATATACAACCCGATTATCTCTCAATACAGCATAAATTTCCCAAGACTTGGGGGTCACGAGCCAAGAGCCTCTATAAGAATACCAAAAAATACTGAAAATAAATCTACAAATCTGAATGTACACGGAAAGAACAAAATAGTAGAGTAATAAGGGGGGATATCGGGTCCTGCAAACCCCGGGCAGCTACCTCGACGATCTCAAATGAAACTCTAGATCAGCACAAAGCTCAGCTAAGCTTCCAAATACCTGAATCTGCACACATAGTGTAGGGATTCGAGTGAGTACTTCCAACTTAGTGGTAATAAAAGTAAATAATGCTAAGAAAAAGAAAACTACACAAAGCACTATCTCGTGCTATAAAATACAGAATCCCATTATAGATTTCAGTAGACTTTCATGGTATTCCTTTATAACTTATCCAAGTAGATTTTGAAATCTCTTTTTAACATCTCTTCTTTCATTATTAACAGTTCAACACCTGGGTACAACATCAAACAGTGCAAGTCTGCACTCAAGTCGGCCCCTTGGGCTCAGCACTCCTTAACAATTTCCACCAGGGTATCTGGTCAACAAGGTAAATAACATATGTATGCCAGTAATGTGTGAGTGGTAAATGTCATGCCACATAGTACAAGTAGAACCAATGCATGAATGCAACGCAATGCACATGACGCTGCAGCGTACAACCCGATCCATTTAGGAAACCACGCTCAATGTGGGGGTTCCGACTTCGGAGGGGCTCCTACACCCCAATCGCAATATCAATATCACTCCCGCTGTGGCATGCAGCCCGATCCATGCATAGTCATGAATGCACATAAGCCCCTTGGACAACAGTATAATAATAGCTCATAGCTAAAATGTCATCAAACCCTTGTTTAAGTTTTCAAAACTTATAAAAATGTTGAGTAGAAAAATACCATTTTAAAACCTTAGACTAAGATGAAAATATTCTCAGTATTGACAAGACAGTTATACCTATCCCTGAAAGATTCAAATATTCGGCACGAAGCCCAAAACATGATAATCAGTACAGTTCATGATAATTAATATCTTTATTAGGATGTCAATTGAATTTCAAGCAATTAGGTAGTGTTTTTATTAAGCGGGACGGACCAAGTCACAATCCTCAATGGTGATCTACCGCACGCTCGTTATTTGGGCTGCAAGTCACCTCAATACAACACTATGATGTGCATGTCCAGGGTTTTTAAACCCTTAGGACATCACTTACAAGTATTACCCACCTCGATCCGGCGAAAACTCTAGCCCGCACTGCCTTTTCTCCTCAAACCGGCCTTCATACGAGTCGAAACTAGCCAAAATCAATACATATATATCATAATAGGCTAATGGAAGAACACCCAATTGAAAACAATTGAAATATAAGAAAAATCTCAAAACTAGCAAAACTCGAGCCCCGAACCCGCTTCTCAAAAAAATATGAAACTCACATTTTCGAAAATCTCGTCTCGCCGTGAGTCCGTTCATATAAAATTTATCAAAATCGGAGTTCAAATGAGCCACCAAATCCCAATTTTTACATAGCAAAACCCAAGCCCTAGTTTCTTCAATTTTATACCCAATTTTAGAGATTTAATGGATGAATCTTCAATAATATCACATAATTAGCTCATAAATCTTACCTCCAATCGAATCCTAGATGAAATCCTCTTTATCCCTTGTCCAATAGCTCCAAAAGATGCCCAACAATGGTGAAAAATGAGTTTTGCTCGTGGGTGAAAATTTATAAAACCCTTCTGTCCGCCCAGGAAATCCTTCGATGTGATCGCATCACCACTGTTGCGATCGCATAGAACTAAAATCCATCTGGCCAAAAATCCTCATATGCAATCGCAATACCACTAAAGCAATCGTTGAGACCATTCATCAAACCTTATGTGCTCGCATTCCCCTTACGCGATCGTTGAGAACAAATCAGTACCCATCTCCAAGGCCTTATATGCAATCGTAATACACCCTATACCATCGCATAGAGTAAAAACTCTGCAATATTATGACAGCAAAACATCTGATCCCTTAGCCATGAAAAAATGATCCGTTTGAACACCCGAAATCACCCTTAGGCCCTCGGGACCTCAACCAAATATGCCAACATATCCCATAATACCATACGAACTTGTTCCAATAAAAAAAACACGTCCTTAAACACAAAATGCAGCAAATCGTGACGGATTCAAGCCTAAGTTTCAACTATAACTTCTGAAACCAACATTCAACCAAAAACCCGACCAAACGATGTCCAAAATACATAAAAATATGTAGACATATGCAAAATCACCTTACGAAGCTATTGCAACTCTCGAAATTCTATTTCGACTTCTAGATCAAAACCTCACCTATCAACCGGATTTTGTCAAAATTCTAACTTCGCCAATTCAAGCCTATTTCTACATTGGACATCCAAATTAAATTCCGATTGCTCTCCCAAGTTATAAATCATCCCCCGAAGCTTTACGAATTACCAGTATTCACATCCGAGCCTTCTAACCAAATAGTCAACTTCCGGTTGACTTTTCTAAAACAAGCTTCCCTCTACGAGGCTATGTGTCTAATTTTTAACCAAAACCAATTCAATTACACCCGATCAACTCAAAAACCGATATATAAACATGAAGCATTATAATAAGGGGAAAACGGGGTGGTAACTCACGTGACGACGGATCGGGTAGTCACAAACCAGTTGTAATTTTGATGTACAAAAGGTTATGGCTATTCTACTAGAGACTATCTGAGAAGTGTTTTGAAATGACTTTGAGAACTTTGTTCATCGTGAACATGATGGGGGGATAATGAACGCGAAGCAGGATTGGGCAGTGTATAAGTTTGAAAAATGGGTTTGGCTCATTGCATCTCATTCCTCCATGGGAGCTGACCTAGGAGCGATTTTGGAGATCCATCTTCATCATCAATATCAAGGTAAGTGACCCACATATTGCAAGTTAAATACTTTGCTTATATATATATATATATATACATATATATATATATATATATATATATATATATATATATATATATATATATATATATATATATATATATATATATATATATCAAGGTAAGTGACCCACATATTGCAAGTTAAATATATATATATATATATATTAACATGGAAAATAAGGGAAAACTTGGGGTTTTTTTAGAAAACGCTAGTATATATATATATATATATATATATATATATATATATATATATATATATATATATATATATATATATTTTAAATTCTAACCTCGAATTTGGGCATGAAATTAAGAGTAAATTATATGTTTGTTTTCGTGAGGTTATGTGTAAAGTTTATCTTTTAAAATTTTCAGAATCTAGGCACGTGAGCCCTTGGGTGACTTTTAAAATTTTCTATGTGGAGTAGGAAATTTATATAAATTGAATTATTATAAGTATTAGGGTATATTTTCATTGTTTTACCCATTAATTGGATGGTTTTGGGAGCATCCGCATCGATTTGAGTCATCGGAAGGGCGTGGAATTCCGATTCTTTAAATTTGAAGCAACGTGAGTCTTCTTTCTAACCATGTAAGAGAGAATTAACCCCATAGATGAATTAATTAAATATGTGTTTCTATTTGTTGGGGATAGGTACACACGAGGTGACAAGAACCCGTGCGTAGCTACTATTATGCCTATGTACGAGTAGTTTTTAGGTTACATCATGCCTTGTTGATATTGTTGTTGATTTATGCTTATTTATTGCTTTGAGAAGAAATAAGATTGTGATTGCATAATAATTGTGTTGAAAGGAATTTATATGGAGGAATTTAATATTTTAAGCATTTTCACTAAACCTGGTATTTTAGAAAAGAATTGAGGAACCTCATAATAATTTAAGGAATCGAGAAAGGATCAAGAAAAATATTTTTACTTATTACTAAATTTATTTTTGACAGCATCGCAGGTATGATTCGCGAACGGAAAATTTCTTAAATTTATATTTGACCGTGTAATGTACAATTCACAAGCGAGAAAATTTCTTAAATCTATATTTGACCACGCCGGACATATGATTCACAATTGGGATAATTACTTCTACTACTCTCATAGGAGCGGGCCGATCGCCTTGGGTGGTTAATAGATGCTTCTATGATTCGCACAGTTTGACCCTCGAGAATACACAATTTACTTTTATGTTGGATCAGGTCGTATTCCTCAAGATATATATATATATATATATATATATATATATATATATATATATATATATATATATCATGGAATCATGCATGACATTTGGCTAGAAGCTAGTGAAGCTTTGGGATTTTTTTCTTGTTTTGAATTATGACAACTTCTAAAAGAAAATCCACTATATCTATATATGTGCTCCAGTTACGGAGGGAACTTGCTAGCTGAATACTTGAGTAAAATAAAGAAGAAAGGGGTATGTTACTATTCATTTTATACATGCCTACTTCATATAATTGCCATGTTTCATACGTATTTACTTCTTTATTTTAATGATATTATTGGACCATTAGTAAGTGTCGAAGTTGATTTCCCGTCACTACTTCTTCGAGGTTAGGCGGGAAACATATCGAGTACACGTTGTTTTTGAACTCATGCTATACTTCTTGTACATTTTTGTTGCTCATGCACATGTTCCTCTAGTGGCCTAATGGATGTTGTAGCATGGATGATATAGAGACTTAAGCGGGCTGCATCTCTTGAGACAAACCGTAACCAGCAGAGTCTCTTTTAGTGAATTATATTTACTTTCTATCCAAGTTTGTATTCCGGACAATTATTGTACTTTATTAGATTTCCTTTTAATTGCTCATGCACTTGTGACACCGAGTTTTGGTATTCAGATTATTCTGTAAATAAATTTTATATAGACATCATTATTTATTTGGTGAAGTTTATTATACATTGTTTAATATTTAGCGGAAATGATTTTGAAAAATATTAGAATGTGAATATACTAGTTAAATGGTGTTGGCTTCCGTGAAAGTGGTGTCTAGCACCATCACGACCTATAGTGGATTTTGGATTGTAACAACATGGTATGAGTGCACTAGGTTCACGTGGGTCTCACGAGTGTTTAGAAAGTCTAGTAGAATATTGCGCATCGGTACGAAGACATCTGTACTTATCTTCGAGAGGCTATAGGACTTTTAGGAGCACTTCCCTTCTTGATTCCTCATCGTGCGATTTGATTTCCTTTAAGGCTTATGCCTTTGTTTCATTCCTACTCAATCTTATGCGACGTGAAGCGTTTATTATAAATTGGGAATTTGAGGAATTGTAATTGTAAGGCCCCGTAAAAATTTTGTGCATAAAACCTAGTAGATGTGGTGTCATGGTCCGAACGATGTGTTAGGAATGCGTAGAATTCTTCGCGGCGAGCTTGCTCGCCGCGGTTCGGACCCTTGGTAGTGATTTAAGTTTCAAAAATGTAGAGAAATAATTTTTCCGAAAAAGTGTCAAATATGCGGTCAAGAATGCGACCGCAAACCCGACATGCGGACCACATTCTTGCCGCAAAACGTTCCAGAGAGCTTCCCAAAAATCGTGTCAAAAGTGCGGTCGATATGCGATCGCATGTAAAATCTGCGGTGCACTTTGCGACCGCGGAATCAACATGCGGTCCGCATAGTGACCGCATTCCTTAACAGAATCTGTGTAAAATTTGGGGCAATTCTGCGGTCACTATGCGGACCGCATGTTGATTCTGCGGTCGCATAGTGCACCGCATAATTGACCCCGGCCCAGATTTTTGTAACATTTTGACCCGATCTCTTCTTTAATATAACACACTTCTTCTTCATTTTATCATATCATCTTACCAAAATTAGAGAGAGAAGAGAGGGTTTTTAGAGAGAGAAGTTCTTCATCTTCAAAGATTGTTCCAACCACTTAATTCCAAGGGATCCTAGGGCAAGGATTCAACTTCCCCAATCTTTTCAAGGTAAAAACCCTAACTATTTTCTTTGATTTTCAGTTTTAATTGGGTAAAGAGAGGTTTTCATATAATAGCTTTTAAAAATGGAATTTTTACACTCATGCATGATTATTGAACTTGATTTTTAGTAAAAAGAAGTGAGTAGAAGTAAGAGTCTTCAAGAACAAGGTTGGCAAGAGTAAGATAGCTTGGGTAAGCATAAAGTAGGAAGTTAACGGAAGAAAACTCATCACCAGGTATGTATGGCTAATTTTGATTCTTGTAAAATCGCCCAAATGTGTGCGAATTGTTTTGGCATGTGTCAAATTGAGAAATTTTACGTAATTCTTTGATTTCCTTGTTGAGCATTTGATTGATGTTGAACTACGTGTGGTGGGGTATGAAATATGAATTGAAAGATAAGAAGGTAATCGAGATTGGTAAAGAATGGGGAACAACCATTGTGATGGCATATTTGGCTTATTGTGGAAGGAATTTGAAACACCTTAATTGTGGTAAATTGTGGAACATGATTATGTGGGCACTTTCGATTTTGGAATACTTGTAATTTGGTTTTGATATTGGCTTGAGAAGAAATTGAGAACATGAACCAATGTGTAAGTTGCTTATTTGAACTTGTTGAAATTGTGTGTAGTACCTTATCTGCTTGTTTGAACTTGTTGTGTTTTAAACTGTAAGGCGGGGTCGTGTTGCGCGCCGCAACGTGAGGAAATAAGGTGTGGGTTGGGGTGATAAGGGTGGCCGAGGTAATAAGGGTGGTCAGGGGCAATAAGGATGGAAAGCGATCGAAATCGCTATTGAAAATTGATACAAAAATCAATAATGTGAAATTGTGAAAGGAGACAGCAGGAGAGTTTGCAACCTGTGGGGCACTGATTGCCCCTTTGTTTGACTACTTGTGCTTTATGTGATTGATTGGTAATTGTTAAATTGGTTGATCGTAGGAAGTGCTTTGTGTTGAGAATTATTTGAAATGAGAAAAATGTGGAAATATGGTTGGTTGGCCTAATTAATTGTTGATGTAATTTAATGGCTTGAGTTTACTTGGGACAAAGTTTGTCCATACATACCAGTACAATTCAAGTGTACTGACGTCCCTTTTGCCGGGGGCGCTACATTCGTGTCATGATTGTAGGTGGATCGGTAGCAGGCACTTCAGCTCATCGGTAGTAGTATCTTTCATCCTCCACTGCCCGTTTTTGGTGAGCCCCTTTCTTCCTCGGGGCCTTGTGTGGTTCATGCCACTTCGGTTTAGATTTCATTTTGGTTTTGTAAGGTATAGCCGGAGCCTTGTTACCGGCAAGTATTGTATTTCTCTTTTTGTATCTTAGAGGCTCCATAGACATGTAAACTGTGGGACTCCAGTCTTATGTATATATATTGTGTTATGTCGGCGTTGTAAAAATTGAAATCTTGTTAATGAATCACTCGTATCGTTTTATTTGTTTAATGTGAAATCAATTATGATTAGTAATATATTTGGTTAATGAGAAACAGTCATCACAGGGGTAACGCGTGGGAATGAAAGGCACCCAGGTCCGCTTGACTGGGGCAACCCGGTCAGGCGCCGGTCATGTTCCTCGATTTGGGGCGTGACAGTAATGGTACTACAGATGTGGTGCAGGATGTTTTCCCATGTATAGTTGATTGGACTATTATCGTCGGTGTGTGAAAGGATATTCCATCATTTATCTCAGTAGTTGTAGTTATGAGAGCTTTGAGGATATGCACAGGTTACTATGATGCTCATGGATTGTTACTGCAAAGTATTGATGTAATGGTAGGATACTTGTCTACATGTAGGAGCAGTGGTTGACTCGGAAGGAGGTTTACTCAATGTATGATTCAAAAATTCAATGTATTATTTCCGGTGGAGGAAAGACAGCCAAACCATGGATGTTCAGGTTTGGATTGACAGAATAATGATCTATTGGTTCAAGTGCTACGTAGATATATTTTGACTTAAGCCAACTACTGGGCAGCAAAAGATGGGGATGGACATGTGGGAAATGTCTTGTGGTGATCAAACTCCTGGAAGGCCAAGTGCGGGAGATACGACTTGAGTAGTTTCTTAAAGGAGTGTGTTTTACCAAAGTAAAAGAGTGGTAGAGTAGTATATGGGTTCTGTGGTAGGATGACTAAATGCCTTGGGAAGAGTTTAGAGTGAATGGGGATTCGCGTTGGTTAGTGATTGGGTTTTTGGGCTTGATTTGAAATATTGGCTATAATACGGCAGGAAATTAGGTGCAACATAAAAGCGTTTCATGATATAAAGAGGGGTACAACATGAATTTTGATAGATTACTGATTTTTCCATAATAGTTCCCAGTGTAGTGACGTTCGAAGATGTCTGCGTGTAATTTTCCCGAACTAGTTATCTCCGTGAGCAGGTCAGCGGTTGTGTTATTGATGAAACTTCTATGAAGAATTCTGGTGGCTATTCGATGAGAGGTAGAATATGTAAATGCGTCTAGTAATTCAGAGTGTTCATGGAATGGTTAACTTGAAGGTTTCGAGGAATTTGGTGGGTTGGTTGTGCAAGATCATGTCAACAATGACAACAAAATCTTGGTGGGTTTTAGAGTTGTGTAACCGTGGCTTCAAGCAAAGTGGGAGAGTCCCATCACCAGCGATTGGGTTGCATGGTTATCTACTTATGAGGTTTGGGTTATCAGCATATTAGTGATTTATTTCAGGTAAGGGCAAAGAACATAAGTGGTAATTTGAGCAAAGGAATTGATAAAGGTGTGTTATAGTTGGCCTTATTTACTCATGTTCAGACTTTGGGAAGTGATTCGGTCGGGTGCTTCATTAAAATGGGTGTTCATGTGCTAGTGAAGCGTTGAAGTTGATTATATTCGGGACCAAGCAAGAGCGGGTGGCTCTCAACAACGATCCTAGTAAATTCAAAGGTTACTCGCTGCCTAAGGATTCAATGCAACAATATGATTTAAATCGATCTTTTGTAAAAGATTAGGATACGAGGCTCGGAAGGTTCTATGATATTTTTGACTTGCAGTGTAGCATAAGGAGGAAATGATTGTATTTGTCGAAGGCGCAAATGCGCGTGAAAGAAGGGTAAGAAACGGTTCATGGGTTTAAAGACAATGTAGTCTCGTGGAATGGGGTCACTTAAGATGAGTGCCGATTACGATTTATGATATAAGGAATTGAGCTATTATTATCTCTAAGGCAAGTTAAGGATGAATTAGAAGAAGTTAAATTTGTTAGTCATGGTTGAATTGTCATAGTGGCGGCGGTACGTGTCAGGCTCGACGGCCTCCATAACTGATTTTATTTGGAAGTCTTTAAGTATTATGGCTTGTTATGTGCAGGTGGATCCCAGAACTATTATAGTTGTTTAGACCACTACTTGATGAATTTCATGTTCTACGATTATGAGGATTCACTCGTGTGTTGCTATGGTTCTCTTGGAACGAGTTAGGTAAAAAGTTTATGTATCATGATGTGTTCACCCTATTAGTTGTTAAGAAGTTAAGGTGAAATTCTTGTACCATCACACATTGGCATGTTAAGTATAGTGAGCGGTATGAAATTTGAAAGTGAGGATCAAGGTTGTGGTTCAGTATTGGCAAGAATATCACGAGCTTGGATGAGCAGGAAAATGGTTTGGATGTTTAGAGTAATCTGGAATTGTCTTCAGCGTCACCTGAGATTGGAATTTGTGTAAGAGGCTTTGCATCCCCGTTATGGATTCTTGATTACTTTACAACATTGTATGGCAGTGGTAAGGATGTGCAGACTTGTCACCTGGTGCATGAGGTCGTGGGTGCGTATCTCATGGGAAGATTGTATGAGTGTGACATTTAGTCACTTGATTAATTGAAGATTTAAACCAAGCATGAAGAGTGTGTTAATATTACAAATTTGAGAATTTGTGCCCGGAGGTCACTCGATTTATTGGGTTGTGGACATTGGAGATTTCGTCTATATATGAGGATAGCTCTTGTGAGTCTTGGGAAAAAGGGGTTATTTTGGATCCTTGAAAGGCTATCAGCCTAGTACGGTACGGTCAAAATCAACTCGAGGTCGGTGGGTGAATTTAAATATGAATATGGACTCTATATCAGGTCAGATGTGTTCATTTAAGCATAGCATTCCTTATGGATGAGTATTCAAATGTTGGATGTCATCTACTCATAGGTTATTTCATCTAATACTACATTGTGTTGTATGAGTTATGAGGCAGCTTAATAATTTTCTTCGTGTTGAGGTTCCGCGTAGCAATGGTGTTATGTGAGCTGGATGGCTCTCCAAATTCATATCATATATGGAACCGTAGTTGTGCTTGAGTTTTGTAGCGTATGGCACTCTCTGTCTCCATGGGGATGGTATTATGCATTATTCGTGCTTGTGGCCGATATTCGGATATTTCGCAAGTATGATCATTTTTGCTCGGTAACTAATTCCTTATAGATTATGTTGTATAGATCAGGTTGCACACCGCAACAGTGTGATGGTGAGTACAGTCCCCTATATTATAGTTTTGTTTTTTTGCTTCTCATTATCTGAGGAAAGTTCATATTAGTTGTGTGAGTTGAGTAGTCTTTTCCAGGGTTCGCTTTTATTATAGATCACATTCAAGTTTGTAGCTTATTGGCACGTTGTGCCATCATACGAGAAATTTGGTATTGTCTGGGGTTGATTACTGCATGAGTAGTTCGTACTAGGTGAGACAAGATTATTGGATCAAGGGGACTGTGTGATGTATATCAAAGAGCAAATACATCTATTTGGTTCAGAATGAGGTAATGGTTCTTGTCAGGAGTATAGAATCAATGATTTGTCGACTTGGAAATTGGTTATGAAGTTCTACATACCTCTTCAGTTGTGACGGTATTGTAAGAGTTACAACAGAACTCATATATGTCATGGGGTGCATTGTGAGCATTAGATTCGGGGAATTTTGGCTATTATGATTAGAGAGTTCTATTATGGGCATGTGAATGATATGGATGATGTAAATTCAGCAAAGGTATACATTCACGTCCTGGTACATCATGTGGTGATTGATGCAGTGTTCGTATGTTGGAAGCAGGCCTAGCAAAGAATTCACATGGTGGAACATGGCTCTAAGGTTTATTTTTCAAAATAAAAGAGAATACCTTCAGATTTGATCAAGCTAATGTGCTCAACTGAGTTGTGGTAGCACGGGTAGTGCAAAGATCTATTAGACAGTAATTTCAGACTACTCTAGTGCAATTCTTAGTAAATTCGAGGACGAATGTAACAACCCCACCAGTCTTTTTGATGTCTAGCACGTCGTTTGGGGTTTGAGACCAAGAGTAGCTTCGCTTCAAGTATTATGACTTGTATGACTTCGAAGGCTTATATCTCATAATCTACAATGGATTTGGAGATGATCCAAAAATAAAAGTGGTAGCACTTTATGTCTGGTTTGCAGAAAGTTATACCATTTATCATTTGGATTTGTGTACCAAATGTTATGGCTGGTACTCTGCAGTCTGTCCGGGAAAATGAAGAAGACATTTGTGTTGCGCGGGGCTGAATATGGCAGCTTCTATCTCAAAATCTATAAGTAATTAGGAGAAGACTAAAAGATGAAAGTTGTAGATCTTTGTGTACAATTTTCAAAATATTAAACCAATTGTCATTTAGAGTTAAGTATAAAAAGTTATGGATATAATACTAGAGGCTATCAGAGAAGAGTTTGGAAATGACTTTTGAGAATTTTGTTCATCGCGAATGTGATGGGGGGATCGGGAACATGAAGAAGGATCCCCTGGCAGCGTATAAGTTTGATAAAATGGGTTTGGCGCATTTCATCTCATCTCATCTATTAGAGCTGACCTAGGAGCCATTTTGGAGCTCCATCTTCATCATCCATGTCAAGATAAGTGATTCCCGCATATTGCAAGTTTAGTACTTGGATTATATATATTTGTTAACATGGAAATTCATGGAAAATAAGTGAAAACTTGGGATTTTTGTAGAAAACCTAAAAATTTGTATTTTTGGATTTTGACCATAAATTTGGGCATGGAATTGAGAGTAAATTATATATTTGAGTTCCTGAGGTTATGGGTAAAGTTTATCTTCGAAAATATTAGAATTCAGGCATGTGGGCCCGAGGGCGATTTTATCAACTATTCAATGCAGAGTAGGAAATTTATAAAAATTGAATTGTTATAAGTATTATTGAATATTTTCATTGGTTTTCCAATTAATTGGCTAGTTTTGGGAGCTCCGATATCGATTTGAGTCATCGAAAGGGAATGGAATGCCGATTATGAAAATTCGGAGTGAGGTGAGTCTCCTCTATAATCTTGTAAGAGGGAATTAGTTTCATAGGTGAAGTAATTAAATATGTGTTCCTATTTATAGGGGCTATGTATTCATGATGAAATGAAAGTCCGTGCGCAGCTACAATTATGCCTATGTGTAATGACCCAGTCGGTCATTTTTGGAATTTATGCTCCGATCCCCCATTTACTTCTTTCTCTAAGTTCATTTCTTCTATTTTGTTTTGCCGGGACATTCGATTTTAGGATTCGGAGTGTTTTAGGACACTTAGTCCCTAAACGAGAGCTTAAGAGTTGAAAAATGGTCTGTATTCAAAGCAGTGTAAAAATGACCTCAGAATGGATATCTGATGGTTCCGTTAGCTCCGTTAGGTGATTTCGGGGTTGGGAGCGTGTTCGGAATGTAATTTGGAGGTCCGTAGCTCAATTAGTCTTGAAATGCTGAAATTTTAAATTCTGAAGTTCCGGACCGATAGTGAATTTTTAATCTGAAGATCGTTTTGGGATTCTAGAAGTTGTTGTAGCTTCGTCATGTCATTTTTGATGTGCGTGCAAAATTTCAGGTTATTCAGACAAGTTTTGGATAGGTTTTTTATCGAAAGTGTGTTTGGTTAGAATTTGAAGTTCATAGGCTTGGATGTTTGATTAATTCGTGTTTCAGGTGTTGTTTTAGGTGGTTTAAGGATTTGAGCAATTTAAATGATGTTATGGGACATGTCTGTAGGGTTGGTTGAGGTACCCGGGGGCCTCTGGTGTGTTTCGGATGCTCAACGGAGCAATTTGGAAGTGAAAATCACAGCAGAAAATTACAGGTCTCGTATCCTTCTACGCGACCTCCTTCCCCACCACGTTCGCGTCAACACCTACGCATTCGCGTAGTGTATTTTTTGAAGGTTTCAATTTTCTTCATCGCGTTCGTGATATCCCTTCCACGATCGCGAGGCTCAGCTTGATCCTTCATCGCTTTCGCATCCAGTATCCGCGTTCGCGTAGGCCAACGATACCAGGCCTTTGTATTCGCATCTCTGCCTTCGCGATTGCGTAGGCCAAATGTGACCCCTTATAATTTTTTTCTTCGCGAATGCGTGAGAGTGTCCGCGTTCGCTATGGTTTAAATGTTTGGGCAGATATAAACTTTCCAAAAACGAGGGTTCTTCCATTTTTACAAAAACTCAAGCTAGAGAGCTCGATTTTGGGAGATTTTTCGAGGGATTTTCAGAGGAAACTATTGGGTAACAATTCCTTACTCTCTTATGATTAGTACCCACTAATCTAACCTCGAATTCAACCTTTAATTTTGGATTTTGAATGAAATTTGGGGTAAAATCCTTAGACCTAATTGTGATGACTTAAAGAGGCATTTGACCTCCGATTTGGGAGATATTTATATGGCTAGACTCGTGAGAGTATGAGGGTTCCGAAAATGTAAAAATATTTCAATTCCAAGATGTTGGCTGGAGGGGCATTTTGGTCATTTTACCTATTTTCACGCCTTAGCCTTAATTTTAAAAGTGCAATTAGTTGCTTGCGATGTTATTTACAATATGTAATTGGTTTGATTAGATTTGGGCCATTCGGAGTCAGATAATCGTGTGAAGGGCGTTGTTTCTTAGCAGTTTTATATCGGTTCGAGGTAAGTGGCTTGTCTAACCTTGTGTGGGGGACTTCTTCCTTTCGGACACTTTATGTGTTGATTTAAATGCCTTTTATGAGAGGTGACAAGCGTGTACGTGTGCAATTTGTTAAAAAATCCACTTTATTTGAATTGCTCAAACTGTGTTTTTCTCCGTTATTTGACTGCTTTAAATGCAAGATTTACCCTGTGTTAGTTAGAGGAGTATGACTAGTTAGAATTAATTGTCTAATTACTTAATTGCCTTAATTGAAATTATGTTAAGCCTGTTGTGCCAGAACTTAACTGTTATTTGTTTTTGTGTATTTCATTCTCTGGATATTTTCCTGTTTTGGTTGTGTTTTTATATTGGGACTGCGGGTTCAATTCCCGGAGATCCTACGCTACTAAGATAAATGGACTGCGGGTTCAATTCCCAGAGATCATGTGCTACTGATATAAATGGATTGTAGGTTCAATTCCCGGAGATACTGTGCTACTAATATAAATGGACTACGGGTTCAATTCTGGGAGATCCTGGGCTACTGATATAAATGGACTGCGGGTTCAATTCCCGGAGATCCTGTGCTACTAATATAAATGGAATGTGGGTTCAATTCCCGGAGATCATGTGCGACTGATATGACTGGTTTGTGGGTTCGATTCCCGAAGATCCTTTTGTTACTGATATGATGGACTACGCGTTCAATTCCCGGGAG
The DNA here is from genome assembly GCA_032618575.1 of Nicotiana noctiflora. Classification (NCBI taxonomy): domain Eukaryota; kingdom Viridiplantae; phylum Streptophyta; class Magnoliopsida; order Solanales; family Solanaceae; genus Nicotiana; species Nicotiana noctiflora. Next base: position 348,021 of record JASVEL010005087.1, on the reverse strand, counting down.
ATACAACGAACAGTGGAGGGACACTTGTTATGTTATTTTTTTTATATTGCTTAACTGTTAATGACTTGTAGCTTCTATCCTATTTCACTGTTATTTCATGCTTTACACTGTTTGATATTGTTATTATGTTTATTCTTAGTAGGACCTGACCTTCCTCGTCACTACGCTATCGAGGTTAGGCTTGGAACTTACTGAGTACCGCTGTGGTGTAATCATGCTACTCTTCTACACACTTTTGTTGTGCAAATCCAGGTACTTCTGATCAAGCGCATTATCGGTGATTTTAGAGCTACACTTGGAGACTTTAGGCATGCATCTGTCGTGTCCGCAGATCCAAAGAGTCTCCTTACACTCTCCCTTATAGTTATTAGTCTTATTTCATGTGTTCAGTTGTGTAGACATTTTGGGATGTTAGAGCTATAAATTATATTCTTTTAGCCTGTGCTACTCGTGCGTTTCCGGGTCTTGGAGGTTGTTATAGTATTTTGAGTTGAAGTGTATTTTCCATGCGGCACTCTATAAATTTTCCTATGTTATTCAGTATTAGTTTATTGCTTTCGTAAAGGTTGTTAAATTTCCGCAATGTGTTTGTCTTACCTAGTCGCGAAGACTGGGTGCTATCATGACATGTTCACGATTGGTGAACTAGGGTCATGAGAAGTTGGCATCAAAGGTCTAGGTTCATAGGAGTCACGGGACATATGCCAGTTTATTAGAGTCTCGCTAATCGGAACGGAGACGTCCGTATTTATCTATGAGGGTCTATGTAACTGTTTAGGAAAAATCTTCATTTCTTTTAAATTCCTTGTCATGCGATGTATTGACACCAATTCTAAACTTTTGTCTTCTATTCTCTCACAAATGGTGAGGACACATGCTAAACGCGAGGACCAGGTACTCGCGCCCCTACTATCGCTGCCAGAGGTCGGGGCTAGGGCCGGGGTAGAGGTCGAGGACAACTCGAGGTGCAGCCATAGCACTCGCGCGCACTACCACTGACGTAGCTCTAGTGTATCAGGTCGGAGCATAGGCACTTGGTATACCTACAACAACTATTACTACTCCAGCACTCTAGGAGACCCTGGCTTAATTCATGATCATGTACACTACTTTGGCTCAGATGGGGTTGCTTCCCCTTGATGCAGCCACATCTCAGGCAGGGGGAGGGGCCTAGACTACCGCAGCCCACACACCTGAGCAACGAGTTCTGATGGAGCAGGTTCCAGAGGTTATTCCTATACCGCCTGCAACACCAGTATTGCCCGGAGATAGGTCGGCTGCCTCAGAGGATGATCAGCGCAAGCGCAAGTTAGAGAGGTTCAAAAAATATGATCCCCTAGTGTTCAGTGGCCTAGTTTAAGATGACGCCTTAGGATTTTTAAAGGAATGTCATTGCATTCTCCGTACTATGGGCATAATCGAGTCTAGTGGGGTTTCTTTTACAGCTTTTCAGCTTCGAGGAGCCGCCTATGATTGGTGGCGTACTTATGAGTTGGATAGTCCAGTCGAGTTTGCCTCACCGACTTGGATATAGTTCTTCGATATGTTTATGAGGGAGTTTGTTCCCCAGTGCCTCAGGGATTCTTGGCGCGCAGAGTTTGAGTGTTTGCACCAGAGTACTATGATAGTATCTAAGTACGCCATCCGTACACCCAGTTGGCTAGACATGCACGGACTTTGGTCGCCACAATCAGGCAGAGAGTGCAGAGGTTTATTGAGGGTTTTATTCCACCTATCCGATCCAGCATGGATAGAGAGCTAGAGATGGATTTGCCTTATCAGCAGGTAGTGAGTATTACCAAACGGATTGAGGGTATGCTCGCTAGAAAACAAGGAGAGAGGGAGGCCAAAAGGTCTCGAGAGTCGGGTCACTACTCTGGTACCCGTATTGTAGCAGCCGATCATTATGGTAGGGGTTATTTCGGTCGTCATGTTCATTCAGCCTTGCTACCAGCCGGTACTACTCCAGCTTCCCCAGCACCTCAAGAGCCTTATTATTCTCCCCCGGTTTCTAGCTCGCCTCCTGCATGAGGTACCTCCAAGGGTCAGTCTAACAGGAGTGGGCCCAGTCAGTCACAGCCACCGCACCCTTCCAGAGCTTGTTATCAGTGCGGGGATACTCGCCCTCTGGTTAGGGAATGCTCCAGATGCGGGAGTGGTGCGCCTTCTCAGACTTCACAGCCTCAGCATGCTCCACAGCATCAGCAGGCCATCGTTCCAGCTCCAGCTGCCACCCCGTCTGCCCAGCCAGCCAGGGGCGAGGATTAGGGTGATAGATGCTGCCCTCGAGGGAGGGTCCTGGCCATATTATATGATATCCCTGATCGTGATGCGGTTGTCGCCTCTAATTCTGTTATCACAGGTATTATATTGGTTAGTCACAGAGAGGCATCTGTTCTATTCAATCTTGGTTCTACTTTTTCATATGTGTCCTCTTATTTTGCTTCACATCTGGGTGTGCCTCGGGTTTCTTTGAGTTCCCCCATTTATGTTTCTACTCCTGTGGGAGATTCTCTTGTTGTGGATCGTGTGTATCGGTCGTGTTTAGTCACTATTTGTGATTTTGAGACCAAGGCTAATCTTTTGTTGCTCGGTGTGGTTGACTTCGATATTATTCTGGGCATGGACTAGTTGTCGCCCCATCATGAAATTTTTGATTATCACGCCAAGACCGTGACACTGGCTATGCCAGGCATTCCCCGTATTAAGTGAAGCGGTACTCTACATCACAATCCCAGTCGGGTTATTTCTTTCCTTAAAGCTCAACGTATTGTTGAGAAGGGGTGTGCTACTTATCTAGCTTATGTGAGGGATGTCAGTGTCGACACCCTTCTGTTGATTTAGTCCCAGTGGTACGAGATTTCCTTGTTGTGTTTCCAGTTAATCTTCTGGGCATGCCGCCCGGTAAAGTTATCGATTTCTGCATTTATTTGTTGTCGGGCACTCAGCCCATTTCTATTCTCGCATATCTCATGGCTCTTCCTGAGTTGAAGGAGTTAAATGATCAGTTATAGGAGTTATTGTGTCCCATGCCCGAGATGGCTTATGGTCCACTTCTATTATGCTTGTTGGAAGATTCGTCTTGATCTCTTCTCGGGTCAACCCACGCAATATCCGAGAGAAGGTAGGCTTTTGGCGGTCGCAGAGACGGCGGATAAGGCAGCGGGAATGCTACTTCGAGAAATGCTGCTTCAGGATAAACTAGATATGTTGCAAGAGAAACTGGATATTTTCCTATAGCTTAAGGGTTTCATTCCACCTGGTGTTTCGCCATGGGGTACTCCTGTGTTGTTTGTGAAAAAGAAGGATGGTTCTATGCGTATGTGCATTGACTATCGCCAGTTGAACAAAGTTACAGTTAAGAACTAGTATCCTTTACCTTGTATTGATGACCTGTTTGATCAGTTTCAGGGCGCACAGGTGTTCTCCAAGATTGATTGCGCTCTGGTTACCATTAGTTAAAGATTCATGAGCCAGATATCCCGAAGACTTCCTTCAGGATTCGGTATGGTCATTATGAGTTCCTAGTTATGTCTTTTGGGCTGACTAATCCCAGCAGCTTTCATGCACTTGATGCACAGCGTATTAAGGCCATATCTTGATACATTTGTGATTGTGTTTATTGATGATATTTTTGTATATTCTCGGAGTCAGAAAGAGTATGAGCAGCACCTGATGGTAGTGCTTCAGACTCTAAGGGAGAAGAGATTGTATGCAAAGTTCTCTAAATATGTTGTTCTATCTGAGTTATATGGCATTCCTAGGCCACATGGTGTCGAGTAAGGGCATTCGAGTGGATCTGAGGAAGGTGGAGGCCATGCAGGGTTGGCTTAGGCCCTCCTCAGCTACTGAGATTCGTAGTTTCCTTGGTTTGGCGGGTTACTACCATCGCTTCATGGAGGGGTTCTTTTCGATCGCGACACCTATGACTAGATTGACCCAAAAGGGTGACACTTTTCAATGGACCGATGAGTGTGTGGTGAGCTTTCAAAAGCTCATGACAGCGTTGAGTTCAGCCCAAATCTTGATGTTGTCTATTGGGTCGGGTCCTATACAGTTTATTGTGATGCCTCAGGGGTTGGACTTGGAACAATATTGATTCAAGACGGTAGGGTGATTGCCGATGCGTCCCGCAAGCTAAAGGTGCATGAAAAAAACTACCATGTCCACGATCTTAAGTAAGTTGCCATTGTTCACGCCTTGAAAATCTGGCGTCATTATTTGTATGGGGTTCCTTGTGAGATTTACACTGATCATCGGAGTTTTCAGCACTTGCTTAAGCAGAAGGACCTGAATATGCGTCATATAAGATGGTTAGAATTATTAAAGGATTATGATATTACTATTTTTTATCACCTGGGCAAGGCCAATGTGGTTGCCGATGCCTAGAGTCGACGGGCAGAGAATTTGGGGAGTTTGTCATATCTACCAGCCTTAGAGAGACCTATGATGATGGATGTTCAGGCCTTAGCCAGGCAGTTCGTTAAATTGGATCTTTCAAGGCCTAGCCAAGTTCTGGCCTGTATGGTTTTTTCTCGGTCTTTTCTATTTGATCGCATCAGGGAGCAGCAGTTTAATAACCCTTATTTGCTTGTTCTTCAGGACAGAGTTCGGCGTGGTGATGCTCGAGATGTTACCATCATGGAAGATGGAGGGATGAGGATGTAGTGGTGGATTTGTGTTCACAATGTGGATGATCTACGAGAGTTGATTCTAGCTGAGGCCCATAGTTCACGGTATTTCATACATCCGGATGTCGCGAAGATGTATCAGGACTTGAGGCAACACTAATGGTGGAGGCGGACGAAGAAGGATATAGGTGACTATGCATCTAGATGCCTCAACTGCCAATAGGTGAAGTTTGAGCACCAGCGTCCGGGTGGGTTGCTGAAGCAGATTGAGATCCCATAGTGGAAGTGAGAGCGCATCACCATGGATTTCGTATCTGGACTGCCACGGACTATGAGGAAGTTTAATTCTATTTGGGTTATTGGGGATCGGCTGACCAGGTCAATTTCGATAAGAGCCAGTGCTTCCTCTCGAACAGAGCTCCTCGCAGACATTCAAGATCATTGAAGAGGAATAAAAAAAAACCAAGTCCGCTCATTTCATACCTTTGTGCACTACTTATTCATCAGAGCGGTTGGCGGAGATCTATATCAGGTAGATCGTCCGGTTGAATGGTATTCCAATTTCTATCATTTCAGACAAAGGCACTCTATTTACTTCATGGTTCTGGAGAGCTGTGCAGCAGGAGTTAGGCACTCGAGTGGAACTGAGCACGACATTTCACCCCAGACAGATGGACAGTCTGAGCGCACTATTAAGATTTCGAAGGATATGCTTCGTGCATGCGTGATTGAGTTTAGAGGGTCGTGGGATCACTTCTTGTCACTGGCAGAGTTTGCTTATAACAACAACTAGTCTAGCATTCAGATGGCGTCGTATGAGGTCTTATATGGTAGGAGATGCAGATCCCCGGTGGGTTGGTTTTAGCCAAGCGAGGCCAAATTATTTGGCATAGAGATGGTTCATGACGTGATGGACAAGGTCAAGGTGATTCAGGAAAAACTCTATGCAACCTAGTCCAGACATAAGAGTTATGCGGACAAGAAGGTTCGTGATGTGTTATTTATGGTCGGCGAGCAGGTTGTACTTCGGGTCTCGCCTATGAAGGGCGTCATGAGATTTGTGAAGAAGGGGAAGCTGAGTTTGAGATTTATTGGACCTTTTGAGATTTTGAGGCAAGTTGGGGAGGTTGCATATGAGCTTGCCCTACCTCCCAGCCTAGTCGGAGTTCATCCGGTATTTCATGTTTCTATGCTCCGAAGATATCATGGTGACCCGTCGCACGTATTGTATTTTAGTTCAGTCCAACTGGACAAGGATACAAGGATATATCTTATGTTGAGGAGCCAATGGCCATTTTGGATAGACAAATCAGAAAGTTAAGGTCAAAGAATATCGCTTCGGTGAAGATCCAATGGCAGGGTCAGCTGGCCAAGGAGGCGACATGGGAGACCGAGCAGGATATGCACAGCCAGTACCCTCATCATTTTGCTACTTTAGGTATGTTTTCTATGCTCATTCAAGGATGAAGAAATATTTAAGTGTAGGAGGATTTAATGACCCGGCTGGTCATTTTGGAATTTTTGTCTCGATCCCCCTTTTACTGCTTTCCCTAAGTTCATTTCTGCTATTTTGGTTTGTTGGGACATTCGGTTCTAGGATTCAGAGTGTGTTAGGATACTTAGTCCCTAAACGAGAGCTTAAGAGTTAAAAATTGGTCTGTATTCGGAGTAGTGTGAAAATAATCTCGAAATGGAAATCTGAAACTTCTGTTAGCTCTGTTAGGTGATTTCGGTGTTGGGAGCGTGTTTGGAATGTTATTTGGAGGTCTGTAGCTCATTTAGGCTTGAAATGCTGAAGTTTGAAATTTTAAAGTTCTGGTCCGATAGTGAATGTTTTATCTGAGGGTCGGTTTCGGATTCCGGAAGTTGTTGTAGCTTTCTCATGTCATTTTGGATATGCGTGCAGAATTTCAGATCATTCGGACAAGATTTGGAAAGGTTTTTTATCGATAGTGTGTTTGGTTAGAATTTGAAGATCATAGGCTTATAGTTTTGCTTAATTCGTGTTTCCGGCATTGTTTTAGGTGATTTAACGATTTGACCAAGTTTGAATGATGTTATGGAACATGTCTGTTGCTTTGGTTGAGGTCCCGGGGGCTCGGGTGTGTTTCGGATGCTCAATGGAGCAATTTGGAAGTTAAAATCACAGCAAAAAATTGCAGGTCTAGTGTCCTTCTATGCGCCTCCTTCCCCGTCGAGTTCGCGTCAACACCTACGTGTTCGTGTTGTGTGATTTTTGATGGTGTCAATTTTCTTCATCGCCTTCGCGATATCCCTTCTGCGATCGCGGGCCTCAGCTTGATCCTTCATCGAGTTCATATCCTAGTATCCGCGTTCGCGTAGGCAAAACAACCCCAGGACTTCACGTTCGCGTCTCTGCCTTTGCAATCATATAGGCCAAAAGTCACACCTTATAATTTTCTTCTTAGTGAACGCGTGAGAGTATCCGCGTTCACGATGGTTTAAATTCCTGAGGAGATATAAACTTTTCAAAAATGAGGGTTCTTTCATTTTACAAAAAGTCAAACTAGAGAGCTCGGTTTCGGGAGATTTTTCGAGGGATTGTCAGAGGAAAATATTGGGTAACAATTCCTTACTCTCTTATGATTAATACCCAATAATCTAACATCGAATTCAACATTTGATTTCGGATCTGGAATGAAGCTTGGGATAAAATCCTTAGACCTAATTGTGATGACTTGAAGGGGCATTTGACCTCAGATTTGGGAGAATTGTTTATGGTTAGACTAGTGAGAGTACGAGGGTTCTAAAAATGTAAAAATATTTTGATTCCTAGATGTTGGGTGGAAGGGCATTTTGGTCATTTCACCTATTTTCATGCCTTAGCTTTAATTTTAATAGTGTAATTAGTTGCTTGCGATGCTATTTACAATATGTAATTGGTTTAATTAGATTTGGGTCATTCGGAGTCGGATACTCGTGGCATGGGCGTTCTTTCTTAGCAGTTTTGTATCGGTTCGAGGTAAGTGGCTTGTCTAGCCTTGTGCGTGGGACCTCTTCCCTTAGGACACTTTATGTCTCGATTTAAATGCCTTGTACGCGAGGTGACGAGCGTGTACTTGTGCAATTTGTTGAAAAATCCACTTTATTTGAATTGCTCAATCTGTGTTTTTTCCGTTATTTGACTACTTTAAGTGCAAGATTTACCATGTGTTAGTTAAAGGAGTATGACTAGTTAGAATTAACTGTCTAATTGCTTAATTGCCTTAATTGAAATTACGTGAAGCTTGTTGTGCCAGAACTTAACTGTTATTTGTATTTGTGTAGTTCACTCTATGAATATTTCCCTGTTTTGGTTGTGTTATTATATTGGGACTGCGGGTTCATCTCCTGGAGATCCAGTGCTACTGATATAAATGGACTGCGGGTTAAATTCCCAAAGGTCCTGTGCAACTGATATAAATGGATTGCGGGTTCAATTCCCGGAGATCCGGTGCTACAGATATAAATGGACTGCGGGTTCAATTCCCAAAGATCTTGTGCTACAAATATAAATGGACTGCGGGTTCAATTCCCAGATATCCTGTGCTACTGATATAAATGGATTGTGGGGTTGAATCCCGGAGATCCTTTTGTTACTGAGATGATGGACTACGGGTTCAATTCTCAGGAGATCCAATGGACAGTTGAGTGACATTTGTTATGTTATTTCCCTTGTTTAGCTTAATTGTTAATGACTTGTAGCTTCTATCCTATTTTGATGTTATTTCAGATTATTTCCTGCTTTACACTGTTCAATATTGTTATTATGTTTATTCTCAGTAGGGCCCAGACCTTCCTCGTCACTACTCAATCGAGGTTAGGCTTGGCACTTACTGAGTACCGTTGTGGTGTACTCATGCTACTCTTCTGCGCACTTTTGTTGTGCAGATCCAGGTACTTCTGATCGAGCGCATTATTAGTGATTTCAGAGCTACACATAGAGACTTGAGGTATGCATCTGTCACGTCTGCAGATCTGGAGAGTCTCCATTCACTATCCATTACAGTTATTAGTCTCATTTCATGTGCTCCGTTGTATAGTTATTTCGGGATGTTAGAGCTATAAATTACATTCTTTTAGCCTGTGTTGCCCGTGAGTTTTCGGGTCTTGGAGGTTGTTATAGTATTTTGAGTTGAAGTGTATGTGCCGGGCGGCACTCTATACATTTTCCTATGTAATCCAATATTAGTTTATTGCTTTCATAAGGTTGTTAAATTTCCGCAATGTGTTAGGCTTACCTAGTCGCAAAGACTGGGTGCCGTCATGACAGGTTCACGATTGGTGAACTAGGGTCGTCACACTATGTCTGGCTAGTTTTTCGGCTACATCATGCCTTGTTGATATTGTTGTTTATTTATGGTTGTTTCTTGCTTTGAGAAGAAATAAGATTGAGGTTGATTAATAATTGTGTTGAAGGAAATTTAAGATTTTAAGTGTTTCCATTAAACCTAGTATTTTCGAAAAGAATTGAAGAACCTTATAATAATTTAAGGAATCTATGTGAAACTGCGTCACAAGTATGTTTCGCGAGCGGGAAAAATTACCCTAAAAGCTTCATGTCGAATTGTCTCTATTATTTAAAAGGCTGAATAAAAGGATTTTTATTTATTAAGAAATTTATATTTAACTGCATCGCATGTATGATTCGCGAGTGAGAAATTCCTTAAATTTATATTTGACTGCGTCGCATGGATGATTAGCAAGCAGAAAAAATCCTTAAATAATTATTTGACTGCGTCCCACATATGATTCACGAGTGTTGTATTAATTTTACTACACTCATGGGAGCAGGGCGATCTCCTCGGCAGTTTAATAGAAGCGTCTATGGTTCGTGCTCTTCGACCCTCGACAGTGCACAATTTACTATTATGTTGGATCCGACAGTAAACCTATGCATTTCCTATGTATGTTATATATATATATATATATATATATATATATATATATATATATATATATATATATATATATATATATATATATATATATATATACATATATATACACACACTATTTTCATGAAATCGTGCGAGACATTTCGCTAGAAGCTAGTGAACATTGGAGATTTTTTCCTTATTTTGATTTATGAAAACTTCTTTAAGGAAATCGTCAAAAAAAACTTCTTTAAGAAAATCCACCATATCCATATATGTGATCCAGATACGGAGGAACTTGCTAGCTTAAAACTTGAGTAAAATAAAGAAGAAAGGGGATGTTACTATGTATATTATACATGCTTATCTCATATAATTGCTCTATTTCATACTTATTTACTTCTTTATTGTAATGATATGATTTGATAATAAGTAAGTGTCGAAGTCGACCTCTCGTCACTACATCTTCGATGGTAGGCAAGATACATACTGAGTACACATTATTTTTGTACTCATGCTATACTTGCTGGGCATTTTTGCTTCACATGCACATGTACCTCTAGTGGTCCAATGGACCCAGCAACATGGAGGATACGAAGACTTACGTGAGCTTCATATCTCATGACGACCCGCAACCAGGAGAGTCTCTTTCAGTGTATTTTTGTCACGACCCTAGTTCACCAATCGTGACCTATCATGATGGCACCCAGTCTTCCCGACTAGGTAAGCCTAACACAATTTCGGAATTTACAGCCTTTACAAAACAACTAAAAACAAAAGCGGAATAACATAGAAATATGTAATAGCTGCCGCCTGGCACATACACTTTATCACAATTACTGAAAATAAAACCTCCAAGACCCGAAAACTCACGGGAAAACACAGGCTAAAGAGTATAAAACTATGGTTCTATCCTCCAAGAGTATATATACAACCAAAACAAAAAAGAAATGAACTAATGTCGCTAAGGAAGAATAGAAGGAGACTCTTCGGATCTGTGGACGCAACAGATGCATACCTCAAGTCTCCCGAAATAGCTCCGCGATCACCGATAGTGTGCGTGATCAGATGTACCTGGATCTGCATAACAAAAGTGTGCAGAAGAGTAGCATGAGTACACCACGTCGGTACTCAGTAAGCGCCAAGCCTAACCTCAATGGAGTAGTGACATGGAAGGTCAGGGCCCTACCGAGAATAATAATAAAATAATAGTACCAAACAGTGAAAAACAGTAAATAATCCGAAATGACAGCAAAGAAACATAATAAAAACTACAAGTCACTAGCAGTTAATATTAATAGGAGAAAGAACATAACAAAGGGTTCCTCAGCTACTGTGGATCTACGAGAATCGAACCCGCAGTCCACTCATCTCTACAACAGGGATCTTCGAGAATTAAACCCGCAGTCCACTCATCGCAATAACAGGGATCTCCGAGAATTGAACCCGCAGTCCACTCATCTCAATAACAGGCATCTCCAGGAATTGAACCCGCAGTCTATCCACTCATCTCAGTAACAAGGATCTCCGAGAATTGAATCTGTAATCCACTCATCTCAATAACAGGGATCTCCGAGAATTGAACCCGCAGTCCACAATACAAAATACAATCAAACAAGGAAATTACTCAAAAAAATGGAATACATAACTATAGTTAAAAATTTAATTCTATCCCAACATGTTCCACGTAAATTTCAGTTAAGACAATTAAGCATTTAGACAGTTAATCATATCTAACCATACTCCTCTAACTAACACATGATAAGTCTTGTATTTAACACAGTGAATAACAGAGATAACACAGTTTGAGCGATTCAAGTAAAGTTGATTTTAAATAATTCGCACAAGTACACGCCCGTCACCTCACGTACAAGGCCATTAAATCAACACGTAAGATATCCTAAGGGGAGAGGTCCCCCACACAAAGTTAGACAAGCCACTTACCTCAAACCGGTACAAAAAACAGCTAAGAAACAATGCCCTTGCCACGAGTATCCGACTCCGAGTGGCCTAAACCTATTCAAACAAATTACATAATATAAATAACATTGCAAGTAACTAATTACACTGATAAAATTAAAGCTAAGGCGCGAAAATGGGTAAAATGACCAAAATACCCCTTAAATCGACGACTCGGAATCAAAATATTTTTACATTTTCAGAACCCTCGTACTGTCATGAGTCTAACCATATAATATTTATCAAAATCGGAATCCATTTTCCCATTCAAATTATCAATTTTCTATTTATTAGGCTTCAAGCAAAATCCTCCATTTTTACACCTTAATTCCTCCATTTTAAGAGATTAAATCCATGTTTTATCAATATAACAAAATAATTTATGTCCAAGAGTCCTTACCCGATGATACTCTAAAAATTTCTCTTCAAAATCTCCCAATTCTTCTCTTAGTTCATAGTCCCCCAAATATTTTACACTTCTGAAAATTTTCCAATACACTGATCCTTAAAGCCCAGCTATTATCGCTTATGCGGCTCCTTAGCTGCTTCCATGCTTCCACCTCTGCAGTAATAGAGCCATTTCTGTAGCTTTCACTTAAGCCCCCACACCGCTTCGGCGGTTTCTTTTACGCTTCTGTGAGAGCGCCTATGTGGAAAATATTCTGCATCTGTGGAACCTCCCAGGTCGCCCATTTGCGCTTCTGCGAACACACACCCACTTCTACGGGCTCGCCATTGCGAGTAGGCATCTGCTTCTACGGACTTTGCTCAGCTGCCCCAAAAACTCGCACATGCGGATGATTGCCCGCTTCTGCAGTCTCCCTTTCGCAGAAGCGGACGTAACTGCTACAACACACACCAGCACATTTCAAACTCCATATTTTCCTTGTTTGACCACCCGAACTCACCCCGAGGCCCCCGGGACCTCAACCAAAAATACAAACCCACTCTAAATCAGCACACGAACTTGTTCCAGTCATAAAAACATATCTTTAAACTCAAAAATCACCAAATCAAGATGGATTCAAGCCTAAGTTTCAACTAAAACTTCTGAAACCAACATTCAATAAAAAACCCGACAAAATGATGTCCGAATTACCTGAAAATTTGCAAACATATCCAAAATCACCCAACAAAGCCACTGCAACTATCGAAATTCCATTTTGACCCCGGATCAAAATCTCACCTATCAACCGGCATTTCAAAAGTTTCAAACTTCGGCATGTCAAGCCTAAATGAGCTATGGACCTCCAAATTACATTCTGAACATGCTCCCAACCCCAAAATCACCTAACGGAGCTAACGGAACCATCGTATTTCCGTTCCGAGGTCTTCTTCACACTATTCCGAATACGGACCATTTTTCAACTATTAAGCTCTCATTTAGGGACTAAGTGTCCCAAAACACTCAGAATTCTAGAATCGAACATCCCGACAAACCAAAATAGCAGAACTAGAATTAGGGAAAACAGTTAATCGGGGATCGGGGCGTAAATTCCAAAAATGACCGGCCAGATCGTTACATTCTCCTACACATAAACATTTGTTCATCCTCGAAAGAGCATAGAAAACATACCTGATGTAGCAAAGAGATGAGGGTATAGGCTGCGCATATCCTGCTCGGTCTCCCAAGTTGCCTCCTCGGCTGGCTAACCCCGCCACTGGACCTTCACTGAAGCGATGTTCTTTGACATCAACTTTTTGATTTGCCTGTCCAAAATGGCCACTGGCTCCTCAACATAAGATAGATCATTGTCCAGCTAGGCTGAACTAAAATCCAATACGTGCAACAGGTCACCATGATATCTCCGGAGCATAGAAACAAGAAATACCGGATAGACTCCGGCTAAGCTGGGAGGTAAGGCAAGCTCATATGCAACCTCCCCAACTCGCCTCAAAATCTCAAAAGGCCCAATAAATCTCATACTCAGCTTCCCTTTCTTTCCAAATTACGGGATGCCCTTCCTGGGCGAGACCTAAAGTAGAACCCGCTCACCGACCATAAATGCCACATCACGAACCTTCTTGTCCGCATAACGCTTATGTCTGGACTAGGCTGGTAATAACATCATAATCCTTTAACAACTCTAACCATCTCCTCTGACGCATATTCAGGTCCTTCTGCTTAATCAAGTGTTGCAAACTTCGATGACTAGTGTAAATCCCACAAGGACCCTCATACAAATAATGACGCCAGATTTTCAAGGCGTGAACAATGGCAGCTAACTCAAGATCATGAATATGGTAGTTCTTTTAATGCACCTTTAGCTGTCGGGACGCGTAGGAAATTACCCTACCGTCTTACATCAATACCACTCCAAGTCCAACCAGTGAGGCATCACAATAAGCTGTATAGGGCCCCAAACCGGTAGGAAACATCAAGATTGGGGCCAAAGTCAAAGCTGTCATGAGTTTTTGGAAGCTCGCCTAACACTCCTCTATCCACTGGACTGGGGCACCCTTTTGGGTCAATCTGTTCATAGGTGCTGCGATCGAATAGAATCCCTCCACAAAGCGACGGTAATAACCCGCCAAACTAAGGAATCTATGAATCTCAGTAGCTGAGGAGGGCCTAGGACAGCCCTGCACGGCCTCCACCTTCCTCGGATCCACTCGAATACCCTCACTCGATACCACGTGGCCCAGATATGCCACAGAACTCAGCCAAAACTTACATTTAGAGAACTTTGCATATAATCACTTCTCTTTCAGAGTCTGAAGTACTACTTTCAGGTGCTGCTCATGCTCTTCTCGACTCCGAGAATATATCAAAATATCATCAATATAAGCAATCAAGAATGATTCAAGATATGGCCTGAGTACATTGTGCATCAAGTGCATGAAAGTTATTGGGGCGTTAGTCAACCTGAAAGACATAATGAGGAAATCGTAATGACCATATCGAGTCATGAAGGCAATCTTCGGGATCCAAATCTTCAACTGATATAACTGGAGCATAAATAAATATTGGAGAACACCTGTGTTCCCTGTAGCTGATCAAACAAGTCATCAATACATGGAAAAATATACCGGTTCTTCACTATATCTTTGTTCAACTGGCGATAGTCAATGCACATATGCATAGAACTGTCCTTCTTCATCACAAACACCTTAGGAGCACCCCAAGGAGAAATACTGGGTCGAATGAAACTCTTACCCAACAACTTCTGTAACTGATCCTTCAACTCCTTCAACTTAGGAGGAGCCATGCGATATAGCGGAAAGGAAATGGGCTGAGAGCCCGGCAACAAATCAATACCAAAATTGGTGTCTTTATCGGGCGGCATGCCCGGAAGATTAGCTAGAAACTCATCAGGGAAATTTCATACCACTGGGACTGAATCAATAGAAGGGGTGTCAACACTGACATCCCTCACATAAGCTAGATAAGCAGCACACCCCTTCTCAATCATAAGTTGAGCTTTAAGGAAGGAAATAACCTGACTGGAGGTGTGATCTAGAGTCCCACTCCATTCAATATGTGGAACGCCTGGCATAGCCAATGTCACGGTCCTGGCATGACAATCAAGAATAGCATGATGGGTAGACAACCAATCCATGCCCAGAATAATACTGAAGTCAACCATACCGAGCTACAAAAGATCAAACCTGGTCTCAAAACCACAAATAGTGACCAAACACGATTGATACACACGGTCCACAACTAGAGAATCTCCTACGGGAGTACAAACATAAACGGGGGCACTCAAAGAATCCCGAGGCACATCCCGATATGAAGCAAAATAAGAGGATACATATGAAAAGTAGAACCAGGATCGAATAGAACCGATGCCTCCCTGTGACTAACCAAGATAATACCTGTGATAATAGAATCAGAGGCAACAGCAACGGCACGACCGGGAATAGCATAAAATATGTCTCGGCCCCTCCCTTGAGGGCGGCCTCTATCACTCTGACCCCCGCCTTTGGCTGGCTGGGCAGGTGGGGTGGCAGCTAGAGCTGGAACGATGGCATGCTGACTCTATGGAGCATGATAAGGCTGTGTAGTCTGTGAAGGTGCACCCCTCCCGCGCCTGGGGCCCTTACTAACCGGATGGCGAGTACCCCCACATTCTTAGCAAGCTTTAGGAGGGCGCGGTGGCTGTGACTGACTGGGTCCGCTCATGCTAGACTGACCCTTGGAGGTACCTCGCGCAGGAGGTGCGCTGGAAGCTGGGGGAGCATAGTAAGGCTCCTAAGGTGATGGGGAAGATGGAATACGAGTGGCTGCTGGAAATGTTGAATGAACTGGATGGCCGAAACAACCCCTACCATATCGACCGGCTGCCATAGTACATGCACCGGAGAAATGACCAGACTCACGAGACCTCTTGGCCTCCCTCTCTCCTTGCTCCCTAGCAAGCATACCCTCAATCTGTCTGGCAATACTCACCGCCTGCAGATATGGCACATCCATCTCTAGCTCTCTAGCCATGCTGGACCGGATAGGCAGAATAAGACCCTCGATAAACCTCCGCACTCTCTCCCAGACCGTGGCGACCAAAGCCGGTGCATGCCTGGCCAACTAGGTGTAACTGATGGCATACTCAGATACTATCAGAGTGCCTTGGCGCAACCGCTCAAACTCCACACGCCACGAAACCCTGAGGCTCTGGGGAACAAACTCCCTCATAAACATATTAGAGAACTATGTCCAAGTTAGTGAGGCAGACTCGGCTGGACTATCCAACTCATATGTACGCCACCAATCATAAGCTGCCCCTCGAAGCTGAAAAGCAGTAAAAAAAACCCCACTAGACTGCACTATGCCCATAATAGGGAGGATGCCATAACACTTCTCCAGAAATCCCAAGGCATCATCTGAAGCTAGGCCATTAAACACTGTGGAATCATATTTATTGAACCTCTCCAATCTACATTGCTCATCCTCGGAGGCAGCTGTCCCTTCTCCGAGTTGTACTGGTGTGGCAGGCGGTATCGGAATAACGTCTGGAACTTGCTTCGTCGGCACTCACTACTCAGGAGTGCGGTTGTGGGAGTCTGGGCCCCTTCCCCGGCCTGAGATGTGGCTGCAGCAAGAGGAAGCAACCACGCCTGAGCCAAAGTAGTGTACATGCTCATAAACTGAGCCAGAGTCTCCTGGAGTGCTGGAGTCGTAGTAATTGTAGTTGGTGTGCTAGGTGCCTGTGCTCAAACCTGATCCACCGGTGGTGCCTCAGCGGCAGCGCGCACGCGTGATGTGGCTGCACCTCGGGTGTGACCTCGACCCCTAACCCGGCCCCGTCCTCTGGCGGCGGTAGTAGGGGGCGCGAGTGCCTGATCCTCGCGTGTAGCGCGTGTCCTCACCATCTGTGAGAGAAATGAAGACAAAAGTTAAGAAATTGGGTCAAAACATCGCACAACAAGGAATTTCGAAGAAATGAAGATTTTTTTTCCTAAACAGTTACTTAGCCCCTCGTAGATAAATATGGATGTCTTTATACCGATCAGCGAGGCTCAAATAAATCATTCTGTGTCCCATGACTCATACGAAGCTAGAGCTCTTATACCAACTTTTCACGACCCTAGTTCACCAATCGTGAACCTGTCATGACGGCACCCAGTCTTCGCGACTAGGTAAGCCTAACAATATTTTGGAATTTACACCCTTTACTAAACAACTAAAAGCAAAAGTGCAATAACATAGAAATATGTAATAGGTGCCGCCTAGCACATACACTTTATCACAATTACTGAAAATTCAACCTCCAAGACCAGGAAACTCACGGGCAAACACAAGCTAAAGAGTATAAAACTATGGCTCTATCCTCCAGAGTATCTTCACAACCAAAACAAAAGAGAAATGAACTAATGTCGCTAAGGAAGAATAGAAGGAGAATCTTCGAATCTGCGGACGCCGCAGATGCATACCTCAAGTCTCCCAAAATAGCTCCGCGATCACGGATAGTATACCTGATCAGATGTACCTGGATCTGCACAACAATAGTGTGCAGAAGAGTAGCACGAGTACACCACGGTAGTACTCAGTAACTGCCAAGAATATCCTCAATGGAGTAGTGACGAGGAAGGTCAGGGCACTACCGGGAATAATAATACAATAACAGTACCAAACAGTGAAAAACAGTAAATAACCCAAAATGACAGAAAAGAAAAATAATAAAAATTACAAGTCACTAGCAGTTAATATTAACAAGAGAAATAACATAACAAAGAGTTCCTCAGCTACCGTGGATCTCCGGGAATCGAACCCGCAGTCCACTCATCTCAACAACTGGGATCTTCGGGAATGGAACCTGCAGTCCACTCATCTCAATAACAGGGATCTCTAGGAATTGAACCCGCAGTCCACTCATCTCAATAATAGGGATCTCCGGGAATTGAACCCGCAGTCCACTCATCTCAGTAACAAGGATCTCCGGGAATTGAACCCGCCGTCCACTCATCTCAATAATAGGGATCTCCGGGAACTGAACCTGTTGTCCACAATACAAAACACAATAAAACAATGAAATTACTCATAAAAAATATAGTACATGACTACAATTAACAATTTAATTCTATCCCAACATGTTCCACGTAAATTTCAGTTAAGACAATTAAGTATTTAGACAGTTAATCCTATCTAATCATACTCCTCTAACTAACACAAGATAAATCTAACATTTAACACAGTCAATAACAGAGATAACACAGTTTGAGCGATTCAAGTAAAGTGGATTTTCATCAATTCACACAAGTACATGCTTGTCACCTTGCGTACAAGGCGATTAAATCAACACGTAAGATATCCTAAGGGGGGAGGTCCCCCACACAAAGTTAGACAAGCAACTTACATCTAACTGGTACAAAGATAGCTAAGAAACAATGCCCTTGCAACGAGTATCCGACTCTGAGTGGCCTAAACCTATTCAAACCAATTACATAGTGTAAATAACATCGCAAGTAACTAATTACAGCGAAATACCTCTCCAGCGAATGACTCGGACTCAAAATATTTTTACATTTTCAGAACTCTCGTACTCTCACGAGTCTAACCATATAAAATTTATCAAAATTGGAGTCTATTTCTCCGTTCAAATCATCAATTTTCTATTTCTTAGGCTTCAAGCAAAATCCTCCATTTTACACCTTAATTCCTCCATTTTCAGAGATTAAATCCATGTTTTATCAATATAACAACATAATTTAGGTCCAAGATTCCTTACATGATGATACTCCACAAATTCCTCTTCAATATCGCCCAATTCTTCTCTTAGTTCGAAGCCCCCCAAATATTTTACACTTCTAAAAATTTTCTATTACACTGATCCTTAAACCCCGGTGATATTTGCTTCTGCGGCTCCTTAGCCACTTCCGCGCTTCTGCTTCTGCGACTTTCACTTAAGCCCCACACTGCTTTTGCTGTTTATTTTACGCTTTTGCGAGAGCTCTTATGCGGAAAATATTCTGCATCTGCGGAACCTCCCAGGTCACCCATTTGCGCGTCTACGAGCTCGACTTTGCGAGTAGGCATCCGCTTCTGCGGACCTTGCTGAGCTGCCCCAAAAACTTGCACCTGCGGATGATTTCCCGCTTCTGCGGAGCCGCATCTGCGGTCTCCCTTCTGCAGAAGCAGAAATAACTGTTGCAACACACACAAGCATATTTCAAACTCCAATTTTTCCTTGTTTGACCACCCAAACTCACCCCGAGGCCCCCGGGACCTCAACCAAAAATACAAACCCACTCTAAATCACCACACGAACTTGTTCAAATCATAAAAACCTATCCTTAAACACAAATATCATCAAATTAAAGCGGATTCAAGCCTAAGTTTCAACTAAAACTTCTGAAACCTACATTCAATCAAACCCGACTATATGATGTCCGAATGACCTGAAAATTTGCAGACATGTCCAAAATCACCCAACGAAGCTACTGCAACTGTCGAAATTCAATTCTGACCCCCGGATCAAAATCTCACCTATCAACCAAAATTTCAAAAATTTCAAACTTTGTCATTTCAAGCCTAAATGAGGTACGGACCTCCAAATTACATTATGAACACGCTCCCAACCCCGAAAATCGCCTAACGGAGCTAACGAAACTATTGCATTTCCATTCCGAGGCCGTCTTCACACTGTTCCAAATACGGACCATTTTTCAACTATTAAGTTCTTATTTATGGACTAAGTGTCCTAAAATACTCCGAATTCTAGAATCGAATATCCCGGCAAATAAAAATAGCATAAATGGACTTAGGGAAAATAGTTAATGGGGGATCGGGGCGTAAATTCAAAAAACGACCTGCCGGGTCATTATAATTATATTTAATTTCTTTCCAAGTTTGTATTCCGCACAACTATTATACTTTATTAAATTCTCTAGTAATAGCTTATGCACTTATGACACTGGGTATTGGGATGATATCGAGATTATTTGTAAATAAATTTTGTAAAGACATCATTATTTATTCAAACAAGGTTATAATTTATTGTATGTTTAGCGAAAATAATTTTGAAAATACTAAAATGAGAATTTATTACTTAATGGTATTGGCTTGCATGACAATTGTGTCCGGTGACATCACGACCCTCAGTAGATTTGGCTCATGACAAAATTAAATGACTTTGTAGTTCAAATCATTGCAAAACAAATGGTCGGAAAAAAATTATGATAACAACTGAAGTGAACATAGTTATAATTATTATATTTTTGAAGTTAAAATCAGTCCTAGCAATAGATTTACCAAGCACATCAACAACATACTCAACTAATTTCATAGTTGAAGCAAAGGAACCAAACATATCCATGGGAGGCCTTGAAAATGCAGCAATGTGCCAAAATGTAGCATCACCGTTTGATGATAGTGAGGACTACATAGATGGCTTGGATGCAAATCCATGCATGGTATATTGTTCTCATCTAAAGGCCATGAATGATAAGGTCCAGGTGGAGGTAAAGGCAGAAACCTACTGCTCGTGCATTCGATTGTTTAGCAACATCCATGAGCATCCTCTTTATATCAGCTCGAGGATTGAAGAACTGAACATCCAATGTTAGACTCCCATCTCAAAAAATATGAGCTGCACCACTGAAGTATAATTCATGCAAGGAGATATTTGTCGGTTGCTAAATATGTATTGGGCCAACTTTGATATTAAAGAGAAAGTCGGCTAATAGCTAAATGAAAATAATGTTCCAATAGCTTTATGAAATAACTATGGGCCTTATCTTATTAAAACGCAATGGGTCAACCATTACTTAAAAGAAAAGATATAAACATATGATCTTTATTGACATTAGGCCTTCTAAATTTATTTTTATTCGACCTATTATTAAATTTGGAGGTTTTCAAATATCAATTAAAAGGGACCAAACTTTGGTTATTGCAACGGAGATTAATCAGCTAAGTGAGTGGATGATTTACCAAGTTACATCAAGAAATTACGTATTGAATTTATTGCTAGATAATATTATGTGAGTTTATTTGACAATTTGAGAGAAAGTTATTGCAGACCAAAGCGAGCATAAAGCCTTCAAAGGGCAAATGATCATTCTTGGTATGATTAACAATGTAACAAGAAATAGAAACTTTGGTAATCCAAAAACAGAATCATACAAGAGCAGAATGTGTTAAAGGCATAAAGAAATAAAGAGAGCCCAAATCTTCATCTTTTACCCAATTCATTCTTGGACCAAAATTACCATAGCAGTTGAGAAGGTCTTTTTGTCAATCAAAAATTTAAAGTCTCTTCGCAGTTCAAAGCATTGAAAACAAAAATCATAGAAAACAAATTATGATAACAACATCCCCAACTCTAGATTTTCCATGAATATCAACGGCATATTCAACCATTTCTAAGGTTCAAGCAAAGGAACAAAATACATCAATGGGAGGACTTCGAATGCAGCAATATGCCAAAATATGACATTATTATTTGACGATTGTGAGGACTACGTGGATGACATAGCTGCATATCTATTATTAGTCTGTTTTGCCAATCTACTGGTCATAACAGATACCGTCTAAGTGGAGGAAAAAGTGAGAAATCTATCCTCATGCATTGATTTGTTTAGGAATATTCATGAGCATCCATTTTATACCATATCAAGAATTGAAGAACTAAACAGCAAATGTGAAGTTCCCTATCTCAATGAATATGATCGGCATCACAATAGTCAAATTATCTAGTTAGATAACTTGTTTAATATGTGATACTTTTTAGTCATTGTTAGATTCTATAAAAAATTATTGATAGTGTTTGTCAATTTCTCCACTTGAAAAAATACATATTGTTGGTAGTGCAAGTCACATTAATATGGTTACCTTTTATTATTTGATCTAGAACCTTTTCTTAAAATTTTATTTTATAACTTACGTACATATTTAAACAATAGTTATGATATTGTTAATTACATTTTTTCTTGACGTGCATCTTTTTATTTGAAAAGAGATGCACGTATGTTGCACGTTTGACAAATATAAAGGATATTCTTATTTAATATACATGACAAACGATAACAAGTTTATAAATAAAGGAGTCTTAAATGCATTTTTATTTTTCTGCCAACCAAAAATTAAACGTCTTTTTGTGGTTCAAAGCTTTGCAAAGCAAAATGGCAGGAAAAAAAGTTATGATAACTATATAAGTGAACATGATTATAATTATGATATTTTTTAAGTTGAAACCAGACCCATCCATAGACTTAGCATGCACATCAACGGCAGACTCAATCATTTCTAAGGTTGAATCAAAGGAACCAAACACATCCATGGGAGGCTTTGGAAATGCATCAATGTGCTTAAATGGGGCATCATTGTTTGGTGATTGTGAGGGCTATGTGGAATGCCTAGCTACATATCAATCCATGTTCTGTTGTGCCTATCTACGGGCCATGAATGACAAAGTTAAGGAGGAGGAAAAAGGCAGAAGCTCTTGTTCCTACATTTAGTTGTTTAGAGACATCCATGAGTATTCTCTTTATATCAGCTCAAGGATTGAAGAGCTGAAAAATCAAATGTGATGCTCCCAACTCAAAGCATATGAGTTGCATCATTGCAGTCAAATTTGGGAAAGGATATATTTATATGTTTCTACATATGTATTGGGCTAGGTATTATGGTATTGGGCCAACTATGATATTAAAGAGAAAGTGTGCAAATAGCTAAATGAAAATGATGGCCCGGTAGCTTCTGAAAAGAAAATACGGGCCTCAACATATTAATTAGCATTGGGCCAATAATTATTTAAAATAAAATACATGCGATTATGAAATTTATTGACATTGGTCATTCTGGAATTATTTTTATTTAGCCAATTATTAAATTTGAAGATTTTATGATATCAATTAAAAGGGACAACCTTTGTTATTTCTACAAAAATTAATCTGCTAAGTAAGTGAATAATTCACCAAGTTACTTCAAGCAATCACGTATTGAACGTAAAGCTACATAATATTATCTGAGTTTATTTCCCAATTTGAAAGTAAGTTATTGCAGACCAAGCGAGCATGAAGCTTTCAAATGGCAAATGATACATAACTAGAACTAATATCAGGCCAGTTATCAATAAAAATGTAGTGAGAAATATAAACTTAGCTATTTAAATATAAAATTATATAATAGCAGAATGCATTAAAGGTATAATAAATTAAAGAAATCTCAAATCTTCATCATTTTTCCTATTCATTCTTGGACCAAAATTACAATGGCAGTTGAGAAGGTCTTTTTCTCAATTAAAAATTTAAAAGTCTCTTCGTTGTTCAAAGCATTGCAAAGAATAATCATAAAAAAATATTATGATAACAACATTCCCAACTATAGATTTTTTATGAATATCAACAGCAAATTCAACCATTTCTAAGCTTCAAGCAAATGAATAAAATACATCAACGGGAGGACTTTGAAATGCAGCAATGTGCCAAAATGTGGCATCATTGTTTGACGATTGTGAGGACTACGTTGATGACATGACTGTATATGTATCCTTGGTCTATTTTTCTAATCTACTAGTCGTAATAGACACGGTCCAAGTGGAGAAAAAATTGAGAAATCTATCGCTCGTGCATTGAGTTGTTTAGCAACATTCATGAGCATCCATTTTATACAATATCAAGGATTGAAGAACTGAACAACAAATGTGATGTTCCCTACCTCAATGTATATGATCTGCATCACAACAGTCAAATTCTCTAGTTAGATAACTTATTTAATATGTGATACGTTTTTAGTCACTGTTAGATTCTATCAAAAATTATTGATAGAGTTTGTCAATTTCTCCACTTGAAAAATACATATTTTTAGTAGTGCAATGCTTAACTTTTTTTATTTGATCTTGAACTTTTTGTTAAAATTTTATTTTATAACTCACGTACATATTTTAACAATAGTTATGATATTGTTAATTATATATTTACTTGACGTGCATCTTTTTATTTGACAAGAGATGCACGTATGTTGCACGTTTGACAAATAAAAAGGATATTCTCATTTAATATACTTGACAAATGATAACAAGTTTCATAAATAAGGGAGTCTTAAATGAATTTTATTTTTTTTCCAACCAAAAATTAAATGTATTTTTGTGGTTCAAAGCTTTGCAAAGCAAAATGGCAGAGAAAAAGTTATGATAACTATATAAGTGAACATCATTATGATTATGATATTTTTGAAGTTGAAATTAGACCCATCCAAAAAGTTAGCAGCACATCTATGGCAGACTCTACCATTTCTAAAGTTGAATCAAAGGAACCAAACACATCCATGGGAGGCTTTGAAAATGTAGCAATGTGCCGAAATATGGAATCATTGTCTGATTATTGTGACGGCTATATGGAATGCTTGTCTGCACATCGATCCATGGTCTGTTGCGCCTGTCTACGTGCCATAAATAACAAAGTTTAGGAGAAGGAAAAATGCAGAAACCTATTGCTCCTACATTTAGTTATTTAGCAAATGCATGAGCATTCTCTTTATATCAGCTCAAGGATTAAAGAGCTGAAAATCAAATGTGATGCTCCCAACTCAAAGCATGTGAACTGCACCATTGTAGTCTATTTTGGGGAAGAAGATATTTATTAGTTTCTACATATGTATTGGGCTAGGTATTATGGCATTGGACCAACTTTGATATTAAAGAGAGTGTGCAAACAACTAACTGGAAATAATGGCCCAGTAGCTTCTGAAAAAAGAAAATACGGGCCTCAGCTTATTAATTAGCATAGGGCCAATCATTATTTAAAAGAAAATACATATAATTATGAAATTTGTTGACATTGGTCGTTCTGGAATTATTTTTATTTGGCCCATTATTAAATTTGAAGATATTATGATATCAATTAAAAGGGACAACCTTTGTTATTTCTACGAAAATTAATGTGCTAAGTGGGTGAATGATTCATCAAGTTACTTCAAGCAATCACGTATTGAAAATAAAACTACATAACATTATGTGAGTTTATTTGCCAATTTGAAAGTAAGTTATTGCAGACCAAGCGAGCATGAAACCTTCAAAGGGCAAATGATACATAACTAGAACTAATATCATGTGTGGTATCAATAAAAATGTAGTGAGAAATATAAACTTCAGCTATTTAAATACAAAATCATATAAGAGCAGAATGCAATAAAGGCATAATAAATTAAAGAGAGCTCAAATCTTTCGCATTTTTCCTATTCATTGTTGGACCAAAATTACAATGGCAGTTGATAAAGTCTTTTTGTCAGCCAAAAATTTAAAGTCTCTTCGTAAGCATTGCAAAGAAAAATCGTACAAAATAAATTATGATAACAACATCCCCAACTATAGATTTTCCATGAATATCAACAGCATATTCAACCATTTCTAAGGTTCAAGCAAATGAACAAAATACATCAATGGGAGGAGTTTGAAATGCAGCAATGTGCCAAAATGTGGCATCATTATTTGACGATTGTGAGGACTACGTGGTAACTGCATATCTATCCTTGGTATGTTTTGCCAATCTATTGGCCATAATAGACACTGTCCAAGTGGAGAAAAAAGTAAGAAATCTATCGCTCGTGCATTGAGTTGTTTAGCAAACATTTATGAGCATCCATTTTATACCATATCAAGAAATGAAGAACTGAACAACAAATGTGATGTTCCCTATCTCAATGCATATGTGTCACGACCCAAATCCGGTCTTGATGGCGCCCAACAATTAAACTTGGCCAGCCAGACCAATAATTACTTATCACAATAAATATCAGTCTCAAATGGACATCCCAAGAAGAATAGATGAGTCAAAGAACTCCAATAATAATAATAATGAACAAAAATACTGAGAAGTGCGAAAACAACTGACACTCCCAAAGATCTGGAGTCACAAGCCTAGAGCCTCTAACAAAACCCAACAGGAATAGAGAATACTGTATAGAAATACTCAAGTCTGAATACAAAATAACAACTAGAAAGAGGAGGAGAAGCTAGGTTCTGCGAACATCGGCAGCTACCTCAGCAACTCGGTATGACTCTGCAAAAGCTGGAAACGCCTGTCTACTGCTCCTGAGTACCTGAGTCTGCACACAAAAGGTGCACGGAGTAGGGGTGAGTACTAAGTACTCGGTGAGTAATAAATATATAAAAGCAGCTGAAAGTAGGAAATCCACAGAATACCACAATATGAAGCTAAACTATAGTCCGAATCTCCTACGAACTAGCATCAACAGTACAATACAGCTGCCACAGAATAATTCAACAAAAAAAAAACAATGCACATAACCGCTACGGTGTGCATCCCGATCCATTTAACATCGACGGCGCTCACTGGGGGTGTGTACAGACTCCGGAGGGGCTCATACAGCCCAAGCGCAAATATCGCTGCGGCGTGCGGCCCGATCCTCATATCATAATAACCGCTGCGGCGTGCAGCCCGATCCATCCTCAGTCCATAATAATCAGATAAGTCACAAACACAGTTCATTTATCTTAATTCCAGTTCCCAGTTCATAATTTATGAAAATACTTTAATTTTTATTTAATTTGCAAAAGCCGGTGACTTAGCATTTTAATACTGTGATTTCAATTTCCAGGACTGAGATCAGTGATTAAGCAAGTATAGCTACCACATAAATATTATCCCCTAAGGATACTACAGGTCGGCACAAGGCCCCAAACAAGGCTTACAACCCACAAATATGTCAAACACAGTGTATTTCCATCACTAATAGCATATTATCCATATCCGGGATGGACCAAGTCTCAATCCCCAATCACAATTAAACCCGCACCTGCCACGGTGTGCGAGCCACGCCCTACAAGCATCACAATATGCTAAGTCGGGGTTTCAAACCCTCAGGCTACCATATATACAAACTACTCACCTCTAGCCGGTCGTAGACTCGTCCGCAATGCTCTTCCCTCTGGAATTTGCTGCCTCGTGTGTAGAATCTATTCAAACCACAATAATTGTGTCATTTACGGGTCAAAAACATAACCCATTTCGATTTACATGAAAAACTCATAATTACGCTAAGTTGGTAAAAACCCGACCCCGGGCCCGCTGTCTAAAAAATTCAGAAATTTATACCAATGCGATCCTCGTCTCGCCACGAGTCCGTGCATATAAAATTTATTGAAATCGGAGTTCAAATGGCCTTTCAAAACTCAAAATCCTGTTTTCAATACCTAGGCCACAATTCTTCACAATTTCTACCCAAATTCATGAAGATTGATGTTAATTCTACGATAAAATTATGTTTTTGAGCCAAGAATCTTACCTCCGATGAATACCCGATGATATCTCAGTGTTTTGCTCGTGTTTTCTTCTCTCTAGTGTTTAAGATTGTGTTTTGGGGTATAAACCCGCGAGCCCTCTGTTCTGTGATTTTTATTTCACTGACAGCAATTTAACCCTACGCGATCGCGATGTTCAAAAAGCCGGCCTCACGCGATCGCGTCTCTCCTCCTGCGATCGTGTAGCACAAATTCCCTGGACCCCATTTCTCTCCTACGCGATCGCGTAGGTACTCATGCGATCGCGATGGCTGCCCGGTTAATTCTACGCGATCGCGACTGTTGCTCCTACGATCGCATTGGTCTAGCCTCTAACCCTACGCGATCGCGTCCCCCGCCCCGCGATCGCGGAGAGCAAATTCCTGCTGCATTTATGACAGCAATCAGCCTTCTCCTTTTTCCCAAAAATGGTCCGTTTGGACCCCCGAATTCCTCCCGAGGCCCTCGGGACCCCAACGAAAGCCACCAACATACTCTAAAACTTGATACGGACTTGTTCCAGTCATAAAAATACCATCCTAAACATCAAAATCACCATTTCCACATGGATTCAAGCCTAAGTTTCTTCAAAACTTTCAAAACTAACATTCAATCCAAAACCCGATCAAACGACGTCCGA
Organism: Nicotiana noctiflora; assembly: GCA_032618575.1. Classification (NCBI taxonomy): domain Eukaryota; kingdom Viridiplantae; phylum Streptophyta; class Magnoliopsida; order Solanales; family Solanaceae; genus Nicotiana; species Nicotiana noctiflora. The sequence continues at coordinate 320,234 of JASVEL010005087.1, read as the reverse complement.
ATGACCTGAAAATTTGCAGACATACCCAAAATTACATAACGAAGTGACAGAAATTGCCAGAATTCCATTCCGACCCCCGGATCAAAATCTCACCTACCATCAAATTTTCGCCAAAATTCAACCTTCGCCAATTCAAGCCTAAAACTACACCGGACCTCCGAATTCGATTCCGATAGCTCTCCTAAGTCATAAATGATCCCCTGAAACTAGTCGAATCATCGGAATCCGATTCCAAGCACTCTAACTCAATAGTCAACTCTAGGTTGACTTCCCATATTCAAGCTTCCTTCAAACATGCTATTTGTTTCATCTTCAACCCGAATCACTCCTAACTCACCCGATATACTAAAATACTTATATGAAAGCATAAGATATGTAAATGCAAGGTTACAGGGTGGTAATTCACGTAACGACGGGCCGGGTCGTTACATTCTCCCCAACTTAAACAAACGCTCGTTCGCGAGCGGGTTAAGAAACATACTTGGAGCATCAAATATGTGTGGGTATCTACTCCGCATCTCGTGCTCGGTCTCCCAAGTTGCTTCCTCCACGGGACGACCTCTCCACTGCACCTTCACCGAAGCTATGTCCTTGGATCTCAGCTTACGAACCTGTCGACCCAAAATGGCTACTGGCTCCATATCATAAGTCAAGTCCTCATCTAGCTGTATCGTGCTGAAGTCTAACACATGAGACGGGTCTCCGACATACTTCCGGAGCATGGATACATGGAACACCGGTTGAATGCCCGACAAACTAGGTGGCAAAGCAAGCATGTAGGCCACCTCCCCAACTTTCCTAAGCACCTCAAAAGGTCCAATAAACTTAGGGCTCAATTTCCCTTTCTTCCCAAACCTCATAACGCCCTTCATAGGCGAAACCTTCAGCAACACCTTCTCACCCACCGAATAAGACACATCTCGGACCTTCCGGTCCGCATAACTCTTCTGACGCGACTGAGCTGTGCGAAGTCTCTCCTGAATCACCTTTACCTTGTCTAAGGCATCCTGAACTAACTCTGTCCCCAACAATCTAGCCTCGCCGGGCTCAAACCAACCGACTGGAGACCTACACCGCCTCCCATATAAAGCTTCATACGGTGCCATCTGAATGCTGGACTGATAGCTATTATTATAAGCAAACTCCGCAAGAGGCAAGTAATCAGCCCATGAACCACCGAAATCAATGGCACAAGCACGCAACATGTCCTCCAATATCTGAATAGTACACTCAGACTGCCCATCCGTCTGTGGATGAAATGCTGTGCTCGGCTCTACCTGTGAACCCAACTCTCGCTGAAATGTCCTCCAGAACTGAGAATGAACTGGGTACCTCTGTCTGATATAACAGAAATGGGAACTCTATGCAATCTCACTATCTCACGGATGAATATCTCTGCCAACCGCTCTGAGGAATAAGTAGTACACACTGGGATGAAGTGAGCCGACTTGGTCAACCTATCCACCACCACCCAAACTGAATCGAACTTCCTCGCTGTCCGAGGAAGTCCACTAACAAAGTCCATAGTAATCCTTTCCCACTTCCACTCAGGAATATCAATACCCTGGAATACACCACCAGGTCTCTGATGCTCATACTTGACCTGCTGACAGTTTAGACACCGAGCCACATGGCTCACAATATCTTTCTTCATCTTTCTCCACCGGTAATGCTGCTTCAAATCCTGGTACATCTTCGCGGCTCCTGGATGAATAGAATACCGCGAGCTGTGGGCCTCCTCCAATATCAACTCACGAAGGCCGTCAACATTAGGCACGCATATCCGGCCCTGCATCCGCAATACACCATCACTATCAATAGTGACATCTCTGGCATCATCATGCTGAACTCTGTCCTTAAGGACAAGTAAGTGTGGATCATCATACCGGCGCTCTCGGATACGATCATATAAAGAAGAACGAGCTACTACACAAGCCACCACCCGACTGGGCTCAGAAATATCCAGTCTCACCATCTGATTAGCTAACGCCTGAACATCAACTGCAAGGGGTCTCTCCCAAACTAGAATATACGCAAAACTGCCCATACTAATAGCCTTCATGCTCAATGCATCAGCCACTACATTGGCTTTCCTGGGATGGTACAAGATAGTAATATCATAGTCATTAAGCAATTCAAGCCATCTCCGCTGCCTCAAATTTAGATCTTTCTGCTTAAACAAATGTTGAAGGCTGCGGTGGCCTGTATATACATCACAAGATACACCATATAGGTATTGCCTCCCAATCTTCAAGGCATGAACAATAGCAGCTAACTCCAAATCATGAACTGGGTAGTTCTTCTCGTGGGGCTTTAGCTGACGAAAAGCATATGCAATAACTCTACCCTCTTGCATCAACACACAACCGAGCCCAACTCTAGAATATCACAATACACCATATATGACCCTGAGGCTGATGGCAACACAAGTACTGGAGCTGTGGTCAAAGCCTCCTTGAGCTTCTGGAAGCTCTCCTCACATTCATCAGACCACACAAATGGAGCATTCTTCCGTGTCAACTTAGTCAACGGTGAAGCAATAGATGAGAAACCCTGAACAAACCGGCGATAATAGCCTGCCAAGCCGAGAAAAATCCGAATTTCGGTAGATGAGGAAGGTCTGGGCCAATTCTGCACTGCCTCGACCTTCTGTGGATCAACCCGAATACCATCACTGGACACTACATGTCCTAGAAAAGTCACAGTATCAAGCCAGAACTCGCACTTAGTGAATTTCGCATAAAGCTTCTCTTCTCTTAACCTCTGCAACACCACCCCCAAGTGTCGTGCATGCTCCTCCTAGCTGTGTGAATACACCAGAATATCATCAATATACATAATCACAAATGAATCAAGGTACGATCGAAATACGCTATTCATCAAGTGCATGAATGCAGCTGGGGCATTAGTCAGCCTAAAAGACATCACCAGGAACTCGTAGTGCCCATATCGCGTCCTGAACATTGTCTTCATAATATCTAAGTCCCTAATCTTTAACTGATGATAGCCCGATCGAAGATCAATCTTAGAAAATACACTAGCTCCTTGGAGCTGATCAAATATGTCCTCAATACGAGGCAATGGGTACTTATTCTTCACTGTTACCTTTGGTCAGCTGCGTGTAGTCAATGCACATTCTCATTGTGCCATCTTTCTTCTTCACGAACAACACTGGTGCACCCCAAAGTGACACACTCGGGCGAATGAAACCCTTATCTAAGAGTTCCTAAAGCTGCTCTTTCAATTCTTTTAGCTCTGCTGGTGCCATGCGATAGGGAGGAATAGAAATGGGCTGAGTGCCCGGCACCAAGTCAATACCAAAATCAATATCCCTGTCAGGCGGCATGCCCGGCAGGTCTGCTGGAAATACATCCGGAAACTCCCTCACAATGGGGACCGAATCAAGACTGGGTGTCTTAGCCTCAACATCTCCAATGAAGGCCAAATAAGATAAGCAACCCTTCCCAATCATTCGTTGGGCCTTTATGTAAGAAATCACCCTGTTAGACACATAATCAGTAAAGCCACGCCACTCAATCCTCGTATTACCTAGAATAGCTAGTGTGACTGTCTTGGCATGACAGTCCAGAATCGCATGGTAAGGAGACAGCCAATCCATGCCTGTAATCACATCAAAATCTACCATGCCAGTAGTAATAAATCAACTCGGGTCTCCAGACCCCCAATAGTAATAAGACAGGATCGATATACCTGATCCACAACAATAGTATCCCCCACTAGGGTAGATACATGTACGGGCAAAGCAAGAATACCACGGGTCATACCCAAGTGATGTGCAAAATAAGTAGAGACATAAGAATAGGTGGATCCGGGATCAAATAAGACAGAAGCATCCCCGTGGCAGACTGAGATAATACCTGAAATGACCGCATCTGAAGCACTAGCATCCTTCCTATCCGGAAGAGCATAGAAACAAGCCTGGCCTCCACCAGTACGATCTTCACCCCTAGGGCGACCTCTGGATACCTGGCCACCAGTCCTAGCCGACTGTGCTGGCGCCGAAGAAACAGGAGTAGAAGACGAGGGCCGATCCCTCTGCTGAGACCGCTTACGAAGCCACTAAGGACACTCTCTCCTGGTATGGCCCAAGTCACCACACTCAAAACAACGGCCAGAAGATGGAAGAAGGGGCTGCTGAGGACCCCTCGCTGCAGATGAATCCTGTGCTGAGGAAGCAGGAGCAGAGCTCTGAGCTGGAAGAGCACTCAATGCAGGCTGACTCTACTGACGACCCTGCTGAAACTGTACTGGACTCTGCACGTCCAGACTGATGAGATCTGACTGGACTCTGCACGTCCAGACTGATGAGACCTGAAAGAATGACCCTTGCTATGCTGAGTTTGGCCTCTAGACGAAGCACCACTGTAACTTCCAGTACCACGAGGCCTCAACCACCTCCTCGAAGGTAACTGCCGAAGCTCTCTCCCCGGTCATCAATAAGCGGATGAGATAAATAAGGCCATCAATAAATCTCCGGATCCTCTCTCTGTCCGTAGGAACCATCCACATGGCATGACGGGCCAGTTGTGTGAATCTCATCTCGTACTAAGTAACCGTCGTATCTCTCTGCTTCAGCCACTCAAACTGACGACGCAGATCCTCTCTTTGAGACGGAGGCACATACTTCTCCAAAAATACCGTGGAGAACTGCTGCCAAGTGAGGGGAGCTGCCCCAGCGGTCCTACGCCTCTCAAAATCCTCCCACCACTGAAATGCTGCACCTGTGAACCGCAAAGTGGTGAATGAAACACCGCTGGACTCTAGAATACCCGCGGTGCGAAGCATGCGCTGACATTTGTCAAGAAAACCCTGGGTGTCCTCGCCCTAAGCTCCACTGAATACCGGAGGCTGTAGCTTCTCAAACCTCTCCAAATGACGCTGCTCATCGTCGGGCATAACTGGAACCACATGAGCAGGAGCTGGTGCAATGGGTGCAACTAGCTGAACTGGAGCCGCCCCGGGTGCTTGAATACCCTGTACTACCGGATCGGGTGTGCGAGCCACGGGGGTCTGATTCCCTCCCCCTGCCTATGAAGAAGACGCTGCAGTAGAGGCCGCAACGACCTGAGCCAAGCATGTGCATACTAATAAGATCTGGGCCAAGGTTTCCTGAAGAGCCGGTATCTCAATGGGCACTGCCGGTGCCTCAACCTGAGCCGCCGAAGCGTCTGCAGCTGGAACCTGGTCCTGAACCTGGGCCACTGGTGCAGGAATCTAACCCTGAGTCTCGTCAGCTGGTGGGTCAGCAGGTGCTGGTACTGCTGCCCTACCTCTACCATGACCACGACCTCTGGGTGCCAATGGTGGTCGTCCATCACGTCCGCTAGCACGTGTTCTCGCCATCTACGAGAGAATAGAATAGGGAAAAGTTTAGTTTCACAATAACATAAACCGCACGATATGAATCCTAGAAAAGTGAGGTTTTTCCTAAAGTTCTGTAGCCCTCCGAGGATAGATACGGATGTTTACGTACCGATCTGCTAAAGCCTACTAAACCGTCTCATGACTCGCGAGTCCTAGTAACCTAGGCTCTGATACAAACTTGTCACGACCCAAATCCGGTCGTGATGGCGCCCAACAATTAAGCTAGGCCAGCCAGACCAATAATTACTTATCACAACGAATATCAGTCTCAAATGGACATCCCAAGAAGAATATGTGAGTCAAAGAACTCCAATAATAATAATAATGAACAAAATACTGAGAAGTGCGAAAACAACTGACACTCCCATAGATCCGGAGTCACAAGTCTAGAGCCTCTAACAAAACCCAACAGGAATAGAGAATACTCAAGTCTGAATACAAAGTACTAAATAACAACTGAAAAGGAGAGGAGAAGCTAGGTTCTGCGAACGTCGGCAGCTACCTCAGCAACTCGATATGACACTGAATATGCTGGAAATGCCTGTCTACTGCTCCTGAGTACCTGAGTCCGCACACAAAAGGTGCAGGGAGTAGGGGTGAGTACTAAGTACTCAGTGAGTAATAAATATATACAAGTAGTTGAAAGTAGGAAATCCACAGAATACCACAATATGAAGCTAAACTACAGTCCGAATCTCCTACGAACTAGCATCAACCGTAAAATACAGCTGCCACAGAATAATTCAAAAAACAAAACAATGCACATAACCACTACGACGTGTAGCCCAATCCATTTAACATCGACGGCGCTCACTGGGGGTGTGTACAGACTCCGGAGGGGCTCCTACAGCCCAAGCGCAAATACCGCTGTGGCGTGCAGCCCTATCCTCACATCATAATAACCGCTGCGGCGTGCAGCCCGATCCATCCTCAGTCCACAATAATCAGATAAGTCACAAAACAGTTACAACAACTACCCAGTATGTTCCCACAATTTTTCTTAATTTTTCTTAATTCCAGTTCCCAGTTCATAATTTATGAAAATACTTTAATTTTTATTTAATTTGCAAAAGCTCGTGACTTAGCATTTCATTACTGTGATTTCAATTTCCAGGACTGAGATCAGTGATTAAGCAAGTATAGCTACCACATAAATATTATCCCCTAAGGATACTACAGGTCGGAACAAGGCCCCAAACAAGGCTTACAGCCCACAAATATGTCAAACACAGTGTATTTCCATCACTAATAGCATATTATCCATATCCGGGATGGACCAAGTCTCAATCCCCAATCACAATCAAACCCTCACCTGCCATGGTGTGCGAGCCACGCCCTACTAGCGTCACAATGTGCTAAGCCGGGGTTTCAAACCCTCAGGCTACCATATATACAAACTACTCACCTCTAGCCGGTCGTAGACGCATCCGCAATGCCCTTCCCTCTGGAATTTGCTGCCTCGTGTGTAGAATCTATTCAAACCACAATAATTGTGTCATTTACGGGTCAAATAAAATAACCCATTTCGATTTACATGAAAAACTCATAATTACGCTAAGTTGGTAAAAACCCGACCCCGAGCCCGCTGTCCGAAAAATTAAAAAATTTATACCAATGCGATCTTTGTCTCGCCACGAGTCCGTGCATATAAAATTTATCGAAATCGGAGTTCAAATGGCCTTTCAAAATTCAAAATCCCGTTTTCAATACCTAGGCCACAATTCTTCACAATTTCTACCCAAATTAATGAAGATTGATGTTAATTCTACCATAAAATTATGTTTTTGAGCCAAGAATCTTACCTCCGATGAATACCGGATAATATCTCAGTGTTTTGCTCGTGTTTTCTTCTCTCTAGGGTTCAAGAAAATGTTCTTGGGGTATAAACCCGCGAGCCCTCTGTTCTGTGATTTTTATTTCACTGACAGCAATTTAACCCTACGCGATTGCGATGTTCAAAAAGCCGGCCTCACGCGATCGCATCTCTCCTCCTGCGATCGCGTAGCACAAATTCGCTGGACCCCATTTCTCTCCTACGCGATCGCGTAGTTAGTCATGCGATCGCGATGGCTGCCCGGTTAAATCTACGCGATCGCGACTGTTGCTCCTGCGATCGCATTGGTTAGCCCCTAACCCTACGTGATCGCATCCCCCGCCCCGCGATCGCGGAGAGCAAATTCTTACCGCATTTATGACAGCAACCAGCCTTCTCCTTTTTCCCAAAAAATGGTCCGTTTGGACCCCCGAATTCCTCCCGAGGCCCCCGGGACCCCAACGAAAGCCACCAACATACTCCAAAACATGATACGGACTTGTTCCAATCATAAAAATACCATCCTAAACATCAAAATCACCATTTCCACACGGATTCAAGCCTAAGTTTCTTCAAAACTTTCAAAACTAACATTCAATCCAAAATCCGATCAAACGACGTCCGAATGACCTGAAAATTTGCAGACATACCCAAAATCACATAACAAAGCTACAAAAATTGTCAGAATTCCATTCCGACCCTCGGATCAAAATCTCACCTACCATCCGGTTTTCACCAAAATTCAACCTTCGCCAATTCAAGCCTAAAACTACACCGGACATCCGAATTCAATTCCGATTGCTCTCCTAAGTCATAAATGATCCCCCGAAACTAGTCGAATCATCGGAATCCGATTCCGAGCACTCTAACTCAATAGTCAACTCTAGGTTGACTTCCCATATTCAAGCTTCCTTCAAACATGCTATTTGCTTCATCTTCAACCCGAATCACTCCTAACTCACACGATATACTCAAATACTGATATGAAAGCATAAGATATGTAAATGCAAGGTAACGGGATGGTAATTCCCGTAACGACGGGCCGGGTCGTTACAATATGATCTGCATCATAACAGTCAAATTCTCTAGTTATATAACTTGTTTAATATGCGATACATTTTTAGTCACTGTTAGATTCTATCAAAAATTGCTTATAGAGTTTGTTAATTTTTCAACCAGAACAAATATATATTTTTAGTAGTGCAAGTCACATAAATATGCTTAACTTTTATTATTTTATCTAGAACTTTTTTCTTAAATATTGATTTTATAACACACGTACATATTTTAATAAGAGTTATGATAGTGTTAATTATATTTTTACTGACATGCATCTTTTTATTTGACAAGAATTGCACGTATGTTGCACGTTTGACAAATAAAAATGATATTCTTATTTAATTTACTTGACATATGATAATAAGTCTCATAAATAAGGGAGTCTTAAATGAATTTCATTGTTTTGCCAACCAAAAATTAAATGTCTTTTTGTGATTCAAAGATTTACAAAGCAAAATGGCAGGGAAAAAGTTATGATAACTATTAAGTGAACATCATTATAATTATGATATTTTTGAAGTTGAAACCAGACCATCCATAGAGTTAACAAGCAATCAATGTCAGACTCAACCATTTCTAAGGTTGAATCAAAAGAACCAAACACATCCATGGGAGGCTTTAGAAATGCAGCAATGTGCCGAAATAGGGCGTCATTGATTGATGATTGTAAGGGCTATGTGGAATGCTTGGCTGCATATCCATCCATAGTCTGTTGTGCCTATCTACGGGCCATGAATGACAAAGTTCAGGAGAAGGAAAAAGGCAGCAACCTATTGCTCCTGCATTTAGTTGTTTAGCAATATCCATGAGCATCCTCTTTATATCAGCTCAAGGATTGAAGAGCTGAATATCAAATGTGATGCTCCCAACTCAAAGCATATGAACTACACCATTGCAGTCTAATTCAGGCAATGAGATATTTATTGGTTTCTACATATGTAATGGGCTTGCTATTATGACATTGGGCTAACCTTGATATTGGGGGAGCATAATAAGGCTCCCGAGGTGCTGGAAGAGCTGGAGTACTACCAGCTGCTGGCAATGCCGAATGAACTGGATGACCGGAATAACCCCTACCAAAACAACCGGCTGCTAAAGTGCGGGCATCAGAGAAATGGCCCGACCAACGAGACCTCTTGGCCTCCCTCTCGCCTCGCTCTCTAGGGAGCATACTCTCGATCCTCCAGGCAATGCTCACCGCCTGCTTATAAGGTATATCCGTCTCCAACTCCCTAGCTATGCTGGACCGAATCGGCGGAATAAGGCCCTCAATAAATCTATGCACTCTCTCCCGGACCGTGGCTACCAAAGCCGGTGCATGCCTGGCGAGACGAGTGAAACTAATAGCATACTCTGATACTGACATGGAGCCCTATTGGAACCGCTCAAACTCCAATCGCCAAGAATCCCTAAGGCTCTAGGAACAAACTCCCTCAAAAACAGATCAGAAAACTGCGTCCAGGTCAATGAAGCAGACTAATCTGGACTATCCAACTCATACGCGCGCCACCAATCATAAGCAACCCCACGAAGCTAAAAAGCAGTGAAGGAAACCCCACTGGTCTCCCCTATCCCTATGGTACGCAAAATACGATGACACTCCTCTAGAAAACCCAATGCATCATCTGTAGCCAAACTATTGAACACTGGAGGATCATATTTCTTGAACCTCTCCAATCTACGCTGCTCGTCCTCAGAGGCAGCTGGTCCACCTTCGGGCTGTGCTGGGGCAGTAGGAGGCATAATAATAATCTCTGGAACCTGTCCCACTGGCACTCGCTACTTAGGTGTAGCGGCTGCGGGAGTCTGTGCCCCTCCCCCGGCGTGAGATATAGTTGCATTGAGAGGAAGCAACCCTGCCTGAGCTAAAGTGGTATACATACTAATGAACTGGGCCAGGGTCTCCTGGAGTACTGGAGTAGTAGCAACTGTAGTCGGTGTACCAGGTGCTTGCGCTCCAACCTGATCCACCAGGGGCACCTCAGCGGTAGTGCGCGCGGGTGCTGTGGCTGCACCTCGGGCGGGTCCTTGTCCTCTACCATGGCCTCGGCCTCTGACGGCGGCAATAGTGGGCGCATGTGCCTGGTCTTCGCGAGTAGCACGTGTCCTCACCATCTATGAAAGAATAGAAAGCAGAAGTTTAGATTTGGTGCCAAAAATGTTGCACGACAAAGAATCCAAAAGAAATGAAGAGTTTCCTAAACAATTACATAGCCTCTCGTAGATAAATACAGACGTCTCTGTATCGATCTGTGAGACTCTAACTAACCGGTATGTGTCCTGTGACTCCTATGAACCTAGAGCTTTGATACTAACTTGTCACGATCCTAGTTCACCAATCGTGAACCTGTCATGATGGCACCCAGGCTCCCGACTAGGTAAGCCTAACTTGATGAGGAATATACCAGTTTATGAACATTAAATAAGAAAATAGCGGAAAAACGATATAAAAGGAATGTAACAGGTGCCGCTTGGCACATACACTCATCAACCACACCATATAGTATACCACCAACACCCAGAATCCCACGGGTAACACAGACTAAAAAGGAGAGTACAACTGTGGCTCTATACATCATGAATGTCTAAAAACAACGAAATGATGGAAAATAAGTACTATCACTATGAGAATAGAAGGAGGCTCTCCGGATCCACGGACGTAGAAGATCGTACCTCGAGTCTCCGGATGTGCTGCTGAATCAACTAGGATGAGCCTGTCCTGATGTACCTAGATCTGCACAACAAAAGTGTGCAGAAGAGTAGCATGAGTACACCACGGTGGTACTCAGTAAGTGCCAAGCCTAACCTCGATGGAGTAGTGACGAGGAAGGTCAGGGGCCCTACCGAGAGAACAATAACATAATGATCAAAACAGTAATAAGCAGGAATAAGTAAGAATAAATCTGAAATAACAACAATGAAGTAATTACTACAACCGACTACGATTAGCTAACTACAAGTAACCAACACAACATAAACTCAAACCAGCAAATCCAGGACCTGTGGGAATTGAACCCACAGTCCCTCTCTATATCCAACAACTCAAGAGCTACGGGAATTTAACCCGCAGTCCCAATATCAGTATCTCTGGGTCTCCGGGAATCGAACCTGCAGCCCGTGTCTCAATATCTCAGGATGTGTCTCAATATCTCAAGATCTCCGGGAATCGAACCCGCAGTCCATATCTCAATAAATATATCAATAAACTCCGGGTCTCCGGGAATCGAACCCGCATCCGTTGGATCTCCGAGAATCGAACCCGCAGTCCACAAACAATACCACTCCGAGTCTCTGGGAATCAAACCCACAGCCCTAGGATCTCAGGAAATCGAACCCGCGGTCCACCTACACAAATAATAAAAGAAACGCACAGAGAAAATATAATATGCTTAACAACAACTTCACCAAGAACCAGTGCCAACAATTATCAAGAAGTTCAAATAAGACAATTAGGCAATTAGACAGATAAATCCTATCAAATCATGCTTTCCTAACGAATCTCTGGTAAATGTCACAATTTAAACAACTAAGAATAGGAATATCATGAATTGGACAATTCAAGTAAAATGAGTTCCAACAATCTGCGCATGTACACGCTCGTCACCTCGCGTACAAGGCATTTAAATTATCACATAATATCCTAGGGGAGAAGGTTCCCCCACACGAGGTTAGACAAGCCACTTACCTCGACTCCGGTACAAAATCGCTAAGTGACAACTCTCTTGCAACGAATATCGGCCTCCACAGGTGTAGTATCTGATCAAAATCAATAGAAATACATCAAAATATGCCAATTGAGCATTACCCAATCGAAACAATTCAAAATACACCAAAAACCACAAGTTGCCAAGACTCGACTTTCGGTACGCTTCTCAAAAAAATTATGAAAGTTATATATTCGGGTCCATCATCTCAACACGAGTCCATGCATATAAAATTTATCAAAATCGGACTCCGTTTGCCCATTCAAATCGACGATTTACCATAATTTAGGCCTAGGGCTAAAATCCCCCATTAATCTTCCATAAACAGTGAAATACTCAAGGATTTCATGATAAAATAATAAAATTAGGCCAAGAAACTTACCTCCGATGATTATCCGATGATTCTCCAACAATTCCCCGTGAGTTTCTCTCTCTAGAACTCAAAAATGGCATTTTTGGGACTATTTCCGCGACTGGACTACGTTCTGATATTTAATTCACTGACTGAAAAATTACCCTACGCGTTCGCGATAGACCCCACGCGTCCGCGATGCATTTCCAAACTAACCCTTCGTGAATGCAACGTTCCCCACGTGTTCGCGACGACCAAATCCTCTGTCGCCTCCTTTTACTCTTCGCGAACGCGACATCCCCAGACGCGAACGCGATGCCTTTCCTCCTCCCCCTACGCGAACGTGACGCCCAGCATCGCGAACGCGATGCTCAATTTTTCTATGCCTACGCGAACGCGGCGTAAGCCACGCGAACGCGAAGGCCAAATTTTCCTGAACAGTTTCTACAATTTTCTCCAAATTTCCAAAGCTTCAAAATGTCCGAATGATGGTCCAAATTCACCCCGAGGCCCCCGGGACCCCAACGAAAACCACCAAAATACTCCAAAACACGATACGAACTGGTTCGAATCATAAAAACATGTCCTTGAACACGGAAAGCATCGAATTATAGCGGATTCAAGCATAAGTTTTCATCTAAACTTCCGAAACCAACATTCAATCAAAAACCGGACCAAACGACGTCCGAATGACCTGAAAATTTGCAGACATATCCAAAATTGCCTAACGAAGCTACTTCAACTGTCAGAATTCCATTCCGACTCCTAGATAAAAAACTCACCTATCGATCGGATTTCCAAAAATTTCAAACTTTGGCATTTCAAGCCTAATCGAGCTACAGACCTCCAAAATACATTCTGAACGCGCTCCCAACCCCGAAATCACCTAACGGAGCTAAAGGAACCTTCGTATTTCCATTCTTAGGCCGTCTTAATACTGCTCCGAATACGGGCCACGTTTCAACTACAAAGCTCTCATTTAGGGACTAAGGGTCCCAAAACACTCCATATTCCAGAACCGACCCTCCCGGCAAACCACAATAGCAGAAATGAACTTAGGGAAATAGTTAAATTGGGGATTGGGGCGTAAATTTCAAAAACGAACGGCCGGGTCGTTACAATATTTTAACAATAGTTATGATATTGTTAATAATATTTTTACTCACATGCATCTTTTTATTTGACAAGACATGCACGTATGTTGCACGGTAGACAAATAAAAGGTTATTCTTATTTAATATACTTGACAAATGACAATAATTTTCATAAATAAGGGAGTCTTAAATGAATTTCATTGTTTTGCCAACCAAAAATTAAACGTCTTTTTTGTAGTCCAAGGATTTGCAAAGAAAAATTGCAGGGAAAAAGTTATGATAACTATATAAGTGAACATCATTATAATTATGATATTTTTGAAGTTGAGACCAGACCCATCCATAGAGTTAGCAAGCACATCCATGGCAGACTCAACCATTTCTAAGGAGATATTTATTGGTTTCTACATAAGTATTGGGCTAGGTATTATGGCATTGGGCCAACTTTGATATTAAAGAGAAAGTGTGCAAATAACTAAATGAAAATAATGGCCCTGTAGCTTCTAAACAGAAAATACGGGACTCAGCTTATTAATTAGCATTGGGCCTGTCATTATTTAAAAGAAAATACATATAATTATGAAATGTATTGCCATTGGTTGTTCTGTAATTATTTTTATTTGGCCCAATATTAAATTTGAAGGTTATATGGTATCAATTAAAAGGGACAACCTTTGTTATTTCTACGAAAATTAATCTTCTAAGTGAGTGAATGATTCACCAAGTTACTCCAAGCAATCACGTATTGAACTTAAAGCTACATAACATTATGTGAGTTTATTTGCCAATTTGAAAGTAAGTTATTGCAGACCAAGCAAACATGAAATCTTCAAAGGGCAAACGGTACATAAGTAGAACTAATATCATGCATGTTATCAATAAAAATATAGTGAGAAATATAAACTTCAGCTATTTAAATACAAAATCATGTAAGAGCAGAATGAGTTAAAGGCATAATAAATTAAAGAGAGCTCAATTCTTCATCATTTTTCCTAATCATTCCTGGAGCAAAATTACAATGGCAGTTGAGAAGGTTTTTTTGTCAACCAAAAATTTATAATCTCTTCGTAGTTCAAAGCATTGCAAAGAAAAATCATAGAAAAAATATTATAATAACAACATCCCTGTCACGACCCGGATTTTCCCCCAACATCGGGATCGTGATGGCGCCTACTCGTGGTAGCTAGACAAGCCACTGTATTCATACTATCCTGTTTTTAACACAATTTTAATTAAATAAATGCGGAGTACTTTATCAGATAGAGGTAAAAATCATACTGAAATCCTCTACCCAAGACGTGGAGTCACCAACTCACGAACTACTATGGAATACTACACATAAAAGTCCGAAGGAAATATAACATAATTCTGTTTGTCTCGGAACAAAGAGACTACAACTAATAACATAAGTAAAGAGAGAGAGACGCCGGGCCTGCGGACGTCTGCAAGCTACCTCGGTCTCAAATGTGATTAACTCCCACGCAATCGATTTACTGCTGCTGCTCCTGATCGTAACCTGGACCTGTGCAAAAACGCACGAAGTGTAGTATCAGCACAACCGACCCCATGTGCTGGTAAGTGCCTGGCCTATCCCGGCGAAGTAGTGACAAGCCTAGGACCAGACACCCACATAAACCTGTGCAATTCAATATATATATGTACAGACCACAAAATAACAAGAAATAACCAAGTATTAACACAATAAAGAATATCTCAAAGAATTCAACAATTAACCACAGTTAATAAATTCACAAGGAAAAACAAGATATAATGTAAACACAAGTAATATCAATTCAAGAAATAGCAAACAGTTGCACGGCATCACCCTTCGTGCTTTTACTCTCATCCTCACCAAATAAACAAATAAAGTACACGGCATCACCCTTCGTGCTTTTACTCTCATCCTCACATCCATAGTACGGCATGATCCTTCGTACATGGTTCAATAACAGGGCACGGCACGATCCTTCGTGCATAATCAATAAATAAAC
This sequence comes from Nicotiana noctiflora, assembly GCA_032618575.1. Classification (NCBI taxonomy): domain Eukaryota; kingdom Viridiplantae; phylum Streptophyta; class Magnoliopsida; order Solanales; family Solanaceae; genus Nicotiana; species Nicotiana noctiflora. The sequence goes on along the minus strand of JASVEL010005087.1, from coordinate 304,836 downwards.
ATGGCACGGCATTAACCTTCGTGCATAAATAAATAAACATGGCACGGCATCACCCTTCGTGCATTATCACTCTTCCTCACCCAAATAACAATCACGGTTAAGGGCAAAGAAAGAAACAGTAATTCATAAACCGTCCCATCAAGGGCAATCAATAATTATCTTCACAACAAGTCCCAACAAGGGAGAACAATAACAATTCATCCGTAATATATCTCAAAATAATCATTTTCCAACGACTCACGGTCATACTAGACGCCAGTGTATGGATGCTCGTCACCACGACCCATACACCGCACTCGATCACATAACACATAACACATAATCCTATTCCCTCAAGCTAGGATAGAACAAACACTTACCTCGAATGCTTATGAACAATTCAATCCGTGGAAATGTCTTTTTCTTTCAACTTTGGCTCCAATCCAATCGTATCTATACACAATTGATTTAATATCATCAATACTACTCCATAAACTAATTCTTAAAATCAAATACAACTTTTACAACATTCTGCCCGGAATAGTGAATTTCAACCCCGGGCCCACAAGGTCGGAATTCGGGGTTAGGACCAAAATCCGGTTACCTATCCCCCACGAGTTCATGTATATAATTTGTTTCAAAATCGGACCTCAATTCGAGGTCCAATTCCCCAATTTATGAAAAACCCTATTTTCTAACAAAAACAAGAATTCTACCATGAAAATCATTGATTTCTTATGAAAAACATGTTTAATGATGTTACAAATTGAAAGAATTAAGTAAAAAGTGACTTACAATCGTTTTGATGAAGAAGAAATCCGTGAAGAATCGCAAATCGGTGTTTTTGTTTTGTAAAAAGTGAAGAAATGACTGAAATTCGTGTTTTACAGGTCTTTGTGTTCGCATTTGCGAACATGGGTTCGCAATTGCGAACCCCGACCAATTTCCGGAGTTTGAAAAATGAGCTAAGGCAGGGAAGTTCGCATTTGCGAACATTTGTTCGCATTTGCGAACACTGGCAGACAAAGGGAGTGTTCGCATTTGCGAACTAATGTTCGCATTTGCGAACACAGGCTGAATAAGGCATTGTTCGCATTTGCGAACAATGGTTCGCATTTGCGAACCAAGGCAGTATGGGGAATGTTCGCATTTGCGAACATAGGCAGGCTTTGGGGACCTTCGCAAATGCGAACAATTGTTCGCATTTGCAAACAAGGCTGGCTTCGCATTTGCGATCAAGGTTCGCATTTGCGAGCCTACATTGTCCCCTTCGCAATTGCGAGAAATACTTCGCAATTACAAAGCCAACAGCTGGGTGAAAAATCAGCAGTGCAAAAATTCAGAATTTCATCCAACGGCCTATCAAATCTTTACCCGAGCCCCCCGGTCTCCAAACCAAACATGTACACAACCTCAAAACCACATTATGAACTTGTTCGTGCGATCACATCGCCAATATCACTTCGTTTTAATCAAATCAAGCCTCAAACTCATGATTTTCATACTTTTGGTTTTCAAAACTTCCTAACTTGGAACTCAAGGTCCAAAACATCTCAAACGACATCCGAATGTCACCAAACTTTACAGAAATCACATATATAATATTTATGACTTGTACCGGGTGTCGGAACCAAAATACGAGCCCGATACCAAGGTCAATTAATTCATTTTCCTTTAATAATTACATCAAAAACAATTTCACATAAAAATTCATAACTTGGGCTCTAGGCCTCGGAATTCGACTCCGGACGCATGTCCAAGTCCCATATTTTCCTACGGACCTCTCGGGACCATCCAATCTCGGGTCCGGATCCGTTTCCAAAAATGTTGACCGAAGTCAACCATATCAATATTAATATCATTTTTATCTAAATTTCTCATAGAATTCATATTTTCTATCACAAAATCTTTCTGGCTACATGCTCGGATTGTGTACGTAAATCGAGGCAACATAGAATGAGGTTTTCAAGGCCTTCGAAGCTCGAAATGATTAATTAAATAAGTGATGACCCTTTGGGTCGTCACAATCTCCACCTCTAAAACAACCGTTCGTCCTCGAACGGGCAAAAGAAAGAAGTACCTGAGTCAGGAAACAAGTGTGGGTAGCGGCTCCGCATATCAGACTCGGACTCCCAGGTCGATGCCTCAGGAGGCTGACCTCTCCACTGAACACGCACAGAAGGATAACTCTTCGACCTCACCTGTCGAACCTGCCGGTCTAGAATAGCCACCGGCTCCTCCTCGTAAGATAGATCATTATCCAATTGGACAGTACTGAAGTCTAACACATGTGTGGGATCGCCGTGGTATCTCCGAAGCATAGATACATGAAAAACCGGATGCACGGCTGATAAGCTAGGCGGCAAAGCTAATCTCTAAGCCACCCCTCCCACTCTGTCTAGAATCTCAAATGGGCCAATATACCTAGGGCTGAGCTTGCCCTTCTTTCCGAACCTCATCACGCCTTTCATAGGCGACACCCGGAGCAATACTCGTTCACCAACCATGAAATCTACATCTCGAACCTTGGGATCCGCATAAGTCTTTTGCCTAGACTGAGCTGAACGCAATCTCTCCTGAATAGTCTTGACCTTATCTAAGGCCTCCCGAACTAAGTCTGTACCCAACAACCGAGCCTCTCCCGGTTCAAACCATCCAACTGGTGATCGACATCGCCTACCATACAACGCCTCATACGGAGCCATCTGGATGCTAGATTGGTAACTGTTATTGTAGGCGAACTCTGCTAATGGTAGAAACCGGTCCCACGAGCCTCCGAAATCAATAACACAGGCTCGAAGCATGTCCTCAAGTATCTGAATAGTCCGCTCGGACTGGCCATCCGTCTGAGGATGAAACGCTGTACTCAACTGAACCTGGGTGCCTAACTCCCGCTGGACCGCTCTCCAGAACCGCGAGGTAAACTGCGTTCCCCGATCAGAGATAATAGATACTGGCACCCCATGGAGACGAACAATCTCCCTAATGTAAACCTCCGCTAACCTCTCCGACGAGTAGGAGACAGATACTGGGATAAAGTGTGCTGATTTGGTCAACCTATCAACAATGACCCAAATAGCATCAAATTTCCTCCGAGTCAAAGGAAGTCCAATAACGAAGTCCATAGTGATCCGCTCCCATTTCCACTCGGGAATTTCAATCCTCTGGAATACACCACCAGGTCTCTGGTGCTCATATTTCACCTGCTGACAATTTAGACACCGAGCGACATACGCAACGATATCTTTCTTCATTCCGCGCCACCAATAGTGTTGCCGTAAGTCCTGGTACATCTTCGCGGCGCCTGGGTGAATAGAATACCGCGAACTGTGGGCCTCTGCTAAGATCAACTCTCGAATCCCTTCGACATTGGGTACACAAACTCGACCCTGCAATTTCAATACCCCATCATCATCTAGATTTACCTGTGTGGCACCTCCCCGTTGTACTGTATCTCTCAACTTACGCAAATGAGGATCATTAATTTGCCTCTCACGGATACGCTCTAATAATGAAGAACGAGCGACCGTGCAGGCTAACACCCTGCTAGGCTCAGAAATGTCTAATCTCACGAACCGGTTGGCTAAGGCCTGGACATCTAGAGCTAATGGTCTCAGATTGACCGGAATATATGCAAGACTACCCATGCTGACATACTTTCTACTCAATGCATTGGCCACCACATTGGCCTTACCTGGGTGATATAATATAGTAACATCATAGTCTTTAGCAACTCTAACCATCTCCGCTGTCGTAGATTCAACTCCTTCTATCTGAACAAGTACTGTAGGCTTTTGTGATCAGTGTACACCTCACATGTCACACCATATAGATAATGCCTCCATATCTTTAAGGCATGAACCACTGCTGCTAACTCAAGATCATGAACTGGATAATTCTTCTCATGTATCTTTAACTGCCTCGAAGCATAAGCGATAACCTTACCATCCTGCATCAATACCGCTCCAAGCCCTGTACGAGAGGCGTCACAATAAACTGTATAAGGCCCTGTACCCGTAGGTAGTATCAACACCGGTGCGGTGGTCAAGGCTGTCTTGAGCTTCTGAAAGCTCGCCTCACACTCCTCTGACCACTGAAACTGGACACCCTTCTGGGTCAACCTGGTCATCGGGGCTGCAATAGAAGAAAACCCCTCTACAAATCGACGGTAGTAACCTCCTAATCCCAAGAAACTCCGGATCTCAGTCACTGAAGCTGGTCGAGGCCAATTCTGGACTGCCTCAATCTTCTTTGGGTCTACCTGAATACCTTCCACTGATACAATGTGACCCAGAAATGCTACCGAACTCAGCCAGAAATCACATTTAGAAAATTTGGCATATGACTGGTTATCTTGCAGAGTCTGAAGAACCACTCTGAGGTGCTGCTCATGCTCTTCCTGGCTGCGGGAGTACACCAGGATGTCATCTATGAAGACTATCACGAACAGATCTAAGTAAGGCCTGAATACCCGATTCATCAACTCCATGAATGCTGCTGGGGCATTGGTCAACCCGAAGGACATGACCAAGAACTCATAATGCCCATATCTAGAGCGAAAGGCCGTCTTAGGAATGTCAGCCGCCCTGATCTTCAGCTGATGGTAGCCTGACCTCAAGTCTATCTTAGAGAATACCCTCGCTCCCTGGAGCCGGTCAAACAAATCATCAATCCTCGGCAGTGGATATTTATTTTTGATAGTCACCTTGTTTAACTGCCGGTAATCAATACACATCCGCATAGAGCCATCCTTCTTCTTTACAAATAATACAGGTGCTCCCCAGGGGGAAACACTGGGCCTGATAAAACCCTTCTCAAGAAGGTCCTGCAACTGATCTTTCAACTCTTTTAGCTCCGGCGGGGCCATACGATAGGGTGGAATAGAGATGGTCTGAGTACCCGGTGCCAGATCAATACAGAAATCAATATCCCTGTCGGGTGGCATGCCCGGCAGGTCTGAAGGAAAACCTCCGGAAACTCCCGTGCAATAGGGACCGACTCAATGGAAGGAACTTCTGCGCTGGAATCACGAACATAAGCCAGATAAGCTAGACACCCCTTCTCGACCATGCGTCGAGCCTTAACATAAGAAATAACAGTGCGAACGGAGTGGCTTGAGGTACCTTTCCACTCTAGTCGGGGTGATTCCGGCAAGGCTAAGGTCACCGTCTTAGCATGGCAATCAAGAATAGCATGATATGGGGACAACCAGTCCATCCCCAATATGACATCAAAATCTACCATATCCAAAAGCAACAGATCAACACGGGTCTCAAGACCCCCAAATATAACTACGCACGAACGATGCACTCGATCGACTACAATGGAGTCACCCACCGGTGTAGCCACATAAACCGGAATATCTAGAGCATAGCTGGGCACGGCCAAATACGGTGCAAAGTAGGAAGACACATAGGAATATGTAGATCCAGGGTCAAATAATACCGAAGCACCTCTGCCACACACAAGAATAGTACCTGTAATCACAGCATCTGATGCCTCTGCCTCTGGCCTGGCTAGTAAAGCATAGAATCGGGGATCCGCACCTCCCTTCTGAGCTGCGTCTCTAGGACGACCATCAACTGGCTGACCTCTACCTCTCGTTGGACGGTCTCCATCTCTACGGCCTCGACCTCCACCTCTATAATCTCTACCCCCACCTCTGGCTGGCTGGGTAGGTTGAGGGTCAGCTGGGGCCTGAATCATAGGACGAGGACCTCGCTGCTGAGAGTTGCCCGCTGCTATAGGGCAATTCCTAATAAAATGACCTGGGTCGCCACAACCGTAGCAACTCTTAGACTGATAGGGCTGCTGGCCCTGACGACCTGAATGGCCTCCACGAACACTCTGAAGAGGCTGAGCATTAATAGGAGACCGGTCTGAATAATTCCCCCGAAAACCACGATCACCTGATCCACCCTGTGAGGCCTGAAGGGCGGAATGAAAAGGCCTGGAGGACTGGCCTCTATCAAAGGATTCTCTGCTACCAGAGGAAGAACCACCAAACCTGCTTGAATGACGAGGCCTCTTATCTGAAGAATAACCGCCTCCCCTAGCAAGAGCCATCTCAACTCTGCGTGCTGCATTTGCTGCCTCCTGAAATGATATGTCACTCCCCACGCCCATAGCCATCTGGAGTCTAATTGGCTGATTAAGCCCATCTATAAACCTGCGGACCCTCTCCCGCTCCGTGGGAAGTATCACCACTGCATGATGAGCCAAATCGAGAAATCTCGTCTCATACTGTGTAACCGTCATAGTGCCCTGATGGAGGCGCTCAAACTGCCTCCGAAGTACATCCCGATGAGTAGCAGGGAGAAACTTCTCCATAAATAGTCCCGCAAACTGATCCCATAATAAAGCTGGGGACCCTGCCGGTCGAGTCAAGCAATAATCTCTCCACCAAGTCTTGGCGGATCCTGTAAGCCTGAAAGTACAGAAGTCAACTCCGTTTGTATCCACGATCCCCATAGTCTTGAGAATCTCATGGCAACTGAATAAGAAGTCATGAGGATCCTCTGATGTGGTTCCACTGAATGTAGTGGTAAATAGCTTAGAGAACCGATCAAGCCTCCATAACGAATCAGAAGTCATGGCCGCTCCATCTCCGGCATGAGCCGTGGTACCTGACTGAGTGCCCACAGCTGGCTGAACCACTTGTGCCTGAGGCCGAGGAGCTACTGGCTCCGGAGTACGAGCAATAGGAGTCTGGGCCCCTCCTCCAGCCTGAGAAGTGGCTGGTGCAACTGATAATAAGCCCGCTCTGGCAATGCTGTCCATAAATCCCGCTATTCTGACCAAAGCCTCCCGAAGATCCGGGGTAAATAAAGCCTCTCCTGGGACCTGAGCTGGGCCCACTGGAGCTGCTGGGACTGGAACCTCCTCGCCAGTCTCAATATGAGGCTCCACCTCTAGAATAGCTGCCGGGGGCTGAGCTCTGCCCCTACCACGACCTCCGATACGGCCTCGGCCCCTGCCCCTCACGGGAGCTGCCCGGGGCTCGGGCTGCTGGTCAGCGGACGAAGAAGCGCATGTCCTCACCATTTGCGAAAGGACAAAGTAGAAGTTCAATCAGTATTTGAGGAACAAGTCGCACGACAAGAAAGAAAAAATGAGAGACTCTTTCCTAACTCAATAGACTCTGGAGGACAAGTACAGACGTCTCCGTACCTACCTCTCAAACTCTACTAATCTCATTCGTGAGTGGTGAGACCTATGTAACCTAGAGCTCTGATACCAACTTGTCACGACCCGGATTTTCCCCCAACATCGGGATCGTGATGGCGCCTACTCGTGGTAGCTAGGCAAGCCACCGTATTCATACTATCCCGTTTTTAACACAATCTTAATTAAATAAATGCGGAATACTTTATCGAAATAGAAATAACTAATTACAAGATGAAAATCATACTGAAATCCTCTACCCAAGACGTGGAGTCACCAACTCACGAACTACTATGGAATACTACACATAAAAGTCCGAAGGAAATATAACATAATTCTGTTTGTCTCGGAACAAAGAGACTACAGCTAATAACATAAGTAAAGAGAGAGAGACGCCGGGCCTGCGGACGTCTGCAAGCTGCCTCGGTCTCAAATGTGATTAACTCCCACGCAATCGATTTAATGCTGCTGCTCCTGAACGTAACCTGGACCTGTGCAAAAATGCACAGAAGTGTAGTATTAGCAAAACCGACCCCATGTGCCGGTAAGTGCCCGGCCTATCCCGGCGAAGTAGTGACAAGCCTAGGACCAGACACCCACATAAACCTGTGCAATTCAATATATATATGTACAGACCACAAAATAACAAGAAATAACCAAGTATTAACACAATAAAGAATACCTCAAAGAATTCAACAATTAACCACAGTTAATAAATTCACAAGGAAAAACAAGATATAATGTAAACACAAGTAATATCAATTCAAGAAATAGCAAACAGTTGCCACGGCATCACCCTTCGTGCTTTTACTCTCATCCTCACCAAATAAACAAATAAAGTACACGGCATCACCCTTCGTGCTTTTACTCTCATCCTCACATCTATAGTACGGCATGATCCTTCGTACATGGTTCAATAACAGGGCACGGCATGATCCTTCGTGCATAATCAATAAATAAACACGGCACGGCATTAACCTTCGTGCATAAATAAATAAACATGGCACGGCATCACCCTTCGTGCATTATCACTCTTCCTCACCCAAATAACAATCACAGCTAAGGGCAAAGAAAGAAACAGTAATTCATAAACCGTCCCATCAAGGGCAATCAATAATTATCATCACAACAAGTCCCAACAAGGGAGAACAATAACAATTCATCTGTAATATATCTCAAAATAATCATTTTCCAACGACTCACGGTCATACTAGACGCCAGTGTATGGATGCTCGTCACCACATCCCATACACCGCACTCGATCACATAACACATAACACATAATCCTATTCCCTCAAGCTAGGATAGAACAAACACTTACCTCGAATGCTTATGAACAATTCAATCCGTGGAAATGTCTTTTTCTTTCAACTTTGGCTCCAATCCAATCGTATCTATACACAATTGATTTAATATCATCAATACTACTCCACAAACTAATTCTTAAGATCAAATACAACTTTTACAACATTCTGCCCGGTGAATAGTGAATTTCAACCCCGGGCCCACATGGTCGGAATTCGGGGTTAGGACCAAAATCCGGTTACCCATCCCCCCACGAGTTCATGTATATAATTTGTTTCAAAATCGGACCTCAATTCGAGGTCAAATTCCCCAATTTATGAAAAACCCTATTTTCTAACAAAAACAAGAATTCTACCATGAAAATCATTGATTTCTTATAAAAAACATGTTTAATGATGTTAGGAATTGAAAGAATTAAGTAAAAAGTGACTTACAATCGTTTTGATGAAGAAGAAATCCGTGAAGAATCGCAAATGGGTGTTTTTGTTTTGTAAAAAGTGAAGAAATGACTGAGAAATTCGTGTTTTACAGGTCTCTGTGTTCGCATTTGCGAACATGGGTTCGCAATTGCGAACCCGACCAATTTCTGGAGTTTGAAAAATAAGCTAAGTTGGGAAGTTCGCATTTGCGAACATTTGTTCGCATTTGCGAACAGTTCGCATTTGCGAACAGTTCGCATTTGCGAACTAATGTTCGCATTTGCGAACACATGCTGTATAAGGCAGTGTTCGCATTTGCGAACAATGGTTCGCATTTGCGAACCAAGGCAGTCACTGGGACGTTCGCATTTGCGAACCAAGGCAGCACTGGGGACCTTCGCAAATGCGAACAATTGTTCGCATTTGCGAACAAGGCCGGCTTCGCATTTGCGATCAAGGTTCGCATTTGCGAGCCTTGCCTTACACTGTCCCCTTCGCAATTGCGAGAAATTCTTCGCAATTGCGAAGCCAACAGCTGGGTGAAAAAAACAGCAGTTCAAAAATTCAGAATTTCATCCAACGGCCTATCAAATCTTTACTCGAGCCCCCCGGGCTCCAAACCAAACATGTACACAACCTCAAAAATACATTATGAACTTGTTCGTGCGATCACATCGCCAATATCACTTCGTTTTAATCAAATCAAGCCTCAAACTCATGATTTTCATACTTTTGGTTTTCAAAACTTCCTAACTTGGAACTCAAGGTCCAAAACATCTCAAACGACATCCGAATGTCACTAAACTTTACAGAAATCACATATATAATATTTAAGACTTGTACCGGGCGTCGGAACCAAAATACGAGCCCGATACCAAGGTCAATTAATTCATTTTCCTTTAATAATTACATCAAAAACAATTTCACATAAAAATTCATAACTTGGGCTCTAGGCCTCAGAATTCGACTCCGGATGCATGTCCAAGTCCCATATTTTTCTACGGACCTCTCGGGACCATTCATTCTCGGGTCCGGATCCGTTTACCAAAAATGTTGACCGAAGTCAACCATATCAATATTAATATAATTTTTATCCAAATTTCTCATAGAATTCATATTTTCTATCACAAAATCTTTCCGGCTACATGCTCGGATTGTGCACGTAAATCGAGGCAACATGAAATGAGGTTTTCAAGGCCTCGAAGCTCGAAATGATTAATTAAATAAGTGATGACCCTTTGGGTCGTCACAATCCCCAACTATAGATTTTCCATGAATATCAATGGCATATTCAACCATTTCAAAGGTTCAAGCAAATGAACAAAATACATCAATGGGAGGACTTTGAAACGCAGCAATTACCAAAATGTGGCATCATTGTTTGACGATTGTGAGGACTACGTGGATGACATGACTGCATATCTACCATTGGTCTGGTTTGCCAATCTACTGGTCGTAACAGATACGGTCCAAGTGGAGGAAAAGTGAAAAATCTATCGCTCATGCATTGAGTTGTTTAGCAACATTCATGAGCATCCATTTTATATTATATCAAGAATTGAAGAACTGAACAACAAATGTTATATTCCATATCTCAATGCATATGATCTGCATCACAACAGTCAAATTCCCTAGTTAGATAACTTGTTTAATATGTGATACTTTTTTAGTCACTGTTAGATTCTATCAAAAATTGCTGATAGAGTTTGTCAATTTCTCCACTAGAAAAAATATAGTATATTTTTAGTAGTGCAAGTCACATAAAGATACTTACCTTTTATTATTTGATCTAGAACTTTTTCTTAAAATTTTATTTTATAACTGACGTACATATTTTAACAATAGTTATGATATTGTTAATAATATTTTTACTGACATGCATCTTTTTATTTGACAAGAAATGCACGTGTGTTGCACGTTTGACAAATAAATGGTTATTCTTATTTAATATACTTGACAAATGATAATAAGTTTCATAAATAAAGGAGTCTTAAATGAATTTCATTGTTTTGCCAACCAAAAATTAAATGTCTTTTTGTGGTTCAAGGATTAAGAAAAATTGCAGGGAAAAAGTTATGATAACTATATAAGTGAACATCATTATAATTATGATATTTTTAAAGTAGAGACCAGACCCATCCAGAGAGTTAGCAAGCACATCCATGGAAGACTCAACCATTTCAAAGGTTGTCAAAATACATCCATGGGAGGCTTTGGAAATACAGCAATGTGCCGAAATAGGGCATCATTGTTTGATGATTGTGAGGGCTATGTGGAATGCTTGGCTGCATATTCATCCATGGTCTGTTGTGCCTATCTACCGGCCATGAATGCCAAAGTTCAGGAGAAGGAAAAAGGCAGAAACCTATTGCTCCTGCATTTAGTTGTTTAGCAATATCCATGAGCATCCTCTTTATATCAGCTCAAGGATTGAAGAGCTGAATATCAAATGTGATGCTCCCAACTCAAAGCATATGAACTACACCATTGCAGTCTAATTCAGGCAAGGAGATATTTATTGGTTTCTACATATGTAATGGGCTTGGTATTATGACATTGGGCTAACTTTGATATTAAAGAGAAAGTGTCCAAACATCTAAATCGAAATAACGGCCCAGTAGCTTCTGAAAAGAAAATATGGGCCTCAACTTATTAATTGGCATTGGGCCAATCATTATTTAAAATAAAATACATACAATTATGAAATTTATTGAGATTGGTCGTTCTAGAAATATTTGTATTTGGCCAATTATTAAATTTGAGGGTGTTATGATATCAATTAAAAGGGACAACCTTTGTCATTTCTACGAAAATTAATCTGCTAAGTGAGTGAATGATTCACCAAGTTAGTTCAAGCAATCACATATTGAACTTAAAACTACATAACACTATGTGAGTTTATTTGCCAATTTGAAAGTAAGTTAATGCAGACCAAGCGAGTATGGAGCATTCAAAGGGCAAATGATACGTAACTAGAACTAATATCATGCATGTTATCAATAAAAATTTAGTGAGAAATATAAATTTCAGTTATTTAAATACAAAATCATATAAGAGCAGAGTGCGTTAAAGGCATAAGGAATTAAAGAGAGCTCAAATCTTCATCTTTTCTCCTATTCATTCTTGTTCCAAAATTACAATGGCTGTTAAGAAGGTCATTTTGTCAACCAAAAATTAAAAGTCTCATTGTAGTTCCAAGCAATGCAAAGAAAAATGGTAGGAAAAAAATTATGATAATAACAACACTAGCTATTGATTTGCCAAGCACATCAACGGTAAACTCAAACAGTTCTAACGTTATAGCAATAGAACCAAACACATTAATGGGAGGCCATGAAAATGCAACAATGTGCTAAAATATGGCATCATCGTTTGACAATTGTCATGACTAAGTGGATGACTTGGTTGCATATCGATCCATGGTCTATTATGCAAATCTACTGGCCATCACCAAGAAGGTCGAGGTGGAGGAAGAAAGGAGAAATCTATTGCTCATGCATTAAGTTATGGAGCAACGTCCATGAGCATCCCTTTTTCGTACCAGCTCAAGGATGAAGAGCTGAACAACAAATGTGATGTTGGTCATCTTAATGCATACGAACAGCAGCAAAGTAAACTAATTCACTACAAAAAACGCGAAATATTTGCGGTGTTTGTATTACGGCGGTTATTAAAAAGCGCCACAATAATCACTATATTAGCTCAATTCTTTACTCGCCAATATTGTGCACTCATACCGGCGGTTTAGGATATAATTATGGCGTTTCGAACCGTTAGGTTTAGTTGGAAAAGGCATCTTCTCACAAATCAGAATTCCCTTCTTCACTTTCCTCCCCAATAAACCCTAATCGTTGTAGTTCCTCTCTATTTCTCTGTGCGGTACGTTGTCAGGCCACCGTAATCGATGATTCTCTCTCTTCTCTCATTTCTTATTCTCTCCTTTCTTACTCCTCTTCTCGCCGGCGATTCGAATCACGAAAAGCAACAATGAAGCGGTTGGTCTACAATCAAGTTATTATGGAGTTCGCGAACCTCCGTCGTAGCCTCAATGATCTTAACTCTCAACTTCAAACAAAGTTTAGCCAGGTCAATTATGTTTTTATCTTCTTTCCGCTATGTATTAATGTGAATCTAGGGTTTCATTATTAGTTTGCTTTGCTCTGTCAATATATCTATTAGATTTGTGCTTAGCTTCCCTTTAAAAAATATTTTATGTATTTTAAGGCACGATTTGAATTGTAGTCCAAACTTACTTGACTGAAGAAATGTGTGGAGTACTTATGGTCGTTTCCTGATCTTATTCTCTAGAAAATTTGAATTAGAAAAATCAATGTATCTGTAAGCAGTGATGCTCAAGTGGATGATGGTATTTAGCGCAGACGCTATCACAGAGGTAGAATATTGATTCCTACATTTTACGTTTATTTCTTCATGTCTCCCAAATCCCTTTATGTTTTAGAAGGAGGAAAAATTCTGTACTTTTTCAGCCCATGATTGTAATATGACTTTTAAGATCTTGTGGCTTCAGATGTTGATCTTTGTTAAATCCCGCTAAATGTTGGTTGCTGTTTGTATGATTGCTATTAAGGAGTTCCTACTGTTGTGATTTTACGACATCCTAATATAAGGAAATTAATATTGCATTAACTTGTAGAAGCAAGGAGATTCTAATTTCATTTTTCAAAAATACATATACTCGTCATTTATAGTGCAATGGATTGGAATATTATGCTTGATATATGTCATGTTACTATATTTGATTTATCTGTGTATACAACACTCAAAATTATTGATTTGCAAAATTATTGATTTGCAGTTTATGGAGTGCAAAATGACTTAGAAGCAGTGGCTTGTTCTGTTTAGGTAGAAGCGACAAAATGAGTGGAAAGGAGCTGGCAAAAGGTGAAGTAGCACTCATTTATCGTTGATGCAAGGTTAGTCTTGGTACAAAATTTGAGCAACTCTCTATTCTTTAAATGTACATATTGTTGCTACTAAAATTCAAAAGTTTACTTGGACGTTATTTCTAAAATAAGTTTAGTTTTTGTCTACTCACATGCCTCAAGACGGATAATCTATCATGCATCTTTGCATACCGAATGGAAAATATCTAATTGAAGTACGAATTCATTAGTTCTCAGCTCACTTCATCAAGCTTGAATTTTAATTTAACTCTCCGTATATCGTGTTCTGACTAGAGCCAGATAACTACCTATTTTGGATGTGGCAAAATGGAGAAAGCAATAATCTAGTGTCATCAAGTAGCATTTTGGTTCCTAATTTTCTTTGGAGATATTCTATTAGTCCATCATCTTTCATATTGTTGCTTTTGCATTTATTTTGTCTTGGATTTCCCTTTTTTTACCCAACAAAATTGTGTGAGATCAAAGTGGCAATAACGTTTTAGTGAGATGTATTTTCGTTACCCAATGGATCTACAGGTTATACGAGGGCATACAACATTCGAACAAATGATGAGAAGGTATTCTTCTACAAGTTTATATTATTCACTAACTTAAACTAGATCAATCATAGTGCAGGAATGAAGAAATTCAACAAACCAGCTAGAGAATTCACTTAATGCCTACAAATTGTTGATGGTAACAATTTTCACGGGGTTCTTGCTTTTTTCTCAAATAGGTCAAGACATTGCTATGTCTCTTGTCGCTCTCTGTTTTGATCGTGATGATTCGTTAAGTTTCTTTGCTTGCTTGAAGTTTTTAATCGTTGTTTAACACTTGTTCCATATTTACATCATCAATGTTGGTTCTGAATTTCTACTGCAAAAATAAAATGTCTTTTTGTGGTTCAAGGATTAAGAAAAATTGCAGGGAAAAAGTTATGATAACTATATAAGTGAACATCATTATAATTATGATATTTTTAAATTAGAGACCAGACCCATCCATAGAGTTAGCAAGCACATCCATGGAAGACTCAACCATTTCAAAGGTTGTCAAAATACATCCATGGGAGGCTTTGGAAATACAGCAATGTGCCGAAATAGGGCATCATTGTTTCATGATTGTGAGGGCTATGTGGAATGCTTGGCTGCATATTCATCCATGGTCTGTTGTGCCTATCTACCGGCCATGAATGCCAAAGTTCAGGAGAAGGAAAAAGGCAGAAACCTATTGCTCCTGCATTTAGTTGTTTAGCAATATCCATGAGCATCCTCTTTATATCAGCTCAAGGATTGAAGAGCTGAATATCAAATGTGATGCTCCCAACTCAAAGCATATGAACTACACCATTGCAGTCTAATTCAGGCAAGGAGATATTTATTGGTTTCTACATATGTAATGGGCTTGGTATTATGACATTGGGCTAACTTTGATATTAAAGAGAAAGTGTCCAAACAGCTAAATCGAAATAACGGCCCAGTAGCTTCTGAAAAGAAAATATGGGCCTCAACTTATTAATTGGCATTGGGCCAATCATTATTTAAAATAAAATACATACAATTATGAAATTTATTGACATTGGTCGTTCTAGAAATATTTGTATTTGGCCAATTATTAAATTTGAAGGTGTTATGATATCAAATAAAAGGGACAACCTTTGTCATTTCTACGAAAATTAATCTGCTAAGTGAGTGAATGATTCACCAAGTTAGTTCAAGCAATCACATATTGAACTTAAAACTACATAACACTATGTGAGTTTATTTGCCAATTTGAAAGTAAGTTAATGCAGACCAAGCGAGTATGAAGCATTCAAAGGGCAAATGATACGTAACTAGAACTAATATCATGCATGTTATCAATAAAAATTTAGTGAGAAATATAAATTTCAGCTATTTAAATACAAAATCATATAAGAGCAGAGTGCGTTAAAGGCATAAGGAATTAAAGAGAGCTCAAATCTTCATCTTTTCTCCTATTCATTCTTGTTCCAAAATTACAATGGCTGTTAAGAAGGTCATTTTGTCAACCAAAAATTAAAAGTCTCATTGTAGTTTCAAGCAATGCAAAGAAAAATGGTAGGAAAAAAATTATGATAATAACAACACTAGCTATTGCTTTGCCAAGCACATCAAGGGTAAACTCAAACAGTTCTAACGTTATAGCAATAGAACCAAACACATTAATGGGAGGCCATGAAAATGCAACAATGTGCTAAAATGTGGCATCATCGTTTGACAATTGTCATGACTAAGTGGATGACTTGGTTGCATATCGATCCATGGTCTATTATGCAAATCTACTGGCCATCACCGAGAAGGTCGAGGTGGAGGAAGAAAGGAGAAATCTATTGCTCATGCATTAAGTTATGGAGCAACGTCCATGAGCATCCCTTTTTTGCACCAGCTCAAGGATGAAGAGCTGAACAACAAATGTGATGTTGGTCATCTTAATGCATACGAACAGCAGCAAAGTAAACTAATTCGCTACAAAAAACGCGAAACATTTGCGGTGTTTGTATTAATGTTGTCAGGCCACCGTAATCGATGATTCTCTCTCTTCTCTCATTTCTTACTCTCTCCTTTCTTACTCCTCTTCTCGCCGGCGATTCGAATCACGAAAAGCAACGATGAAGCGGTTGGTCTACAATCAAGTTATTATGGAGTTCGCGAACCTCCGTCGCAGCCTCAATGATCTTAACTCTCAACTTCAAACAAAGTTTAGCCAGGTCAATTATGTTTTTATCTTCTTTCCGCTATGTATTAATGTGAATCTGGGGTTTTATTATTAGTTTGCTTTGCTCTGTCAATATATCTATTAGATTTGTGCTTAGCTTCCCTTTAAAAAATATTTTATGTATTTTAAGGTACGATTTGAATTGTAGTCCAAACTTACTTGACTGAAGAAATGTGTGGAGTACTTATGGTCGTTTCCTGATCTTATTCTCTAGAAAATTTGAATTAGAAAAATCAATGTATCTGTAAGCAGTGATGCTCAAGTGGATGATGGTATTTAGTGCAGACGCTATCACAGAGGTAGAATATTGATTCCTACATTTTACGTTTATTTCTTCATGTCTCCCAAATCCCTTTATGTTTTAGAAGGAGGAAAAATTCTGTACTTTTTCAGCCCATGATTGTAATATGACTTTTAAGATCTTGTGGCTTCAGATGTTGATCTTTGTTAAATCCCCGCTAAATGTTGGTTGCTGTTAGTATGATTGCTATTAAGGAGTTCCTACTGTTGTGATTTTACGACATCCTAATATAAGGTAATTCATATTGCATTAACTTGTAGAAGCAAGGAGATTCTAATTTCATTTTTCAAAAATACATATACTCGTCATTTATAGTGCAATGGATTGGAATATTATGTTTGATATATGTCATGTTACTATATTTGATTTATCTGTGTATACAACACTCAAAATTATTGATTTGCAAAATTATTGATTTGCAGTTTATGGAGTGCAAAATGACTTAGAAGCAGTGGCTTGTTCTGTTTAGGTAGAAGCGACAAAATGAGTGGAAAGGAGCTGGCAAAAGGTGAAGTAGCACTCATTTATCGTTGATGCAAGGTTAGTCTTGGTACAAAATTTGAGCAACTCTCTATTCTTTAAATGTACATATTGTTGCTACTAAAATTCAAAAGTTTACTTGGACGTTATTTCTAAAATAAGTTTAGTTTTTGTCTACTCACATGCCTCAAGACGGATAATCTATCATGCATCTTTGCATACCGAATGGAAAATATCTAATTGAAGTACGAATTCATTAGTTCTCAGCTCACTTCATCAAGCTTGAATTTTAATTTAACTCTCCGTATATCGTGTTCTGACTAGAGCCAGATAACTACCTATTTTGGATGTGGCAAAATGGAGAAAGCAATAATCTAGTGTCATCAAGTAGCATTTTGGTTCCTAATTTTCTTTGGAGATATTCTATTAGTCCATCATCTTTCATATTGTTGCTTTTGCATTTATTTTGTCTTGGATTTCCCTTTATTTACCCAACAAAATTGTATGAGATAAAAGCGGCAATGATGAGAAGGTATTCTTCTGCAAGTTTATATTATTCACCAACTTAAACTAGATCAATCATAGTGCAGGAATGAAGAACTTCAACAAACCAGCTAGAGAATTCACTTAATGCCTACAAATTGTTGATGGTAACAATTTTCACGGGGTTCTTGCTTTTTTCTCAAATAGGTCAAGACATTGCTATGTCTCTTGTCGCTTTCTGTTTTGATCGTGATGATTCGTTAAGTTTCTTTGCTTGCTTGAAGTTTTTAATCGTTGTTTAACACTTGTTCCATATTTACATCATCAATGTTGGTTCTGAATTTCTACTGCAAAAATAAAACTTAGGGGGGAACTTGTAGTAATGTTAAGATTTAAACTTCGACATTACTTAAAGTGCATGCTGTACTTTGCTACTGTTAATTATTTTAGTTAGTTCATATACTTTCCCAAGCTATTTTCATTCTGTAAAAATTTCTATTTGTTTTGATGGATGTTATTCTTGGCATCAGTATGTATTACTCTTTTCAGTAAATATATGTCATTTAGTACTCATTTTAGTGATCAGTGTCCGTTTATTCATATAAAAATCCATTAGTAGCCACATAGGTTTTACGGTGAATGTACAAATCTGAGATCTGTTGCTACTATAGCACGGAGAATTTCTACAGAGGGTATGTTTGATGTGTTTCTATTGTTTTATGATTGACTTCC
Source organism: Nicotiana noctiflora (assembly GCA_032618575.1). Lineage (NCBI taxonomy): Eukaryota > Viridiplantae > Streptophyta > Magnoliopsida > Solanales > Solanaceae > Nicotiana > Nicotiana noctiflora. Next base: position 286,333 of record JASVEL010005087.1, on the reverse strand, counting down.
ATTTATGATAATATGGTTTGTTCAAAGTAGACCATTTATTCAACAATTACTTCACATCCTGAAATCACTAATGTATGGGGGCGATCGGACGTGAGATGAGGCGAGTACGTATATATGTACGCCCGAGTCGGGCGCAGTACAGGTCGGGCCCGCCTCCTTAAGAGACCGCTAACTTTGGGAGACGTCCTCCCTCATGTCCGCACGACGAAAAGGATGCGTCCCCGTCCCTAGCAGCGTGCCGACGAGCCAGTTCAAGTGGACGTCCCCAACCCCCTTTTCCCTGTGATTCTGCTGTAATAATAATAGCCTTAGGGCGATGTAGTATGCTGGCGAGGGGATCGTCCCTCTATATAAAGGAGGGTCCCCCTCATTTGTAAGACAAGGATGATTGATCTTTAATAATACAACGCTCTCTCTCTACCACTCTTCTCTCTACTGTTATCACTTTATTGCTTACTTGTTCTTGCACTTGATTAAATCTCATCATCTTTTCATAAGAGAAACATATACACGAATCCAACGATCGATCTTCAATATATGTTACCATTGATTTCGATTTACCCTTCATTTATTCATTGATTGTCCCTAACCCCTAAAGCAACCTATAGCCTTTTTGGGTCAAACAATTTGGCGCCGTCTGTGGGGATTTCGAGAATCAAACTCGTAGTATACGTTCGCAAGATTCGAACATTGGAAAGAGTCTGGAAATGGCCGAAAAACACTCGATCCAAGGCTGTGGCAGAAGTTACCACAAACCTCCTGAGCTCCATGAAAGAGGCCGGCGGTAGCGCACCCATCAACGCTACCCCCATCGACACGCCTGAAGCAGGGGCCTCCCCTCCCCCCTTTGGGAACCTTACTACCCCGCAGGAAAGGGACACCTCCACTTCAAAAGAAGCACCCCCAGCAGTTAAGAGGCTACTGGAAGAATGGCTAACCAGCACCCTGAGCAGCCTAGTGGAAAAGCCACCACGAGGCTGCGAGAACGCAGCACCAGCAACAAGCAACACCACCGCGACAAATGAACGGGAAGGAACACGAACCAGCGGCCAACTTATCGAGACATAAACACACAATGACACATTAGCCTCCATCCTCAGGAAAATGGAAGAAATGGAAAGCAAAAATCAGTCCCTCGCGACCAAATGAAGGAGCACTAAGATAGGGTTGATAAGATCCCGGGGCACCTAAACTATTACCCAAACTGGATGTAGGAAGGATTGTAGAACAACCCTACTCCAAAGAAGCAGCACCCTACACCATTTCAAAAACCTTCAAGATGCCCCCCCACCTGAAGGTGTACGACGGAACTACCAATCCCGAGGATCACCTCATCCACTACGTCACTGTAGTAAAAGGTAATGACTTGTCTAAAGAACATGTACCATCAGTGTTGCTGAAAACGTTTGGCGAAATGCTGATCGGGGGAGCATTGACCTGGTACTCCCAACTACCTGCCAAAACAATCTCAACCTTCGAGGAAATGGCGGAGAAGTTCGTCACAGTGTATGCCGGCACTAAGAAAGCGGAAGCAAGGGTGAATGACATATTCGCCGTCAGACAAACCATAGGCGAAGGCCTCAGGGACTTCCTCGCCAGGTTCAATAGGGTAAGAATGAGCCTGCCAAATGTGTGAGAGGGAATGGCGGTAGCGGCCTTCCAGAACGGACTCAGTAGAGACGGCCCCAAAGCTACCACAAAACTGCTAAGCCGACTCATGAAGTACCCTCCCACGACCTGGGACGAGATCCATAATGCCTACTACGCCGAGGTACGGGTAGATGAGGAGGATCTTAACGGACCTGCCCGACGGCTAGCGGCCATGCATCCTGATACAAGAAGAGATCGGCGGCACGAGGGGCGCCGGGAACTTCCCCCTCATCCCAGCAACGAGCGACACAAATCCTATGCGAGATCTTCACTTCCGCCCCCTCGTCATACAGACGCCGTGCAACGCCACCTCGCCCGACTCAGAAATGAACGAGGTACGCCCCATTTACTTTCCTCACATAACTTCTGTGTTTCACCTTCAGAAGTACTGTACGCACTAGAGAAGCTTGGCACTGAGGTGTAGTGGCCCCAAAAGATGAAATCGGACCCAGCCACAAGGAAGTCAAATGTACTGTGCGATTTCCACCAGGAACGAGGGCACCGGACCGAAGATTGCATCAATCTGCGGCAAGAAGTCATCAGAATGCTCAACCAGGGTTATCTAAAGGATCCGCCGCTGAGCGACAAAGGGAGAGCCATTTTGCACGCGGACGGGAGCACTCCCTGGGACCTCCAAAGCCGCCCTATCCGATATGTACGGTAAACATGATCGTCGTAGAAGGGGACGATGTCACCCTTAACCATGTCAAATTCTCCAGCACACACCGATTGAAGAGGACCATCTCCCACGAAAGGTACGATAACCTCGAAGGAAGTATCACCTTCGATAAGTCTGACGCTGACGGTTTGTGTTTCCCTCATTATGATGCTTTAGTTATTACTCTAACTATCATTGATACTGATGTCAGGAGAGTCATGATCGATGATGGAAGCGGTGCCTGCATTATCCATCCGAGAGTCCTCTCGCAGACGGGACTCGAGGATAGGATAACCCCCCGCTGTATAACTCTAACTAGTTTTAACAATGCAGTAGAGCGCACACCAGGAGAAGTGACCCTGCCCGTCCTCGTGGGAGGCGTCACCCTGAAAACTACCTTCCAAGTGATGAACCAAGAGACAGCCTACAACGTCATCATTAGTCGCCCACGGATACAGGCCATACGAGCGGTCCCTTCGAGCCTATACCAAGTGATCAAATTCACTACCCCTTGGGGAATATTCAGCATTAAAGGGGAGCCGCGCACAGCGTAGGAATGTTATAAAATAACTCAAGACTGCGCCCACACCAGGTAATTGAGCGGGGCGAGCACGGAAGCATAGCAATCAGCCATGTCGAGGACCTAATCGGACCCGATGGCTGACGCTATAAGGGACCAAAACATTGTTGAAGCTTGTAAAACTACAGTTGAGGATCTCGACCCGGTTCAACTAGATCGGGACGACCCCGAAAAAAAGGCCTACACCGGTCACGGACTTGCCAATCCGGGTAAGTACCATAAATTCTTAACTAAACATGCAGACACGTTTGCTTTTTCCCATGCAGACATGCCAGGCATCTCGCCAGATATCGCCACCCACCGGCTCAACGTGGATCCATTACATCCGCTAGTAAAGCAAGTCAGGAGGAAGTTCAACGCCGCTATTAATGAGGCGGTCCGAGAAGAGGTAGACAAGTTGCTAGCCAACGGTTCCGTCAGGGAGTCGAAATACCTGCAATGGGTCGCTAACGTGGTGATGGTCAAAAAGAAGAGTGGGAAATGGATGATGTGCGTGGATTTCACCGACCTGAACAAGGCCTGCCCTAAGGACTCCTTCCCCCTACCTCAATCGACCAACTAATCGACGCCACCGCCGGACACGAGCTAGTAAGTTTCTTGGATGAATATTCCGGCTATAACCAAATTCTAATGGCCGAGGAAGATCAGGAGAAAACCACCTTCATCACCCGCCAAGGCACCTGAGAATGATGCCCTTCGGGCTAAAGAATGCGGGGGCTACTTACTAAAGGCCGGTCAATAAGATGTTCAGGGAGCAACTTGGGAAAACTATGGAGGTTTAAATTGATGACATGTTAGTGAAATCGGTGAGGAAGGAGGATCATATCGATCACTTGCGAGAAGCCTTCGAGATATTAAATAGATATGGAATGAAGTTGAACCCCAAAAATGTGCTTTTGGCGTGGCGTACAGGAAATTCCTTGGCTTTCTCGTATCACAAAGAGGGATCGAAGTCAACCCCGACAAAATTAAGGCGATCGCCTCGATACCCGAGGCAGTCAGCAGCAAGAAATAGGTTTAGAAGTTGACAAGACAAATAGCCGCCCTCTCTCGCTTCATCTCCCGATCGTCGGATAGATGCCATAAATTCTTCAGTGTGCTGAGGAAAGACAACGGGTTCCACTGGAATGACAAATGTGTCAAAGCCCTCCAAGAGTTGAAAGCGTATCTAACGTCCCCACCACTATCGGCAAAGGCAAAACCGGGTGAACCCCTACTGACATATCCGGCCGTCTCAGTGCAGTGCTCGTCCGCGAAGAAAAAGGTACACAATTACCTATCTATTACATTAGGAAAACTCTAGTGGACGCCGAAACTCGGTACCCACACCTCGAGAAACTGGCATTGGCATTGGTCACGGCTTCCCGAAAGCTGAGACCCCTATTTCCATTGCCACCCCATCCGAGTGGTAACCACTTTCCCTCTGAGAAGCATCGTACACAAGCCCGAGCTGTTAGGCTGTCTCGTCAGACGAGCCATAGAGCTCAGCGAGCACGACATCATATATATTCCCAGAACTGCCATCAAATAACAAGTCCTCGCCGACTTCGTAGCCGATTTTAGTGCCAAAATCTTGCCTGAGGTAGAGAAGGAGGCCCTGTAAACGGCTCTTAACGTCGACCTCTGGATACTCCACAAAGATGGGGTTGCAAACGCTTCGAGATCGGGACTGGGACTCGTTCTCGAAGTCTCTACGGGCGAAGTCATTCGCCCGTCCATACGATGCCTCGAGATGACTAATAACGAGGCGGAGTACGAAGCTGTCATTGCAGGTTTAAAACTAGCCGCCAAGTACGGGGCCCACCGACTGATCCTGCATTGTGACTCACAACTTGTGGTAAATCAAGTCGCCGGGACTTATCAGATCAAGGAGCAGAGGTTGCAAAAATATCGAGTCGAGATCTGTAAGCTGATGGCCCAATTTGACGAGTGCCTCTTCGAACAAGTTCGTAGGGTACACAACGCCGAAGCGGACGGGTTGGCTAAACTGGCCGCAGCAGCCACTAACCTAAACAAAGAGAGCACCGTCACCCTCCTACACTTTGCCATCGGCCATAGAGAGGTATTCTCTCTGCACCTAACTTGGAACTGGCGCAATCAATATGTGTCATATTTGCAGGATGGGAACCTACCACATGACAAAAAAGAAGCCAGAAAGCTTCGCACACAAGCCGCGAGATACTGCCTGATGAATAATGATCTCTACAAAAGAACTTTTGGAGGACCCCTGGCTAAGTGCCTAGGTCCTAACCAAACGACGCCAGTGCTAGAAGAGGTCCACGAGTGCCATTGCGGTTCCCATACAGAAAATCGAGCACTCATACGGTGTCTAATACGGGCCGAATAATACTAGCCTACCATGAAAAAGGACGCGGTAGAATACGCCCGACAATGCGAAAAATGCCAAAAGTTCGCTCCCATGATACATCAGCCAGGAGAGCCCCTCCACTCGGTCATATCCCCATGGCCCTTCATCAAATGGGGAATGGACATAGTCGGTCCGCTACCTATCAGACGAGGAAAGGTAAACTTTTTGTTAGTTTTAACTGACTATTTTTCTAAGTGGGTAGAAGCAGGTGCCTAAGCCCAGATCCGCAAGTAAGAAGTCATAGCCTTCATCTGGAAAAATATCATATGTCGCTTTGGCATCCCCAAAGAGATAATGTGTGACAACGAACGACAGTTCATAGGACAAAAGACAATCGACTTCTTCGATAAATGGCGTATCAAAAGAATACTCTCAACGCTATATCATCCAGCCGCCAACGGTCAAGCAGAATCGTCCAACAAGACCATATTAAACATCCTGAAGAAACAACTCGAGGACGCCAAGGGATTGTGGCCCGAATTGCTGCTAGAAGTACTGTGGGCACATAAAACCACCCCCAAATCCTCCACATGAGAGACTCCCTACTCATTAGTCTACGGGACCGACGCCGTCATACCAGTCAAAGTCAGCGAACCAAGCCTCAGATACTCACACACAAGCGGAGAGGAGAATGACGCGAGCCAACTACAAGACTTGGACGAAGCCGGAGAAAGAAGAGAAATGGCCCACATCAGGCTAGTTGCCCAAAATAGCAGATCGAGAGATACTACAATAAAAGGACGAAAATCCGTCCACTCAAGACAGGCGACTATGTGCTAAAGGCCAAAACACTGGCATCCAAAGATCCTAACGAAGGGAAGCTGGGCACCAATTGGGACGGGCCCTACAAAATCATCGCAGCAGCAGACAAAGGCTCCTTCAAGTTAGAAGCCATGGACGGAATGATACTCCAAAACAACTCGAACATCTCACACCTCAAACATTTCCACTTCTGAAAGGCATCCCCCAAGCCGTACTCTTTTTCCCCCATCCGAGTTTTGTCCCAATTGGGTTTTTTCGGAGAGGTTTTTAATGAGGCGACGAAGGAGATGTTCGGAATCGTTTACAAGGTTATTCTGATACACCAAGCGTACCACCAACTAGCATGAATGGTGCATCACAGGGACTAGGGCTACAGCCATAATGAATGAAAGGCTACGGCCATCTGCAATGAATGAAAGGCTACGGCCATCTCCAATGTATGAAAGGCTACGGCCATCTCCAATGAATGAAAGGCTACGGCCATCTCCAATGTATGAAAGGCTACGACCATCTCCATTGAATGAAAGGCTACGGCCATATCCAATGTGCGAAAGGCCACGACCTCCTCTAGTTAAAATAAAAGGCTAAAGCCTTAACGATGAAGGAGAGGCTACGGCCTCCTCCAGTTAAAACAAAAGGCTAAGGCCTTAAGGACGAAAGGAGAGATTACGGCCTCCTCCGTCTAAAATAAAAGGCTAAGGCCTTAACAACGAAAGGAGAGGTTAGGACTTCCTCCAATTAAAATAAAAGGCTAAGGCTTTAAAGACGAAAGGAGAGATTACGGCCTGCTCCGTCTAAAATAAAAGGCTAAGGCCTTATGAACGAAAGGAGAGGTTACGACCTCCTCCAGTTAAAATAAGAGGCTAAGGCCTTAACGATGAAAGGAGAGATTACGGCCTCCTCCGCCTAAAAGAAAAGGCTAAGGCTTTAACAACGAAAGGAGAGGTTACGACCTCTTATAGTTAAAATAAAAGGCTAAGGCCATAACGACGAAAGGAGAGATTACAGCCTCCTCCGTCTAAAATTAAAGGCTAAGGCCTTAACAACGAAAGGAGAGGTTACGACCTCCTCCAGTTAAAATAAAAGGCTAAGGCCATAATGACGGAAGGAGAGATTACGGCCTCCTCCGTCTAAGATAAAAGGCTAAGGCCTTAACAACAAAAGGAGAGGTTACGACCTCTTCCAGTTAAAATAAAAGGCTAAGGCCTTAACGACGAAAGGAGAGATTACGGCCTCCTCCGTCTAAAATAAAAGGCTAAGGCCTTAACAACGAAAGGGGAGGTTACGACCTTCTCCAGTTAAAATAAAAGGCTAAGGCCTTAACGACGAAAGGAGAGGCTACGACCTCCTCCAGTTAAAACAAAAGGCTAAGGCCTTCACAACGAAAGGAGAGGCTACGACCTCCTCCAGTTAAAACAAAAGGCTGAGGCCTTAACGACGAAAAGAGAGATTACGGCCTCCTCCATCTAAAATAAAAGGGTAAGGCCTTAACGATGAAAGAAGAGGCTAAGGCCTTAGCGTCGCAAGAATCAAATCGCAATAAACAATGGGCTACACCCCGAACAGTACCGAAATAAAAATAAAGGAAGGATAAACAACTCTTGAGTGATTGACAATATTTTTTATTAAATATAGTCACAAATTTACAAAGGAGTGCTTATTACAAATGTACAAGTCCTATCTAACTACCAAGACCCCCGTCGCCCCCCTCCGCTCTGACTGCACCATCCTCACCCTTTTCCTGGAAGATCCTATCGATCCAGGACCCGGTGCCTAGCTAGGCCGCCTATGTAAAGGAGTCGCCCGTCTGGCTTGGAGAGTCGGGGTCGTACCCATAAGCTTCACGATCGACCCTGACCAGGCTGCGCTGTTCGTCAACCTCCGCTTCGGTGGCTTTGCCAGCGGCTAGCAGTTCCTCGAACACGGTCCGCCTCGCATCGGCATACACGAGCATGTCTTGGGCTTCGCGAGACGTGTCACCAACCGGGGTAACAACCTCCACTTGCTGAGGGACCGTCGCTCTAGCAGAAGTTGCTCGAAGCTCGACCGACAGAACATCAACCTTGGCACGTAGCTCGGCCGCGTCCATCATTACTACGTGACCGAGGTCCAATTCCCCCTCCCACTGCTGGAGAAGAGTCTCCAGTTCAGCATTCTGGGTTATAGCGGCCATCAGATTTACATCCGCCTTTTCAAGTTGGGCCGTCTGCTTGCGCAACTGCTCCTTCAACGCCTGCAAGCTCCCACAGAAGACTCGAAAATCAGGGTCTTGGGTATAGACATTCACAAGCGTCTTGTGCTTGGCTCGGACCTCCTTGTACTTCTTTGATGCTTTCTGGAGGGCAGCAATCTTCTTCCGATCCCTCTGGCTCCGCTCGACCTCCAAAATAAGGGTCTATAAAGAGAAGGAAGAAAGAAAGGAAACAAGTCAAAAACCTTAGAAGAAAGGAAAACAAAATGAAACAACGACCGAGTCATACCTGTAGAGCGACACCGACAACTTTACGAGACAAGTCTTTGTCGCTCACAGTCTTCAGAGAGTCCGCTTCGGCAGCCCCACAAAACAGGGACATGTCTGTCGCGGCCTGCTCGCTCTCCAGCAGCAGGTTATACCCCATAGGGATCACGATCCGGCGGCTGGGAACCATAACCATCATATCTACCCGAGCATGCTCCCGCTGCGGCACTTCCGCAGGTTCAGACGCAACCTCAACACTTTCCGGTTGCGGCACACCTGCAGGTTCAGAGGCCAACTCAGCAGCAGTTGCCCCCTCGTCTACAGCTCCGCCGACGGTAGCCGGAGCGCTTTTGTCCTTGACGTATGAAGGAGTAGCGTCCACTACGGCCGCCCTCAGAAGTGTCGCCCTCTCAGGCTGGATGGCGTCAGCCATAAAAACCGGTCTTGAATCAGGGCGGCGAGTAACCACCTCCCTTTGTTCCACGGCCACCCCCTTTCTAAGGAGAAGCCTACGCCTATTCCGCTCCAACAACTCATCATCCGATGGAGCGCCCTATTCAACAGCAGGGGACGAAGGCATAACATCCTCTCCAGATGCCAGGGTCAATGACCAGCTCGGGCGCAGGACGAGAAGGCCCGGGAATGTCAGCTAAGATGGACTCCTGAATGATATCGTCATGTTCCGAATGGGCGGCCTCGGCAACTTCGTCACCGGGCACTACTACGTCTGCTCGGTTCGCTTCAGGCCGAGCATCCTCAGGGGGACCCTCCCTCCCGACGAATACAAGTTCAGAACCGGATTGTGGGGATCTGGCGGCACGGCGTCTTCATCTCCGCGATACATTTTGAGCTGCCAAAAACAATTTAACTTAGTGTCAGACATAATATAAATGGCACCTAAGTAGCGAAATCGACAAACTAAAACAACTGCCATACCTGGAAGACCGTATTTGAGGGTGAAGGGGCCCATGTCCTACACTCCTTAGCGTAGGGGATCAGCTGCTCCACCTGGGCTCTTATGTCTAGCACGGGTTGAGGCGTACGCGACCTCACTGCATACATAGAAAATAGCAAGCGTCAGTATCTAAAAGTGATGAAAAGCCAAGCAAACATAAAGACGCTAAATATAAAGGTCGACACTTATGATTGTCGTTCCATGCCTCTGGAAACTCAACTGTGTCCGCTACCAGCTCCGAGGTACGAACAAAAAACTATTTTAGCCAAAACTGGCGGTTAGGCTTATCGCCCGCCTCGACGACTAAGCCTTTCGCTCCTCGATTTTTTAGCTGCAGCATTTTTCTCCTCATAAAGTCAAGGTTGAACAGCTGCATCATTTGATGCACGGTGACGTCTACGCCGACTCTCTCGGTATACATCGTCAATATCCAGCAAATCTTCCACGTGTACAGAGTGAGCTGAGCCGGGCAAATATTATAAAACCGGCAGAACTCTTCTGCCAACGGGTAGATTGGGAGTTCGCATCCCATTATGAACGAATATTCATAAATGACACAGAACCCCGGCTTGTGAACATAGACCAGATCCCTCCCGACCGTATGCATAACTGCCTCCTCCGGGATCCGGCAAGATTCCCGGAGGTCATGTAGAAGAAACTCGGTATAGGTGGATCTCTCCCATTAAGGGGTCGCCGCCGGCGTCGAAAAATCCCTCAGAACATATAGTTCGCGAGGGAGGAGGTTTTCCACAGTCAAAGGGACAAGAGGTTTACGAACCTTCTTGCTACCCTTTGACTGCCGGGGAAGCTCCAGAAGCAGCATCACCCTCTTTCGGTCCCCAGCGACGATTGCTCTTAGTCATTTCTTGAAGTTTCGTTATATGCTAAGGATGTGACAACAAGAACACAAGAACAGCGGAAAGAATTGCAAGTTCTATGGGAGAAAGTTAAGAAGCAAAAAAGTTTTGATGATCTAAAGAGTGGAAAGCCTTGAAACTGTCCTCTATTTATAATGAGTCGTTACATGAAATTCGAATGGTTTTTGCACCGGAAAAGAGGCGGGAAACCGAAACATCAAATAGTCTTTATGACCGGCCTTGAGAACAACAGTACTTATGATGCACGCCGTCAGCAGACAATGTTTTAGAAGAGCGTGCCACATGTACGCACGAATAAGGACCCAATGGGGGTCGACTTTATCCACCCATTACAGATGCGCTTCGAGCACATCTCCAATAGGCGGAGGGACTACCTGTATGGGGGCGAATCGGATGTAAGATGAGTCGAGTACGTATATATGTACGGCCGACTCGGGCGCAGTACAGGTCGGGCCCACCTCCTTACGAGGCCGCTAACATTGGGAGACATCCTCCCTCATGTCCGCACGACAAAAAGGATGCGTCCCCGTCCCTAGCAGCGTGTCGATGAGCCAGTCCAAGTGGACGTCCCCAACCCCCCTTTCCCTGTGATTTCGCTGTAATAATAATAGCCTTAGGGCAATGTAATATGCTGGTGAAGGGATCGCCCCTCTATATAAAGGAGGGCCCCCCTCATTTGTAAGTCAAGGATGATTGATCATTAATAATACAACTCTCTCTCTCTACCACTCTTCTCTCTACTGTTATCACTTTATTGATTCTTATTCTTGCACTTGATTAAACCTAATCATCTTTTTATAAGAAAAACATATATACGAATCCAACGATCGATCTGAATATATATTACTATTGACTTCGATTTACCCTTCATTTATTCATTGGTTGTCCCTAACCCCTAAAACAACCTATAGCCGTTTTGGGTCAAACAACTAACTTGTTGTTCATTGTCTCATAATTTTTATGAGGCATCATATTTGGAAATAGCAGGCCAAGAAGGTCATCATATTGGATCAATTAACAATGCAGCTCGAGCTGAGTGCTCGTTGACCATTGTTTCTATAATAGACTTTAGTTATTTTGCCTTTTTGTCTGGTTGTCTAGATCTCTTACTTCTAACATGTAAAATTGATGATGTAATTTTGGAATATTTTTTATACTCAATAAATATTTTCCTGATTAATTTCTAGTTTTGTGTCAGAAACTTATTAAGCATTAGACAAGTTTTGAAGTATAAGGTGTAATAACATGAAGCTACTACGCGATTGCAGAAATTTATTAATCATTAGGCTAGTATGGATGATTATGGTGGTTGTTCAATACATTTATGACAGTTTTGAGCGGACGCAAATTGATTTTACAATTGTTGGAATCTATGCAATTCGGGCGCTTTAGAGCTGCCGCAATTCGCAAATGCAAACCGCTATTTTATCCAGTTCAACATTGTGGCGGTTTTCATAAAGCCGCCGTATTAAGCTATTGGCGGACGTAATTATGGCAGTTTTTAACACCGCTGATTGTACCAAAATGCGTATTATGGCAGTTTGAAACTGCCCACAATACACAAACAAAGCCGACACTATTTCTTTCACTTTTTGTAGTGATTTTCTAGTATGATAACTTGCTTAATATGTGCCAATTTTTGGTTACTATAGAGATTAATCAGCTAAGTGAATGAATGATTTACCAAGTTACTTCAAGCAATCACGTATTGAACTTAAAACTAGTTTACATTACATGAGTTTATTCGACAATTTAAAAAATGATCTTGCAGACCCAAAGCGAGCATGGAGCCTTCTAAGGGAAAATGATACATAACCAGAACTAATATCATGCATGGGATCAATAACAATGTAAAGGGAAAAATAACTTCAGCTATCCAAATACAAAATCATATAACAGCAGAATGCTTTAAAGGCACAACGAATTAAAGAGATCTCAAATCTTCATCTTTTCTTTTATTCATTCTTGGACAAAAATTACAATGGCGTTGAGGGAATACCAAGATAGCAGAACAGAAAATTTCAGCAAAAGCCAAAACAAAGGTATTACTTTCAATCGAAGTGGACAAAAAACTCGGCAAGAGACAACATCAAACCTTGAAAGCCAACAACTTAAAGATCAAAGAACCCAGAAATGACCTAAGAACATCCCCAACTATAGATTCTTTATGAATATCAATGGCATATTCAACTATTTCTAAGGTTCAAGCAAATGAACAAAATACATCAATGGAAAGACTTTGAAATGCAGCAATGTGCCAAAATATGGCATTATTGTTTGACGATTGTGAGGACTGCGTGGATGACATGACTGCATATGTATCCTTGGTCTATTTTGCCAATCTACTGTCCATTACAAACACGGTCCAAGTGGAGGAAAAAGTGAGAAATCTATTGCTCGTGCATTGAGTTGTTTAGCAACATTCATGAGCATCCATTTTATACCATGTCAAGGATTGAAGAACTGAACAACAAATGTGAAGTTCCCTATCTCAATGCATATGATCTACATCACAAAAGTCAAATTCTCTAGTTAGATAACTTATTTAATATGTGATACTTTTTTAGTCACTGTTAGATTCTATAAAAAATTGTTGATAGAGTTTTGTCAATTTCTCCACTTGAAAAATACATATTTTTAGTAGTGCAATGCTTAAGTTTTATTATTTGATCTTGAACTTTTTGTTATAATTTTATTTTATAACTCACGTACATATTTTAACAATAGTTATGATATTGTTAATTATATATTTATTTGACGTGCATCTTTTTATTTGACAAGAGATGCACGTATGTTGCACGTTTGACAAATAAAAAGGATATTCTCATTTAATATACTTGACAAATAATAACAAGTTTCATAAACAAGGGAGTCTTAAATGAATTTTATTTTTTATCCACCCAAAAATTAAATGACTTTTTGTGGTTCAAAGCTTTGCAAAGGAAAATGACAGGGAAAAAGTTATGATAACTATATAAGTGAACATCATTATGATTATGATATTTTTGAAGTTGAAATGAGACCTATCTAAAGAGTTAGCAGCACATCTATGGCAGACTCTACCATTTCTAAGACTGAATCAAAGGAACCAAACACATCCATGGGAGGCTTTGGAAATGCAGCAATATGCCGAAATAGGGAATCATTGTTTGATGATTGTGAGGGCTATGTGGAATGCTTGTCTGCACATCCTTCCATGGTCTGTTGCGCCTATCTACGGGCCATAAATGACAAAGTCCAGGAGAAGGAAAAAGGGAGAAACCTATTTCTCATGCATTTAGTTATTTAGCAACATCAATGAGCATTGTTTTTATATCAGCTCGAGGATTAAAGAGTTGAAAATCAAATGTGATGCTCCCAACTCAAAGCATGTGAACTGCACCATTGCATTCTATTTTGGGGAAGGAGATAATTATTAGTTTCTACATATGTATTGGGCTAGGTATTATGGCATTGGGCCAACTTTGATATTAAAGAGAAAGTGTGCAAACAGCTAAATTGAATTAATGGTCCAGTTCTGAAAAGAAAATACGGGCCTCAGCTTATTAATTAGCATTGGGCCAATCATTATTTAAAAGAAAATACATACAATTATGAAATTTGTTGACATTGGTCGTTCTAGAATTATTTTTATTTGGTCCATTATTTAATTTGAAGATATTATGATATTAATTAAAAGGGACAACCTTTGTTATTTCTACGAAAACTAATCTGCTAAGTGGGTGAATGATTGACCAAGTTACTTCAAGAATCACGTATTGAACTTAAAGCTACATAACATTATGTGAGTTTATTTGCCAATTTGAAAGTAAGTTATTACAGACCAAACGAGCATGAAACCTTCAAAGGACAAATGATACATAACTAGAACTAATATCATGCATGTTATCAATAAAAATGTAGTGAGAAATATAAACTTCAGCTATTTAAATACAAAATAATATAAGAGCAGAATGCATTAAAGGCATAATAAATTAAAGAGAGCTCAAATCTTCATCATTTTTCCTATTCATTCTTGGACCAAAATTACAATGGCAGTTGATAAGGTCTTTTTGTCAACCAAAAATTTAAAGTCTCTTCGTAAGCATTGCAAAGAAAAAAATAGTACAAAATAAATTATGATAACAACATCTCCAACTATAGATTTTCCATGAATATCAACAGCATATTCAAGAATTTCTAAGGTTCAAGCAAAGGAACAAAATATATCAATGGGAGGACTTTGAAATGCAGCAATGTGCCAAAATGTGGCATTATTGTTTGACGATTGTGAGGACTACGTGGATAACATGACTGCATATCTATCCTTGGTCTGTTTTTCCAATCTACTGGCCGTAATAGACACGATCCAAGTGGAGGAAAAAGTGAGAAATCTATCGCTCGTGCATTGAGTTGTTTAGCAACATTCATGAGCATCCATTTTATACCATATCAAGAATTGAAGAACTGAACAACAAATGTGTTGTTCCCTATCTCAATGCATATGATATGCATCATATCAGTCAAATTCTCTAGTTAGATAACTTGTTTCATATGCGATACCTTTTTAGTCACTGTTAGATTCTATCAAAAATTGCTGATAGAGTTTGTTAAGTTTTCCACCATAACAAATATATATTTTTAGTAGTGCAAGTCACATAAATATGCTCTACCTTTTATTATTTTATCACTTTTTCTTAAATATTTATTTTATAACTCACGTACATATTTTAACAATAGTTATGATATTGTTAATTATATTTTTACTGACATGCATCTTTTTATTTCACAAGAATTGCACGTATGTTGCACGTTTGACAAATAAAAAGGATATTCTTATTTAATATACTTGACAAATGATAATAAGTTTCATAAATAAGGGAGTCTTAAATGAATTTCATTGTTTTGCCAACCAAAAATTAAATGTCTTTTTGTGGTTCAAAGATTTGCAGAGCAAAATGGTAGGGAAAAAGTTATGATAACTATTAAGTGAACAACATTATAATTATGATAATTTTGAAGTTGAAACCAGACCCATCCATAGAGTTAACAAGCACATCAATGTCAGACTCAACCATTTCTAAGGTTGAATCAAATGAACCAAACACATCCAAGGGAGGCTTTAGAAATGCGGCAATGTACTGAAATAGGGCATCATTGTTTGATGATTGTGAGGGCTATGTGGAATGCTTGGCTGCATATCCATCCATGGACTGTTGTGCCTATCTACCGGCCATGAATGACAAAGTTCAGGAGAAGGA
The DNA here is from genome assembly GCA_032618575.1 of Nicotiana noctiflora. Lineage (NCBI taxonomy): Eukaryota > Viridiplantae > Streptophyta > Magnoliopsida > Solanales > Solanaceae > Nicotiana > Nicotiana noctiflora. Next base: position 270,784 of record JASVEL010005087.1, on the reverse strand, counting down.
AAAGGCAGAAACCTATTGCTCCTGCATTTTGTTGTTTAGCAATATCCATGAGCATCCTCTTTATATCAACTCAAGGATTGTAGAGCTGAAAATCAAATGTGATGCTCCCAACTCAAAGCATATGAACTGCACCATTGCAGTCTAATTCGGGGAAGGAGATATTTATTGGTTTATACATATGTATTGGGCTTGGTATTATAGCATTGGGCCAACTTTGATATTAAAGAGAAAGTGTGCAAATAACTAAATGAAAATAATGGCCCAGTAGCTTCTAAAAGAAAATAGGGGACTCAGCTTATTAATTAGCATTGGGCCAATCATTATTTAAAAGAAAATACAAATAATTATGAAATTTATTGACATTGGTCGTTCTAGAATTATTTTTATTTGGCCCAATATTAAATTTGAAGGTTTTATGGTATCAATTAAAAGGGACAACCTTTGTTATTTCTACGAAAATTAATCTGCTAAGTGAGTGAATGATTCACCAAGTTACTCCATGCAATCACGTATTGAACTTAAAGCTACATAACATTATGTGTGTTTATTTGCCAATTCGGAAGTAAGTTATTTCAGAGCAAGCAAGCATGAAACCTTCAAAGGGCAAACGATACATAACTAGAACTAATATCATGCATATTATCAAAAAAAAATGTAGAGAGAAATATAAACTTCAGCTATTTAAATACAAAATCATATAAGAGCAGAATGCGTTAAAGGCATAATAAATTAAAGAGAGCTCAAATCTTCATCATTATTCCTAATAATTCTTGGACCAAAATTACAATGGCAGTTGAGAAGGTCTTTTTGTCAACCAAAAATTTACAGTCTCTTCGTAGTTCAAAGCATTGCAAAGAAAAATCATAGAAAACAAATTATGATAACAACATCCCTAACTATAGATTTTCCATGAATATCAACGGCATATTTAACCATTTCAAAGGTTCAAGCAAAGGAACAAAGTACATCAATTCGAGGACTTTGAAATGCAGCAATGTGCCAAAATGTAGCATAATTGTTTGACGATTGTGAGGACTACGTGGATGACATGACTGCATATCTATCCTTGGTCTGTTTTGCCAATCTACTGGCCGTAACAAACACGGTCCAAGTGGAGGAAAAAGTGAAAAATCTATCGCTCGTGCATTGAGTTGTTTAGCAACATTCATGAGCATCCATTTTATACTATATCAAGAATTGAAGAACTGAACAACAAATGTGATGTTCCCTATCTCAATGCATATGATCTGCATCACAACAGTCAAATTCCCTAGTTAGATAACTTGTTTAATATGTGATACTTTTTAGTCACTATTAGATTCTATCAAAAATTGCTAATAGAGTTTGTCAATTTCTTCACTAAAAAAATTTATATTTTTAGTAGTGCAAGTCACATAAATATACTTACCTTTTATTATTTGATCTAGAACTTTTTCTTAAAATTTTATTTTACAACTGACGTACATATTTTAAAAATAGTTATGATATTGTTAAAAATATTTTTACTGACATGCATCTTTTTATTTGACAAGAAATGCACGTATGTTGCACGTTTGGCAAATAAAAGGTTATTCTTATTTAATATACTTGACAAATGATAATAAGTTTTATAAATAAGGGATTCTTAAATGAATTTCATTATTTTCTCAACCAAAAATTAAACGTCTTTTTGTGGTTCAAGGATTTGCAAAGAAAAATTACAGAAAAAGTTATGATAACTATATAAGTGAACATCATTATAATTATGATATTTTTGAAGTTGAGACCAGAGCCATCCATAGAGTTAGCAAGCACATCCATGGCAGACTCAACCATTTGTAAGGATGTCAAAGGAACAAAATACATCCATGGGAGGCTTTAGAAATACAGCATTGTGCCGAAATAGGGCATCATTGTTTGATGATTGTGAGGGCTATGTGGAATGCTTGGCTGCATATCCATCCATGGTCCGTTGTGCCTATCTACCAGCCATGAATGACAAAGTTCATGAGAAGGAAAGGGGCAGAAACCTATTGCTCCTCCTGCATTTAGTTGTTTAGCAATATCCATGAGCATCCTCTTTATATCAGCTCAAGGATTGAAGAGCTGAATATCAAATGTGATGCTCCCAACTCAAAGCATATGAACTGTATATTCAGTATTGTCCCTATTAGTAGTAGTGATGACTGGATAACTATATGATTAGTATGTTAGTAATGCGAGATGTATCTATATGACTTGGTAATGATGAGGAAGTCTGTAGGATTTTAGATCAACTATTAAGTATTTGATTTCTATTGTAATTTGATACGTAGCCCGACTTATGGGCTTGTGAAGAATATTTTCGTGTCTCCTAGTTGGGGAGTTAAGTGTATTTCATATTGCGGTATGATTTTCAGGCCCATGAAGGCTAGATGACTATGTAATGTGTATAACGGTGGAAGGTATGCAGAATTGTTAGATTGAGGCGAAGTAGGTGGTGGGATCCTTATGTGTATGTTTGAAGATCTCATGTATACTTGAAAAGTATGTGTTGAAGTTTGAAATTTCGGTTTGCTTACGAGAGTGGGTTTAACTATTGCGGGGATGAATGTGAGATTTGCAGAAGATGTAGAGTACTCGATGAATTGTGTTTTGACAAGCTTACAAATGATTTGTGTTTAATCTCACTATGGTATTGTGGCATCAATAGAGCAAAAGTGTTTTGAGTTATTGAGTCTACCTTGATCTATGGCTTCGAGCCAAGTGGAGGAGTCTGTTGTGAGCAGTTGATTGCATAGTTATGAGCTACGTTGATTCCATTTTGAGGGGTGCGAGTGAATTATCTATGGCTCGAGTAAAGGATAATTTTGGCAAAGGATATATTATGATTTGTAGGGTATGAGAATCATGGAATGTCTAGAGTTATTGATGGTAAAAAATGCTCGGTGCATAGAGCAGGAAGTTTCTTGGTTGTTTTGGATGAGGATTTCATTCTGCAGTATATATCAGAGTGCCAATGAAGCACGAGCGGTTTTTTTTCATTGGGTCAGATAAATTGCACTTTGAATAAGAGAGAATGACTTGGGAGAATAGTTCTAATGTGTTCAATAGTCTGTATACATCAATTGAGTGCTCTAGAGTTGCGTATGTGGTTAGAAACTGTTGTTTTCATTGGAATAGTTAAAGACTTGGAGTATTTCAATTTGGACTATGGGATCCGATGTATCGGTATTAGGAAAGCAAAAGGAAACTGATTTAGATTTGCAGTAAGTTCTTCAGATTAAAGTATTCAGGGATGTGGTGTTTCTGCGAATATTTGAGAGAGTATTCAGCAGCTTGTGGGTCTTAGATAGTATGGTCTTATGCTTGGGTCTGGTGTAGTGAGCGTGTGTGGAGGAATTATGGTGCTTCAGCACGAGGGAATGTCAAGTTGGAAATGAATCAGAAAAAAAATTAGATAGATGGAATACCTTGATAGTAGACCGAATCGGCATGGTAAACATATAATTAATTCCTTGTAGGTGTTAGAGGTGATGAGTTCTTACAGGTATTTTCCAGCAATGCTCTTGGATTTTGATGGCTTGCTTAGGTTTAGTTAGAAGGATTCAATCCTGGCAGTTGAACTTGTGTAGGTGGAATTGGGAGAGTTCTTATTGATTTCTACTATAACTCGGAAGAGAGATTAAGTCCTCATGTTACCCTAGGGTGGTATGATATGCAAAATATGTTGTGGAGGATTGGGAGTTGTGTGCAAGGTTATGGTTTAGTTAAAAATGGAGAATCACAATTCTTATGCAGCACGGGCAGTTTTAGGTGATTAGAGAAATGAGCTTCGGATGATTATGGTGAACGGTCTTATGATGATTAAAGGAATGGTATTGCTAATCATAGTGATTTGACGAGAGCATATGCTTCAGAAAAGGCAATATGATTATGTTAATAGTGCTTCGGCAATATTGCGGCACTTTCTTGTTAGATTGACTGGTGATAGACGGGTCTGCTTAGTGGCACAAGGGAAATTTTAGAGTATCTATCATTGAATGAGTAGGTATTAAAGGTGTGGCATATGTTCGGATAGTGAAATTGGAATCGGGTATTATAATTGTTTTGTTATATGAAGTTGGAGACCAGAAGTTCTCATATTCAGGTTACGACGTGGTTGTAGATCGTGTGTATTGGCACGGTATGGTAACTACCAGGATTTGGAGGCCCGAGTGGATCCTTCTTTGATTGGAGTGTGAGATTTTGGATATGATATTGGGGTTTTGGCTGGTTTTCTCAATGTTGGGGTTTTATGGACTATTGCACTATGGGCTATGCCGGAAATGCCACGGACTAAGTGGTGGGGTACGTCAGATTATGTTGTAGTAGAGTGGCTTATATTTCGAAGAACCAGCGGACGGCTGGGGAGGATTGCTTTTCTTATTTGGGACTTCGTGATAGATGTCAGTGTATATGATTCCACCATTGATTCAGCTCTGGTGTTGAGGGATTTTTTGGATGGGTTTTTTGTGGTCGGGCATGTCACCGAGCGAAGTTGTGGATATCAGTACTAATTTGGTGTCGGGCACCATATTGTATAGTTCCTGTAGGATTTATAGTTGTGGAAGGAGTAGCTTCAGGCTTCCTTGGTAAGGAGTTTGTTGGCAAGACAATGCGGATGTGTGTTCTAGCTTGAGTCGGCTTGTTCGCCCTGAATTGTATTGATGAGGGGTTGGTTGATTTGACTGTTATTGAGCTTAGTAGTGATCTAGGAGATCTATGAGTTGCCTTTCTGCTTTGAGAGACGTTATGATTTGTTAGTTATTGGCACATATGGTGCGATTTAATTGGGGTTCATAGTGGAAGTCGAGCGGGAAGAGTGATTGGGTATTGTCAGTATGTGGCGTACCGGTTATGCCCTGTCGGGTTTGCGTGGTGTATGTTACTTGTTTCACTGAGTGTGTAATGATTCGATTTGGTTCCAGACATCAAATTGTGTGTGGTTGTCAATTTTGAGCATAGTGACTTGATGTGTCTCTTGTGGAGCAGAGTTTGGATGGGATTGCTGATTCACGTCCAAGCAACGGTCGTAGTCAATATAACTTGGTTTAATAAGTCCAAGATCGATCCCACAGAGAATTAACCTATCAATCCCAACTTTCACAACCCAAGAGTACTTACGAATCAAGTTCCCAAAAGTTTGAGTATCTTTGTGTATGATTTTCGAATAGCTAGTTTGCAAGAATTAAAGAATGCTTTAAAAGAAAGAATTGAATGTTGAATAAAATAATATAGAGAAAGACTAAGGTATTGATTTCCCTATTGATGGAATCCCTTATCGTTATGCTCATACAAATTGTTAATATATTCTATCAATCATGAACGCTATGTGTATCGTAACCCTCTCCCGAGCAATTACAATAATTTACTAGTGCACTCTCCCGAGCTACCCTAGCTAACATTAATTTGAATAGTTCACTTTAGATTGCACCCAAGACTTCGTTATTCCTAATCCCGTCTTTACGCCTAAAATTATAGATTCCTCTAATAACCTAGGTGTGGTGTTGTTCAACAATAAACCTAAATATGCACTCTTTTCCAAGTTATGCACACTAAATAGGCACCGCTAATTGGGACGTCTACCAATTAACTACAATAAGAATGAAGTTGAACAAATAGAAATCTAAGTCACAATTTGTAATCACATAAACGATAAGTTCATCTATCAATAAGTTCCATCAAAACCTTAGAAAAGAATTTAGCTACTCATGCTTGAAGAAACAAAAAGAATAATAATTGAAATCATAAAGAATTGCTTGATATAAAATAATAGAAAGAGTTTGAGAGGAATCTCTCCTACTAAAACCTTGCAAAAGTATTGAAGAAATAAAGTACATGCCTCTATGGGGCAAACTAGGGGTTTATATAGAGGTTTTAGGGCTAAGAAAACAAATTAGAGTCCAATTAGGATAACTGCCGCTGGGACCTCCGCGGTTCGTTCGCGGCCGCGAGCGGACCGCGAATAGTCAAGATTCAGAGGGCTTTGTTTTTCGCGGTTCATCCGCGACCGCGAGTGGACCGCGGATGAACAGTGCTTCTGTTTCTTTACTGCTTCGTCCAGCCCTCTTCACTTTAGCTCTTCTCTTGGCCTTTTCATCAACTTATGGCTTCAAAATGGCTTTTTAAAGCATCCAATGCATCACATGTACCTGTAAAACACAATCAAACACTAATCAAAGCATTTTGTCCTCTTAACAACATTGTTCTTATAATAAAGTGTGATTATTTAGGGTATAATTATAGTCAAATTCACTTATTATCAATACCCCACACTTAAACCTTTGCTCGTCCTCGAGCAACCTTTAATCACACCTTAGGCCAATAAAATTTTTTTTTTTTCTCCCCAAAATATGTCACAAAAGCTATTATACATGAACAACCTAAGATATGCATAATCTTTACTTAACTGTTAATTCTCATGCCCGCACGTTATTACTTACTCTACTTATTACCAAAATCTTGCAAATTTACCTTCTTCCTCTTGAATTACATGCCCTTACAAAAGTTATTGAGAGAAGTTCCCACACATTAACAATTCAAATACATGGAACTTATAGATATCAGAAAAATTCACTCACTCTCAACAAAGAACATTTATATGAGTACAGACACACCATAAGCTTGCCCCTAGTGTAATACTCCACTAATCGAGTTATCCAATCATAGATCAAGAGGTCTTTAAGGGTTGTAATGTAGGCTATGGGATGGGTAGGATACTTTTGGGTGTAGTGACTAACCTCCCTAAGCACTTTTCTTTTCTCTTTCACCACTTTCCCTTTTAGTTTTCTCCCTTATGTCTCCCGAAAACATTTATTCACCTTTATTGGCTTTTAATCCCCATTTTTCTTTTGTTGGTGTAACTGGCCTTTGTAATTTTCATATATACATTGATATAGCTCTTTTTTTCATTGCTTTGCAACACATTTATATTATTTTGGCCAGCTTACTATTTTCTATCATTTATTCTTGATTTTCCCTTTTCAATTTCCCTTCACCCCACACTTAAACTTTTGCATATTCATTACAATACAAGTGCTTCTAGGAGGTAAAGTAGAACAAATATAATAATTTGAAGAACATTCAAGGGTTATCAAAGAAATAGGCTTGAAGCTCAAAGGGGTTAACTAAGATATAATGTACGGGTGAATTCATGTCTATTGATATATGGGGTTACACAAAGAAATGCCTCTATCCTCTCTACAACCAAACAACTTCTATTTCGCTTTGCAAACACACAGGGCAAGTTCTAGGAATCATGTACAACATACAATGTAAGTAAAAACCTCACACACACATGGCATGCAACTCATTTGGAATCCGGTTTATCTACAAAATCCTATCAATGTTCAAGCAAGCATTATTGTGCAATTTAAGGCATATTGAGATTCTACAATCAAGTTTAGATGATACACTCTCAAGTTCAATTTACGCTTTTGCTAATGTGCATATTTGGAGTTACATGTTGCCCTTTTTACCTCTACTCCTAAAAAAAAAAAATCTACCTAACCCGGTTCAAATAAAAACCCTTGGAAAAGAACCGTGGTCAAAAGAAAAACCAAGGGTGAGATGATACACTACCTAAAAAAAAAAATAAAGGAAAGAAAAATTCCTACGTGGACTACTTCCCTCAAGAGTACTTGTCCTAAATAGTCCGTCATCAGGAAGAGTCCTCTACTCATATTTTTGGATTTTTAAAATTTTCTGATTTTTTTTGTATTTTTATTATTTTATATTACTTACTACACTAATATATACATCATGTACAAGATAAGTTTCCCACCCCACACTTAAAAATATGCCATGTCCTCATGGTATAAACAATATGAAAGCACAATGGGGTTTAAGAAAACTTACCTGTGACTCACTCGGAGTCGGAAACAGTGGATGGGTCGACATGGCATGCTCTCCCAAGTGCTCTGAACCATGCCATAAACCTATTCTCTGACCTAGCTTGCCTAGTTGACATGGCATCTAGTCGTGTGTGTAGACCGTCAACTGAAGTGCGTAGAGCAGCCACTTCCTCCTCCATTGACCTCAGCATAGGTCGTGTGGAGTCGGATCTAGACATGCTTGCTCCGCGAGGAGCAGGTCTGGAGGGTCCAGCTGAATCCATGGAGTGGCTGGCCCGGGCCTCCGGTACAGGATCATCATCACCATCTAAGTCAATGGGTGTGGTGTCTCGTCCAACCCGAATAGTAGCAGCTCTAAATGGAGCTTTTGGTAGTAACTCACCGTCAGTCTCATGAACTGGGGTGTGGTTGAGGAGACACAAGGAAGTGACAAGAGATGGGTAATAAAAACCCTTGGCAGTGAGGGATCCCCTCAGTACCATCTCGTCACTAATAACCCGGGCAATATCAACATCCCGGTGTGTTACCAAACACCAAGTCAACAGACACTTAGTTCTTGGAACACATCCTATTTACTTAGTCCATCCCAAAAAGTATTCAATAACCATTGTAAGAGTTGGCATTATGTCTCCTAATTACCATTTGTCTATTACGCTCAATGTAATGTGCCCTAACTTACCAACCAACACATATATATGGTAGAACTACTATTAGGGTTTCCAAATCATAAAATCAACATAATTGAAAACCCAACACCCATTCTTCACCAAACATCAATCGTAGAACAATGTTCCTTAGAGCAATTTCATGGCAAGATCAAAAGCACAATGATAAATCAAGCAACATTCATGAATAGACCCTAACTAATACTAACTAAATATTTATACAAACTAAACAATCAAAAGCTAAAAAGATGGAGCAAAATAAAAGAGAGAAGTAGAGAAACTTACAAGTTATAGTAATGGAGAAGTGGGGTGGAAGAAAGGGATGATTTGTAGAAGAAAGGGATGGGGTTTTTTTAGAGAGAAGGGAGAGGTTTTGAATTTAGAGAGAGAGAGATTTGAGAGGGGAGGGGCGGCTGTTTTGGGTTATGGGGAAGGGGGGTTAAGTTATTTAGGGTTTAGAAAAGGGGGGAGGAAAAAAATTAAAAAACAAAACTTGAAATTTTGCCGACCGCGGAACTGACCGCGACTGTTCGCGGTTCGTTCGCGGCCGCGGATGGACCGCGAACAGTCGAGATTCAGAGGAGGCATTTTTTCGCGGTTGGCTCGCGACCGCGGATGGACCGCGAACAGAGAAGTTCGGAGAGGGTATTTTTCCGCGGTTCAGCCGCGGTCCGCGAGTGGACCGCGGACAGTGCTCCGTTATGAAAAAAATTCGACTGTTTCAGCAAAAGATTTTTATTTGTTTTTTTCTCTTAATCCTTATTACTTACTACTAATATTAAATTACTTACAATATGTTCGTGGGTTGCCTCCCACGTAGCGCCTGAGTTAACGTCGCGGCACGACTCAGCTTAGCGCATTTTACGGCTCGCTGGACCTTTGAGGTTCATTCAAATGCAATTCTATCTTGTCCTCCATGTCATCCAGGCCTATGTATTGTTTCAACCGCTGTCCGTTTACCTTAAAGGTACGTGATCCATCCATAGTTTGAATTTCCACAGCTCCGGACTCAAATGCCTCAATTACCTTGAAGGGTCCTGACCACCTTGATTTCAATTTACCTGGGAACAATCGTAATCTTGAATTGTATAGTAGTACCTTGTCCCCATTTTTGAAGGTACGCTCAACTATATTTTGATCATGGATCAGCTTCATCCTCTCTTTATACAATCTTGTATTTTCAAATGCTAGATACCGAAATTCTTCCAACTCATGTAATCCAGTCAACCTTGCTTTACCTGCTTCCTCCAAGTTGAGATTCAATTGTTTCAGTGCCCACCACGCTTTATGTTCTAATTCAACCGGTAAGTGACAAGCTTTTCCGAACACCAATTTATAAGGAGACATGCCAATGGGTGTTTTGAATGCTGTTCTATATGCCCATAGTGCGTCATCGAGCTTCTTGGACCAGTCGGTTCTTGTAGCGTTCACTGTTTTGGTCAGTACACTTTTAATATCCCTGTTGGAGACCTCAACTTGTCCGCTAGTTTGCGGGTGATATGGAGTGGCCACCTTGTGTTTAACATCATATTTGGCCAATAATTTCTCAAAGGCTCGGTTGCAAAAGTGTGTGCCCCCGTCACTAATGATGGCCCTTGGAGTCCCAAACCGGGTGAAAATATTCTTCTTCAAAAATCCCACTACCACCTTAGCATCATTGGTAGGTAGTGCTGCAGCTTCCACCCATTTGGACACGTAATCAACAACAACAAGTATGTACTTATTTCCGTATGAGCTAATGAAGGGCCCCATGAAATCTATTCCCCAGACATCGAATACTTCCACCTGCTGGATTGGATTCATTGGCATCTCATGACGCCGAGAGATGTTTCCGGTGCGTTGACATTCGTTGCAACCTTTCACCCATAAGTGTGCATCCTTAAATACTGTCGGCCAATAGAAACCGGCCTCGAGTATTTTGGCAGCTGTACGAATTCCTCCAAAGTGCCCGCCGTATGCTGAAGCGTGACATGCCTGCAAAACAGAAGATTGTTCTATCTCGGGGACGCATCTCCGGATCATGTTATCAAGACATATCCTAAACAAGTATGGTTCATCCCAATAATAATGCCGACTTTCACGAAAAAATCTTTTCCTCTGGACCGATGATAGGTCATAAGGAACAATGCCACTGGCCAGATAATTAGCGTAGTCAGCATACCATGGAGCTTTCAGGAGAGTAGTTGTGAGCAATTGCTCGTCTGGAAAAGTTTCCAGAATTTCCCCACTCTCTTTGACAAGTTCAGCTCCTTCAAGTCTTGACAAATGGTCGGCTACTTGATTCTCAGTGCCTTTTCTATCTCTGATTTCGAGGTCGAACTCTTGGAGAAGCAACACCCAACGAATTAGGCGTGGCTTAGAGTCCTTTTTATCAATTAGATATCTTAAAGCTGCATGGTCTGTGTAGACGATTACCTTTGATCCTATTTGTCGAATGCAAATACAACCGCTAGCATCTCCTTTTCTGTCAATGTGTAGTTTAGCTGTGCTCCACTCAGAGTTCTACTTGCATAGTATATTGGATGTATCAACTTATCTTTCCTCCGGCCCAGTACTGCCCCCACTGCATAATCACTTGCATCGCACATTAACTCAAACGGTTGATCCCAGTCTGGGGCAATGATGATGGGTGCTGTGACCAGCCTCTTTTTCAATTCCTCAAAAGCAATCCTGCATTCGTCAGTAAAAACAAAAGAATGGTCTTTCTCCAGTAACTTACAGAGAGGGTTTGATATTTTGGAGAAGTCTTTAATGAACCTCCGGTAAAAACCGGCGTGTCCAAGAAAGCTTCTTATGGCCCCGACGGATGTTGGTGGAGGCAACTTTGCAATGATGTCAACTTTAGCACGGTCCACCTCAATGCCTTTGCTTGAAACCCTGTGCCCAAGTACTATACCTTCTTGAACCATAAAGTGGCACTTCTCCCAGTTTAGTACTAAGTTTGTTTCCATGCATCTTTGTAATACTCTATTCAGATTGGCCAGGCATTCGTCGAATGAATTTCCAACCACCGAGAAATCATCCATGAACACTTCCATAATGTCTTCCACCATGTCGGTGAAAATAGCCATCATGCACCTTTGAAAAGTGGCAGGTGCATTGCATAGTCCGAATGGCATCCTCCTGAAGGCGAAGATACCATAAGGGCATGTGAAGGAGGTCTTCTCTCTATCTTCGGGGGCTATGGAGATTTGATTGTACCCCGAGTATCCATCCAGAAAGCAAAAGTGAGATCTCCCTGCCAACCTGTCAAGCATTTGATCAATGAAGGGAAGTGGGAAGTGATCCTTGCGAGTGGCTAGATTCAGCTTCCTGTAGTCCATGCATATTCTCCATCCGGTGACGGTTCTTGTTGAGATCAGTTCATTGTTGTCGTTTTTCACCACCGTCATGCCTCTTTTCTTGGGTACACATTGGACGGGACTCACCCAGCTGCTGTCTGAGATTGGGAAGATTATTCCTGCATCTAGCCACTTTATTACCTCCTTCTTCACCACTTCCTTCATGTTGGGGTTCAGCCTTTTTTGATGTTCCCTGGAAGGTTTATGTCCCTCTTCCAGGAGGATTTTATGCATGCAATAGGCTGGGCTGATCCCTTTTATGTCTGCCATGGTCCACCCAATGGCAGTCTTGCATTCCTTGAGTACCTGTATAAGCTTTTGAGCCTGCACATCTAACAAACTAGATGAGATAATAACAGGTAATGTGGAGTTAGGGCCTAAATACTCATATCCGAGATGTGATGGTAGTGGTTTAAGTTCAAGCTTCGGTGGCTCTTCTATGGATGGCTTTGCTGGTGGGTTTTCTCTTTTTTCTAGGTGTAGGGGTTCGAATTCGATCTCTCGCTTCCAAAATCCCTTGCCTTCCAAGGATAATACCCACTCGGCCAGACATTCACCATTTACTTCTTCCATGTTCATCAGGCATGCTTGCAGTGGGTCTTCGATAGTCAATTCTGCATCGTCGGTTTCCACTATTACGTCAACCGCATCAACTAGAGAGCAATTTGCGAACTCGCTAGGGCGCCTCATGGATTTTTGCACATTGAAGATGATCTCCTCATCGTTCAACCTCATCTTGAGTTCCCCAGTTTCACAGTCAATTATAGCTCTTCCAGTAGCTAGGAATGGTCTTCCCAGGATTAGGGGAATTTCTTCGTCGACCCTACAATCAAGAATAACAAAATCGGCGGGAAACACGAACTTCCCAACCTGGATTAGCACATCATCTATAATACCAAATGGACGCTTAACCGTCCTGTCAGCAAGCTGTAAAAGCATAGAGGTGGGTCTGGCTCTCCCAATACCTAACCTCTTATAGATAACTAAGGGCATGAGATTAATGCTTGCCCCCAAATCACATAAAGCCTTAGTGAAGGCATAATTCCCTATAGTGCATGGGATGGTGAAGCTACCCGGATCAGATAGCTTCTCAGCAATGGGTCTGGAGACTACTGCACTACAAGTCTGGGTGAGTGTAACTGTGGCCAAGTCTTGGAAATCAAATTTCCACGACATCAAATCCTTCATCATCTTAGCATAACCAGGCATTTCTTTTAAAGCTTCAATTAATGGAATGTTTACCTGGATTTGCTTGAGCATCTCGAAGAACTTTTTGTATTGTTCCTCTTTTTGGTGTTTGGCCAACCTTTGGGGGAATGGTGGTGGAGGCCTCTTCTTCCCGGTGACTTGGGATTTTTCTTTTTCTATCACTTTTTCTTCAACCTGCTGCTCTACCTGTTCAGCTACTTTTTCCGCTCCCTGTTGTGCTTCTTTATTATCAGCAATTGGTTGGACTGTGGCTTTTGTCAATCCTGTGGATTCATCCAGTTCAATGTGCAATGGCGCAGGTGTCTCAGCCTGTCTGTCAATATTTTCACTTCCATTCTCAGCATCAAGATCTCTACCGCTTCTCAAAGTCACTGCCATTATTTGCTTTGGGATTTGGTCCTTTGGGTTCGTTTGTGTATCTGCAGGTAATGTCCCTTGAGGACGGTTGTTGAGGGACATAGCAATTTGACCCATCTGCACTTCCATATTTTTGATCGCTGCATCATGTGCATCTATTCTTTCATTGGTCTTAGCGTTTGACCCAATTACCTGCTGCATCATAGCTTCCAACCTTGCAAACCCATCGTCGTGCCTGCCCCCATGTGGTGGTGGGGGTGGATGATATCCCTGCTGCTGATTGCCGAAATTCTGAGGTCTAGGATATGGAGCCATGTTGTGTGGTGGCCTCATACCTGCTGCATTGAATTGTGGCTGGGGAGGTCTGTATTGCATTGGAGCCTGTTGGCCCCGGTTTTGATTACCTTGTCGCTGTCCTCCATAGTTAGCCACATAGTTCATATCTTCATGCTGATGATGATGTTCTTGGTCTGCAGCCCATGGATTACCTATGGGTTGGCTAATGCAAGATGTGCATAAACCACAATTGGTAGTATCTACAATGTGAACTTGCTGCTTAACCCCTGATTCTTCCACCTTCTTTGTCAGGATGCTCATTTGTGTCAATAAAGTTGCCACGTTCTCCTCCAGAGTGTTGGATGGATCCAGAGGTACATAGTGTACTACTGGTGTGATAGGAGCATTCCTGGACGTCCACCCGGAATTTTGAGCCATCTTGTCTAGCAAATTTTGGCCTTCTCTCCAAGTCTTGCTCAGAAAAGCCCCACTTGCTGAAGCATCTACAATGTTCTTCATACTGTCTGAAAGTCCCATGTAGAACCTTTGACCCAACATCTGTTCGGGAATCCCATGGTGAGGACACATAACAAGCATGCCTTTGAATCTCCCCCAAGTTTCATGTAGTGTTTCCAATGGTTTTTGTTTGAAGCTCACAATCTCATCAATTTGTTGAGTTGTTTTGTTGGGTGGATGAAACTTGTTGTGGAATTGTTTGACTAACTCATCCCAAGTTGCAATGGAGTTTATTGGGAGTGAGTTTAGCCATATCTGTGCTGCTCCTGTAACTGAGAATGGAAAAAGTAGTAATCCGATAGCTTCCGGAGTTACATTCGGTTGCCTTTGTGTTTTGCATATTGATAGAAAGTTTTTGAGGTGCTGCTGTGGATCTTCAACCTGAGACCCAGAGAATAATCCCTTGTTTTGCAACAAGTGAAGCATGTTGTTGGTAATCTGGAAAGACTCAGCTTGAATTGTTGGCACAACGATGGCAGTTGCCAAATTATCCGCTGTGGGTTGTGCCCAGTCGAACAATGCACCTTCTTGTGCCTCCTGTGCCTCTTGCATGTTTAGCCCGGCTTGCTGGTTTTGAGCGTTCATGTCACCCATGTCGAAGTCTAGTTTGATTGGTTGTTGAGATTGTTGAATTTGTTTGATGGCTTTGTTACGTGCCCGGAAAGTTTGCTCGGGGTCTGAGAGTCCTTCGATTAGTTCTCCAGTCCTTGCAGATTTTCTAGGCATGCACCTGAATACCCAAATCAACAAACGTCAAAATATTCAATGTAGAGTGTAGAAAGACCCTGAATACACAAGAATCTTGAAGTTCTGGCAATGGCAATTGATAATTCCGTTAATTCCCCAGCAACGGCGCCAAAATTGATTCACGTCCAAGCAACGGTCGTAGTCAATATAACTTGGTTTAATAAGTCCAAGATCGATCCCACATAGAATTAACCTATCAATCACAACTTTCACAACCCAAGAGTACTTACGAATCAAGTTCCCAAAAGTTTGAGTATCTTTGTGTATGATTTTCGAATAGCTAGTTTGCAAGAATTAAAGAATGCTTTAAAAGAAAGAATTGAATGTTGAATAAAATAATATAGAGAAAGACTAAGGTATTGATTTCCCCTATTGATGGAATCCCTTATCGTTATGCTCATACAAATTGTTAATATATTCTATCAATCATGAACGCTATGTGTATCGTAACCCTCTCCCGAGCAATTACAATAATTTACTAGTGCACTCTTCCGAGCTACCCTAGCTAACATTAATTTGAATAGTTCACTTTAGATTGCACCCAAGACTTCGTTATTCCTAATCCCGTCTTTACGCCTAAAATTATAGATTCCTCTAATAACCTAGGTGTGGTGTTGTTCAACAATAAACCTAAATATGCACTCTTTTCCAAGTTATGCACACTAAATAGGCACCGCTAATTGGGACGTCTACCAATTAACTACAATAAGAATGAAGTTGAACAAATAGAAATCTAAGTCACAATTTGTAATCACATAAACGATAAGTTCATCTATCAATAAGTTCCATCAAAACCTTAGAAAAGAATTTAGCTACTCATGCTTGAAGAAACAAAAAGAATAATAATTGAAATCATAAAGAATTGCTTGATATAAAATAATAGAAAGAGTTTGAGAGGAATCTCTCCTACTAAAACCTTGCAAAAGTATTGAAGAAATAAAGTACATGCCTCTATGGGGCAAACTAGGGGTTTATATAGAGGTTTTAGGGCTAAGAAAACAAATTAGAGTCCAATTAGGATAACTGCCACTGGGACCTCCGCGGTTCGTTCGCGGCCGCGAGCGGACCGCGAACAGTCAAGATTCAGAGGGCTTCGTTTTTCGCGGTTCATCCGCGACCGCGAGTGGACCGCGGATGAATAGTGCTTCTGTTTCTTTACTGCTTCGTCCAGCCCTCTTCACTTTAGCTCTTCTCTTGGCCTTTTCATCAACTTATGGCTTCAAAATGGCTTTTTAAAGCATCCAATGCATCACATGTACCTGTAAAACACAATCAAACACTAATCAAAGCATTTTGTCCTCTTAACAACATTGTTCTTATAATAAAGTGTGATTATTTAGGGTATAATTATAGTCAAATTCACCTATTATCAATTGCGTATTCTGGTAAAGCTATATGGAGATATGACCTTGCAGGTTAGATTTGTGTGTTCTATTTCTATGATGTGAGATTTTTTCTCAGCCTTGTGTTATGGTGGAACTGGTGAGTTTGAGGTAGAATTCTTTCATTGAGTCATTTTTATGATTTGAGTATGTTCGAACCGTTACTTAGTGGTGCGTGTATTATTCTAGTTGAGGCTTAGGCTCATACTAAAATGTCATGTCCCCAGGGTAGTGTGTTGGGTCAGTGGAGATCGTTGGGATCATTAATGAATACAAATAGATTCGATTTTAGCATGTTTGATGAGTAAATATCGAGGTTCAGTTCAAAAATTTGGTATGGTAATTACCAGATGAGAAATGGCTTCATGAATGGTTGATCTGAGAAATTGTTATGGTTTATCGCATGTATCATTTATCGTTGGCAGTATATGAAAGTGATTGGAATGAGGCTTTAGCTGATAAGAGGTTTTATATAAGTATTTGGTTATGTGGGTAGCTGATGTGAATGAAAGTTATCGCTACAGGAGTTGAGTTATGTGTATAATTGCACCTGAGGTTGTAGGCATGGCCTACTACAGCGAGTTCGGGTCTATTCAGAGTATCGGTGTGAGGTTTTGATCCTATTGAAGGTTTCATAAGTGAAAATGTGATTCTATAATTTATTGGCTAGACTAGATTATGTTATTTCAGTTAAAATATGTTATCGGATTTATATGAGATAGGGAGATGTGGGATAACCCCCGGGTACATGCATGGTAAGGTTATTTAGTGATTTGTTGGCTTTTAGAATAACTCTAGGTACGTTCGAGGACGAGCGTTTATTTAAGTTGGGAAAGGTGTGATGACCCGACCAGTCGTCTCATGAGTTACCATTCTGTTTCCCTAATTTATGCTTCTTTATGCTTCGTTATCCGTGTTTTATGTGGTTGAGTTCAGAGTGAATTAGGTAAGAAATGAGACACTTAGTCTCTTTAAGGAAGGCTTAGTTTGGAAAAGTCAACCATATGTTGACTTATGTGTTAGCGTGATCGGATATGATTTCTGATGGTTTGGTTAGCTTTGGAGGATGATTTGTGACTTAGGATTGTGATCAAAAGTGGTTTTGGAGGTCCGGTATAGAATTAGGCTTGAATTGGCGACGTTAGTATTTTAGCGATTTCCGGTTGAAAGGCGAGACTTTGATCCGATGATCAGAATGGAATTTCGAGAGTTGTTGTGTGTGTGAAATTTCAGGTCATTCGGAGATGTTTGGTTGGGCTTTTGATCAAATGCGTGTTTCGGAAGTTTTTGAAGAACTTAGGCTTGAAATCGATGTAATTTGATGGTTTTTGTGTTGTTTGAGGTGTTGGATGATTGTGGACAAGTTTGAATGATATTTTTGGATGGGTTGGTACTTTGGTTGAGGTTGAGGGCCTCGGGGTTCAGATGGCTTACGGGAGGTTTGGGACTTGGAGAAATTTTAGAAAATACAGCAGTCATTGCATAAGATTTTTGGTCTTCACGATTGCGGGAGGTCCCTCACAATTGCATAGAAGACATTTGGGAGGCAGGAGTTTTATTCCTCGCATTCATGGTTGGCCATTAGCGATCGCAGAGAGTCAGAGGGTGAAGCTTCGTGTTCGCATCTAGTGGTTTGCTCTCCCGTATAAGGCCTTAGAGTCCAGGTATGTTTCTTTTTTGTGTTCGCAAAGAGTGAGACGCGTTCACATAGTTGTGAAAGTTAGATCTTTGTTGTCGCAGTCATTTGGCCACGTTCGCATAGACCATTTTTTTAGTCTTGGAAAGTTTGCTCTATGCGATCGCGAGCCTTGGTGTCACGACCCAAATCCGGTCGTGATGGCGCCCCACAATCAAGCTAGGCCAGCCAGACCAACCATTTCTGATTACATCGAATACCAGTCCCAAATGGACAACCCAAGAAGAATATATGAGTTTAAGAACTCCAATAATAATAATAATGAACAAAATACTAACACTCCCAAAGATCCGGAGTCACAAGTCTAGAGCCTCTAACAAAACCCAACAGGAATAGAGAGTACTGTATAGAAATACTCAAGTTTGAATGCAAAATACAAGTAACAACTGGAAAGGAGAGGAAAAGCTAGGTTCTGCGAACGTAGGCAGCTACCTCAGCAACTCGATATGACACTGCAAACGCTGGAAATGCCTGTCTACTGCTCCTGAGTACCTGAGTCTGCACACAAAAGGTGCAGAGAGTAGGGGTGAGTACTAAGTACTCAATGAGTAATAAATATATAAAAGTAGCTGAAAGTAAGAAATCCACAAAATACCACAATATGAAGCTACACTACAGTTCGAATCTCCTACGAACTAGCATCAACGGTACAATTCAGCTACCACAGAGTAATTTAACAAATAAAGATGCAATGCAATGCACATAACCACTACGGCGTGTAGCCCGATCCAATTTAACGATGACGACGCTCATTGGGGGTGTGTACATACTCCGGAGGGGCTCCTACAGCCCAATCGCAATACTACTGCGGCGTGCAGCCCGATCCTCATATCAACCACTGCGGCGTGCAGCCCGATCCATACTCAGTCCACAATAAGCAAATAAGTCACAAAATAGTTCATTTTTCTTAATTCCAAATTTCAGTTCATAATTTATGAAAAATACTTTGACTTTATTAAATTTGCAAAAGCCGGTGACTTAGCATTTCAAAAAGGTGATTTCAATTTCCAGGACTGAGATCAGTGATTTAAGCAAGTATAGCTATCACATAAATATTATCCTCTAAGGACACTACAGGTCGGCACAAAGCCCCAAACAAGGCTTACCGCCCACAAACATATCAAATACAGTGTATTTTCAACACTAATAGCATATTATTCACATCCGGGATGGACCAAGTCTCAATCCCTAGTCACAATCAATCCCGCACCTGCCACGGTGTGCGAGCCACGTTCTACTAGCATCACAATGTGCTAAGCCGGGGTTCCGAACCCTCAGGCTACCATATACACAAACTACTCACCTCTAGCCGGTCGTAGACACGTCCGCGATGCCTTTTCCTTTGAATTTAGCTCTCTCGTGCGTAGAATCTAGTCAAACCACAATAATTATATCAAATACTGGTCAAAGAATTATAACCCATTTCAATTTACATGAAATTCGCATAAATACACTAAATTGGTAAAACCCGACCCCGAGCCCACTGCTCGGAAAATTCCGAAATTAGTACCAACGCGACCCTCATCTCGCCACGAGTCCGTGCATATAAAATTTATCAAAATCGGAGTTCAAATGGCCTCCCAAAACTCAAAATCCCGTTTTCAATATCTAGGCCACATTTCTTCAAAATTCTACCCAAATTCATGAAGATTGATGTTAATTCTTCCATAAAATGATGTTTTTGAGTCAAGAATCTTACCTTCGACGAATACCCGATGATTTTTCAGTGATTTCCTCGAGTTTTCTTCTCTCTAGGGCTCAAAATTGTATTTTGGGGGTGTAAACCCGCGACTCCTCTGTTCTGTGATTTAATTCACTGCCAGAGCAGTTGACCTTACACGATCGCGACTCGCCTCACGCGATCGCGATATTCAAAAATCCGGACTCACGCGGCGTCTCTCTTCCTGCGATCGCGTAGCACAAATTCCCTGGACCCCAATTCTCTCCTACGCGATCGCGTAGATGCTCATGCGATCGCGATGGCCACCCGGTTAACTCTACGCGATCGCGACTGGTGCTCCTGCGATCGCATTGGTCTAGCCCCTAACCCTACGCGATCGCGTCCCCCTCCCCGCGATCGCGGAGAGCAAAATCCTGCTGCATTTATGACAACAACCAGCCTTCTCATTTTTCCCAAAAATGGTCCGTTTGGACCCCGGATTCATCCCGAGACCCCCGGGACCCCAACGAAAACCACCAACATACTCCAAAACACGATACGAACTTGTTCCAATCATAAAAACACCATACTAAACATCAAAATCACCATTTACTCACGAATTCAAGCCTAAGTTTCTTCAAAACTTTCAAAACTAACATTCAATCCAAAACCCGATCAAACGATGTCCGAATGACCTGAAAATTTGCAGACATATCCAAAATCACATAGAGAAGTTACAGAAATTGTCAGAATTCCATTCCAACCCCCGGATCAAAATATCACCTACCATCCGGTTTTCGCCAAAATTCAACCTTCGCCAATTCCGGCTTAAAACTACACCGGACCTCCGAATTCAATTCCGATTGTTCTCCTAAGTCATAAATGATCCCCCGGAACTAGTCGAATAATCAGAATCCGGTTCCGAGCACTCTAACTTAATAGTCAACTCTTGGTTGACTTCCCATATTCAAGCTTCCTTCAAACATGCTATTTGCTTCATTTTTAATCCAAATCACTCCTAACTCACCCGATATACTCTAATACTGATATAAAAGCATAAGATATGTAAATGCAAGGTAACGGGGTGGTAATTCCCGTAACGACGGGCCGGGTCGTTACATTCTCCCCAACTTAAACAAACGCTCGTCCGCGAGCGGGTTCAGTCTCCCAAGTTGCTTCCGCTACGGGACGACCTATCCACTGCACTTTTACTGAAGCTATATCTTTGGATCTCAGCTTACGAACTCGTCGACCCAAAATGGCTACCGGTTCCATATCATAGGTCAAGTCCTCATCCAACTGTATCGTGCTGAAGTCTAACACATGTGACGGATCTCCGACATACTTCCGGAGCATGGATACATGGAACACCGGGTGAACTCCCGACAAACTGGGTGGCAAAGCAAGCATATAAGCCACCTCCCCAACTTTCCTAAGCACCTCAAAAGGTCCAATGAACCTTGGGCTCAACTTCCCTTTCTTTCCAAACCTCATAACACCCTTCATAGGCGAAACCTTCAGCAACACCTTCTCACCTACTGAATAAGACACATCTCGGACCTTCCGGTCCGCATAACTCTTCCGACGCGACTGAGCTGTGCGAAGTCTCTCCTGAATCACCTTCACCTTGTCTAAGGCATCTTGGACTAACTCTGTCCCCAACAACCTAGCCTCGCCGGGCTCGAACCAACCAACTGGAGACCTACACCGTCTCCCATATAAAGCTTTATACGGTGCCATCTGAATACTGGACTGATAACTATTATTATAAGCAAACTCCACCAAAGGCAAATAATCAGCCCACAAACCACCGAAATCAATGACACAAGCACGCAACATGTCCTCCAATATCTGAATAGTACGCTCAGATTGTCCATCCGTCTGTGGATAAAATGCTGTGCTCAGCTCTACCTGTGAACCCAACTCTCGCTGAAATGTCCTCCAGAACTGAGAAGTGAACTTGGTACCTCTGTCTGATATAATAGAAATGGGAACTCCATGCAATCTCACTATCTCACGGATGAATATCTCTGCCAACCGCTCTGAGTAATAAGTAGTACACACTGGGATGAAGTGAGCTGACTTGGTCAACCTATCCACCACCACCCAAACTGAATCAAACTTCCTTGCTGTCCGCGGGAGTCCACTAACAAAGTCCATAGAAATCCTTTCCCACTTCCACTCAGGAATATCAATACGCTGGAATACACCACCAGGTCTCTGATGCTCATACTTGACCTGCTGACAGTTTAGACACCGAGCCACATGGCTCACAATATCTTTCTTCATCTTTCTCCACCAGTAATGCTGCTTCAAATCCTGATACATCTTCGCGGCTCCTGGATGAATAGAATACCGCAAACTGTGGGCCTCCTCCAATATCAATTCATGAAGGCCGTCAACATTGGGCACGCATATCAGGCCCTGCATCCGCAATACACCATCACTATCAATAGTGACATCTCTGGCATCATCATGCTGAACTCTATCCTTAAGGACAAGTAAGTGTGGATCATCATACTGGCGCTCTCGAATACGATCACATAAAGAAGAATGAGCCATCACACAAGCCATCACCCGACTTGGCTCAGAAATATCCAGCCTCACCATCTGATTAGCTAACGCCTGAACATCAACTGCTAGGGATCTCTCACGAACTGGAATATACGCCAAACTGCCCATACTAATAACCTTCCGGCTCAATGCATCAACCACTACATTGGCTTTCCCGGGATGATACAAGATAGTAATATCATAGTCTTTAAGCAATTCAAGCCATCTCCGCTGCCTCAAATTTAGATCTTTCTGCTTAAACAAATGCTGAAGGCTGCGGTGGTCCGTATATACATCACAAGATACACCATATAAGTAATGCCTCCAAATCTTCAAGGCATGAACAATAACAGCTAACTCCAAATCATGAACAGGGTAGTTCTTATCGTGGGGCTTTAGCTGACGAGAAGCATATGCAATAACTCTACCCTCCTGCATCAACACACAACCAAGTCCAACTCTAGAAGCATCACAATACACCATATATGACCCTGAGGCTGATGGTAACACAAGTACTGGAGCGGTGGTCAAAGCCTCCTTGAGCTTCTGGAAGCCCTCCTCACATTCATCAGACCACACAAATGGAGCATTCTTCTGTGTCAGCTTAGTCAACGGTGAAGCAATAGATGAGAAATCCTGAACAAACCGGCGATAATAGCCTGCCAAGCCGAGAAAACTCCGAATCTCTCTAGCTGAGGAAGGTCTGGGCCAATTCTGCACTGCCTCGACCTTCTGTGGATCAACCCGAATACCATCACTGGACACCACATGTCCCAGAAACCGACAGTATCAATCCAGAACTCACACTTAGTGAATTTTGCCTAAAGCTTCTCTTCTCTCAACCTCTGCAGTACCACTCTCAAGTATTGTGCATACTCCTCCTGACTGCGTGAATATACCAGAATATCATCAATAAACACAATCACAAAAGAATCAAGGTACGGCCGAAATACATTATTCATCAAGTGCATGAATGCAGCTGGGGCATTAGTCAGCCCGAAAGAAATCACTAGGAACTTGTAGTGCCCATATCGCGTCCTGAACGCTGTCTTCATAATATCCGAGTCCCTGATCTTCAACTGATGATAGCCCGATCGAAGATCAATCTTAGAAAATACACTAGCTCCCCGGAGCTGATCAAATAAGTCCTCAATACGAGGCAATGGATATTTATTCTTCACTCTTACCTTGTTCAGCTGCCTGTAATCAATGCACATTCTCATTGTGCCATCTTTCTTCTTCACGAACAACACCGGTGCACCCCAAGGTGACACACTCGGACGAATGAAACCCTTATCTAAGAGTTCCTGAAGCTGTTTCTTCAATTTTTTTAACTCCGCTGGTGCCATGCGATAGGGAGGAATAGAAATGGGCTGAGTGCCCGGCACCAATTCAATACCAAAATCGATATCTCTGTCAGGCGGCATGCCTGGCAGGTCTGCTGGAAATACATCCGGAAACTCCCTCACAATGGGGACCGAATCAAGACTGGGTGTCTGAGCCTCAACATTTCTAATGAAGGCCAAATAAGATAAACAACCCTTGCCAATCATTCTTTGGGCCTTTATATAAGAAATCACCCTGTCGGACACATAATCAGTCAAGCCAAGCCACTCGATCCTCGGATTACCTAGAATAGCTAGTGTGACTGTCTTGGCATGACAGTCCAGAATCGCATGGTAAGGAGATAGCCAATCTATGCCTAGAATCACATCGAAATCTACCATGCCCAGTAGTAATAGATCAACCCGGGTATCCAGACCCCCAATAGTAATGAGACATGATCGATATACCTGATCAACAACAACAGTATCCCCCACTGGTGTAGACACATGTACGGGCAAAGCAAGAATACCACGGGTCATACCCAAATGATGTGCAAAATAAGTAGAGACATAAAAATAGGTGGATCCGGGATCAAATAAGACAGAAGCATCCCTGTGGCAGACTGATATAATACCTGAAATGACCGCATCTGAAGCACTAGCATCCTTCCTATCCGGAAGAGCATAGAAACGAGCATGGCCTCCACCGTTATGATCCTCGCCCCTAGGGTGACCTCTGGATACCTGGCCACCAGTCCTAGCTGATTGTGCTGGCGCTGAGGAAACAGGAGTAGAAGACGAGGGTTGATCCCTCTGCTGAGACCGCTTACGAAGCCATTGAGGACACTCTCTCCTGATATGGCCCAAGTCACCTCACTCAAAACAACGGCCTAAAGATGGAAGAAGGGGCTGCTGAGGACCCCTCGCTACAGATGAACCCTGTGCTGAGGAAGCAGGAGCAGAGCTCTGAGCTGGAAGAGCACTCAGTGCAGGCTGACTCTGCTGACGGCTCTGCTGACCCTGATAACCCTGATGGCTCTGCTGACCCTGATAACCCTGATGGCCCTGACGACCACGATCTGATGAAACCCCACTGGACTCTGCACGGCCAGACTGATGAGACCTGAAAGAACGACCCCTGCTATACTGGGGTTGGCCCCTAGATGGAGTACAACTGAAGCTGCCAGAACCATGAGGCCTCTTAGCCTCTCTCTCCTCTCGCGCTCTGCGGCGATCTGTCCCAATGTGACGGGCCGCATCAACCACCTCCTCAAAGGTAACTGTCGAAACTCTCTCCCTGGTTATCAATATGCGGATGGGATAAATAAAGCCATCAATAAATCTCCGAATCCTCTCTCTGTCCGTAGGAACCATCCACATGGTATGACGGGCCAACTGTGTGAATCTCATCTCATACTGATTAACCGTCATATCTCCCTGCTTCAACCACTCGATTTGACATCGCAGCTCCTCTCTCTGAGACTGAGGCACGTACTTCTCCAAAAATACAATGGAGAACTGCTGCCAAGTGAGGGGCACTGCCCCAGCGGGCCCACGCCTCTCGAAATCCTCCCACCACTGGAATGCTGCACCTGTGAACTGAAAAGTGGTGAATGAAACACCACTGGACTCTAGAATACCCGCGGTGCGAAGCATGCGCTGACATCTGTCAAGAAAACCCTGGGCGTCCTCGCCCTCGGCACCACCGATGTGGTAGATTGACTATGAACTACTATTATAAAACCCATATATACTCGCTTAGCTTTCACTAAGTACCCAACAGGTGTAGACACCTCAAAAGGTTTAACCAATTTAGGTTTTTTCCAAACTAAGCAGCAACTAACAGAGTAACGTATGATAAGGTAGAACCTGGGTCACTTAGTGTATATACATCATATGAGGAGATTGATAATATACTTGTAACAACATATGGTGCTGACTCCTAGTCATGTCGTCCTGCCAACGCATAAATACAGTTTTGAGGACTACTCGAGCAAGATGCTCCGCCTCTACCTCTACCACGACCACGGCCTCTAGGTGCCAATGGTGGTCGTCCGCCACGTTCGTTAGCTCGTGTTCTCGCCATCTACGAGAGAATAGAATATGGAAAAATTTAATTTCATGATAACAAAAATCGCACGATATGAATCCAAGAAAATGAGGTTTTTCCTAAAGTTTTTGTAGCCCTCCGAGGATAGATACGGACGTCTACGCTCTGATACCAACTTGTCACGACCCAAATCCGGTCGTGATGGCGCCTAACAATCAAGCTAGGCCAGCTAGACCAACAATTTCTGATTACATCGAATACCAGTCCCAAATGGACAACCCAAGAAGAATATATGAGTTTAAGAACTCCAATAATAATAATAATGAACAAAATACTAACACTCCCAAAGATCCGGAGTCACAAGTCTAGAGCCTCTAACAAAACCCAACAGGAATAAAGAGTACTGTATAGAAATACTCAAGTTTGAATGCAAAATACAAATAACAACTGGAAAGGAGAGGAAAAGCTAGGTTCTGCGAACGTAGGCAGCTACCTCAACAACTCGATATGACACTGCAAACGCTGGAAATGCCTGTCTACTGCTCCTGAGTACCTGATTCTGCACACAAAAGGTGCAGGGAGTAGGGGTGAGTACTAAGTACTCAGTGAGTAATAAATATATAAAAGTAGCTGAAAGTAAGAAATCCACAAAATACCACAATATGAAGCTACACTACAGTCCGAATCTCCTACTAACTAGCATCAACAGTACAATTCAGCTACCACAGAGTAATTTAACAAATAAAGATGCGATGCAATGCACATAACCGCTACGGCGTGTAGCCCGATCCAATTTAACGTCGACGACGCTCACTGGGGGTTTGTACAGACTCCGGAGGGGCTCCTACAGCCCAAGCGCAATACTGTTGCGGCGTGCAGCCCTATCCACATATCAACCACTACGGCGTACAGCAAGATCCATGCTCAGTCCACAATAAGCAAATAAGTCACAAAATAGTTCATTTTTCTTAATTCCAGTTTTCAGTTCATACTATATGAAAAATACTTTGACTTTATTAAATTTGCAAAAGCCGGTGACTTAGCATTTCAAAAAGGTGATTTCAATTTCCAGGACTGAGATCAGTGATTTAAGCAAATATAGCTACAGTGTATTTTCAACACTAATAGCATATTATTCACATCCGGGATGGACCAAGTCTCAATCCCTAGTCACAATTGATCCCGCACTTGCCACGGTGTGCGAGCAACATCCTACTAGCATCACAATGTGCTAAGCCGGGGTTCCGAACCCTCAGGCTACCATATACACAAACTACTCACCTCTAGCCGGTCGTAGACTCGTCCGCGATGCCTTTTCCTTTGAATTTAGCTCCCTCGTGCGTAGAATCTAGTCAAACCACAATAATTATATCAAATATGAGTCAAAGAATCATAACCCATTTCAATTTACATGAAATTCGCATAAATACATTAAATTGGTAAAACCCGACCCCGAGCCCACTACTCGGAATATTCTGAATTTTTTACCAACGCGAACCTCATCTCACCACGAGTCCGTGCATATAAAATTTATCAAAATCGGAGTTCAAATGGCCTCCCAAAACTCAAAATCCCGTTTTCAATATCTAGGCCACATTTCTTCAAAATTCTACCCAAATTCATGAAGATTGATGTTAATTCTTCCATAAAATGATGTTTTTGAGTCAAGAATCGTACCTCCGACGAATACCCGATGATTTCTCAGTGATTTCCTCGAGTTTTCTTCTCTCTAGGGCTCAAATTTGTATTTTGGGGGTGTAAACCCGCGACCCCTCTGTTCTGTGATTTAATTCACTGCCAGAGCAGTTGACCTTATGTGATCGCGACTCGCCTCACGCGATCGCGATATTCAAAAATTTGGACTCACGCGATCGCGTCTCTCTTCCTGCGATCGCGTAGCACAAATTCCCTGGACCCCAATTCTCTCCTACGCGATCGCGTATATGCTCATGCGATCGCGATGGCCACCCGATTAACTCTACACGATCGCGACTGGTGCTCCTGCGATCGCATTGGTCTAGCCCATAACCCTACGTGATCGCGTCCCCCTCCCCGCGATCGCGGAGAGCAAAATCCTGCTGCATTTATGACAGCAACCAGCCTTCTCATTTTTCCCAAAAATGGTCCGTTTGGACACCCGGATTCATTCCGAGACCCCCGGGACCCCAACGAAAACCACCAACATACTCTAAAACACGATACGAACTTGTTCCAATCATAAAAATACCATACTAAACATCAAAATCACCATTTACTCACGAATTCAAGCCTAAGTTTCTTCAAAACTTTCAATACTAACATTCAATCCAAAACCCGATCAAACGATGTCCGAATGACCTGAAAATTAGCAGACATATCCAAAATCACATAACGAAGTTACAGAAATTGTCGGAATTCCATTCCGACCCCCGTATCAAAATATCACCTACCATCCGTTTTTCGCCAAAATTCAACCTTCACCAATTCAGGCTTAAAACTACACCGGATCTCCGAATTTAATTCCGATTGTTCTCCTAAGTCATAAATGATCCCCCGGAACTAGTCGAATCATCAGAATCCGGTTCTCGAGCACTCTAACTCAATAGTCAACTCTTGGTTGACTTCCCATATTCAAGCTTCCTTCAAACATGCTATTTGCTTCATTTTCAATCCAAATCACTCCTAACTCACCCGATATACTCTAATATTGATATAAAAGCATAAGATATGTAAATGCAAGGTAACGGGGTGGTAATTCCCGTAACGACGGGCCGAGTCGTTACACTGGGCCGCGATCGCATTGAAGAAATTCATGTAGCTGGGCAGAAGTTTTAAGCATTTTTATTCCGCGAGGTTAAGTCATTTTTCCCCCATTGTTAACATTTTGAGAGATTTTTGGGAGAAATTGAAGAGGAATTCAAAGAGGACAGATTGGAGGTATGTTTTATGAACCAAAAATATTATTTTATTGTAGAATCAACCTAGAAATTCAGGGAAATTTAGCCAAAAATGGAAGAACTTGGACTTGGAATTTAGAGATTTTTAATTTGGAGTTAAGGGGACATTTAGGCTCCGATTTTGGTGTTCTTTATGCAAAGACTTGTAGCGAGATAAGCAACTCATTGATGAGAAAAATTTTGAGTTTCGAGAAGTGGGCGCGGGGCTCGAGTTTTGCCAATTTTGGAATTATTTATGTTTTTCGATTGTTTTCGCTTGGGCTTTGTTCCCTTAGACTATTGTAACGTATTCGCTCTGGTTTTGGTCAGATATGATACGCGAGGAGGTTGTTTTGAAAGGCAAAGGCATCACGAGCTAGAGATTTAGCCGGTTCGAGGTGAGTAATGATTGTAAATGATTTTCTGAGGATTTTGAAACACCGAATTGCACATCGTAGTACTATATTGAGGTGATTTGTATTCCGGATAGCAAGATTGGGGTAGTGCACCATTGGGGTTTGTGACTTGGTCCGTCCCGATTGATGATGTTACCGTGTAATTGACTAAAATTTATTTGTTATCATCATGACTTGGGCTGATAGCCATATTTGGGCTTCGTGCCAGCTATTTGAACCGCTCCGGGGATGGTTGTTAATATTTCCTCAATGTTTTGATTTTATACATGAACTCAGTCCTGTATTTTCCATTGTTTTCAATACTCAGCCAAGTTTACTAGCTTTAACACTTGAACTGATATATCCAATAATATTTTGGTCTGAGCATCATGTTTATTGTTGTCCGAGTGGCTTATGTGATTTTAGTTTACTGAGGCCGAGGTATATATATATATATATATATATATATATATATATATATATATATATATATATATATATATATATATATATATATATATATATATATATATATATATATACATACTGGTATGAGGCCAAGGGCCTAGATTTAATGACATGAGATGACTTGATATTGCACTTGTGTCGTAAGGGGCCCCTCCCTGAGTCTGCACACCCCCAGTGAGCGTCGTCAATAATAGTACTATTTTATGTGTTTACTTTATTTTATTTGTCTACCATTATCTATTATCTGTGTTATTTCATGTGACATCTACCTGAAATCCTGTTATTATCTAACAATTGAGTGATGTGCCCGAGGGGCAAATTTCTGTGCTTATATGCACTATTGTATTGTATTCATTTCTGTAACAGTTGGAAAAGCCTTTTTTTAAAGGAGGTTCAAACTGAACTAAGATGTTTTTCTAAAGATTTTACAGTTTCACTACTTTTCTCGAAGGACTTTACACTGCTCTAGACATCATTGTGGTGTGTCTTACATGATTTCTTACTGCTGAGTTGCTCTGATACCAACTTGTCACGACCCGGATTTTCCCCCAACATCGGGATCGTGATGGCGCCTACTCGTGGTAGCTAGGCAAGCCACCGTATTCATACTATCCTGTTTTTAACACAATTTTAATTAAATAAATGCGGAATACTTTATCGAAATAGAAATAACTAATTACAAAGTGAAAATCATACCGAAATCCTCTACCCAAGACGTGGAGTCAACAACTCACGAACTACTATGGAATACTACACATAAAAGTCTGAAGGAAATATAACATAATTCTGTTTGTCTCGGAACAAAGAGACTACGACTAATAACATAAATAAAGAGAGAGACGCCGGGCCTGCGGACGTCTGCAAGCTACCTCGGTCTCAAATGTGATCAACTCCCACGCAACCGATTTACTGCTACTGCTGCTCCTGATCGTAACCTGGACCTGTGCAAAAACGCACAGAAGTGTAGTATCAGCACAACCGACCCTATGTGCTGGTAAGTGCCTGGCCTATCCCGGCGAAGTAGTGACAAGCCTAGGACCAGACACCCACATAAACATGTGCAATTCAATATATATATGTATACCAGAGAATAACAAGAAATAACCAAGTATTAACACAATAAGGAATATCTCAAAGAATTCAACAATTAACCACAGTTAATAAATTCACAAGGAAAAACAAAGTATAATGTAAACACAAGAAATATCAATTCAAGAAATAACAGTTGCACAGCATCACCCTTCGTGCTTTTACTCTCATCCTCACCAAATAAGCAAATAAAGTACACGGCATCACCCTTCGTGCTTTTACTCTCATCCTCACATCCATAGTACGGCATGATCCTTCGTACATGGTTCAATAACAGGGCACGGCATGATCCTTCGTGCATAATCAATAAAACATGGCACGGCATTAACCTTCGTGCATAAATAAATAAACATGGCACGGCATCACCCTTCGTGCATTATCACTCTTCCTCACCCAAATAACAATCACAGTTAAGGGCAAAGAAAGAAGCAGTAATTCATAAACTGTCCCAACAAGGGCAATCAATAATCACCTTCACAACAAGTCCCGACAAGGGAGAACAATAACAATTCATCTGTAATATATCTCAAAATAATCATTTTCCAACGACTCAGGGTCATACTAGACGCCAGTGTATGGATGCTCATCACCAGAGCCCATACACCGCACTCGATCACATAACACATAACACATAATCCTATTCCCTCAAGCTAGGATAGAACAAACACTTACCTCGAGTGTTTATGAACAATTCAATCCGTGGAAATGTCTTCTTCTTTCAAATTTGGCACCAATCCAATCGTATCTATACACAATTGATTTAATATCATCAATACTACTCAACAAACTAATTCTTAAGACCAAATACAACTTTTACAACATTCTGCCCGGAATAGTGAATTTCAACCCCGGGCCCACATGGTCGGAACCCGGGGTTAAGACCAAAATCCGGTTACCCATCCCCCCACGAGTTCATGTATATGATTTGTTTCAAAATCGGACCTCAATTCGAGGTCCAATTCCCCAATTTATGAAAAACCCTATTTTCTAACAAAAACAAGAAATTCCACCATGAAAACCTTTGATTTCTAATGAAAAACATGTTTAATGATGTTAGGAATCGAAAGAATTAAGTAAAAAGTGACTTACAATTGTTTTGATGAAGAAGGAATCCGTGAAGAATCGCAAATGGGTGTTTTTGTTTTGTAAAAAGTGAAGAAATGAACTTAAAATCGTGTTTTACAGGTCTCCGTGTTCGCATTTGCGAACATGGGTTCGCAATTGCGAACCCCGACCAATTTCTGGAGTTTGAAAAATAAGCTAAGGCTGGGAAGTTCGCATTTGCGAACATTTGTTCGCATTTGCGAACACTGGCAGACAAAGGGGGTGTTCGCATTTGCGAACTAATGTTCGCATTTGCGAACATAGGCTGTATAGGGCAGTGTTCGCATTTGCGAACAATGGTTCGCATTTGCGAACCAAGGCAATATGGGGCAGTGTTCGCATTTGCGAACTATGTTCGCATTTGCGAACATAGGCAGGCCTGGGGACGTTCGCATTTGCGAACAAGGTTGGGCATGAGGGGTTTCGCATTTGCGATCAGGGTTCGCATTTGCGAGCCCTGCCTTGATCATCCCCCTTCGCAATTGCGAGAAATGCTTCGCAAGCCAACAGCTGGGTGAAAAACCAGCAGTGCAAAATTTCAGAATTTAATCCAACGGCCTATCAAATCTTTACCCGAGCCCCCGGGCTCCAAACCAAACATGTACACAACCTCAAAAACACATTATGAACTTGTTCGTGCGATCACATCGCCAATATCACATCGTTTTCATCAAATCAAGCCTCAAATTCATGATTTTCATACTTTTGGTTTTCAAAACTTTCAAACTTGGAACTCAAGGTCCAAAACATCTCAAACGACATCCGAATGTCACCAAACTTTACAGAAATCACATATATAATATTTAAGACTTGTACCGGCGTCGGAACCAAAATACGAGCCCGATACCAAGGTCAATTAATTCATTTCCTTTAACAATTACATCAAAAACAATTTCATAGAAAAATTCATAACTTGGGCTCTAGGCCTCCGAATTCGACTCCGGACGCATGTCCAAGTCCCATATTTTCCTACGGACCTCTCGGGACCATCCAATCTCGGGTCCGGATCCGTTTACCAAAAATGTTGACCGAAGTCAACCATATCAATATTAATATCATTTTTATCCAAATTTCTCATAGAATTCATATTTTCTATCACAAAATCTTTCCGGCTACATGCTCGGATTGTGCACGTAAATCGAGGAAATATGAAATGAGGTTTTCAAGGCCTCAGAAGCTCGAAACGATTAATTAAATAAGTGATGACCCTTTGGGTCGTCACAATCTCCACCTCTAAAACAACCGTTCGTCCTCGAACGGACAAAAGAAAGAAGTACCTGAGTCAGGAAACAAGTGTGGGTAGCGGCTCCGCATATCAGACTCGGACTCCCGGGTCGATGCCTCAGGAGGCTGACCTCTCCACTGAACACGCACAGAAGGATAACTCTTCGACCTCAACTGTCGAACCTGCCGGTCTAGAATAGCCACCGGCTCCTCCTCGTAAGATAGATCATTGTCCAATTGGACAGTACTGAAGTCTAACACATGTGTGGGATCGCCGTGGTATCTCCGAAGCATAGATACGTGAAAAACCGGATGCACGGCTGATAAGCTAGGCGGCAAAGCTAATCTGTAAGCCACCCCTCCCACTCTGTCTAGAATCTCAAATGGACCAATATACCTAGGGCCGAGCTTGCCCTTCTTCCCGAACCTCATCACGCCCTTCATAGGCGACACTCGGAGCAATACTTGCTCACCGACCATGAAATCTACATCTCGAACCTTACGATCCGCATAAGTCTTCTCTCTGGACTGAGTGGCACGCAATCTCTCCTGGATAATTTTGACCTTATCCAAGGCCTCCGGAACTAAGTCTGTACCCAACAACCGAGCCTTCCCCGGCTCAAACCATCCAACTGGTGATCGACATCGCCTACCATACAACGCCTCATACGGAGCCATCTGGATGCTAGATTGGTAACTGTTATTGTAGGCGAACTCTGCTAATGGTAGAAACCGGTCCCACGAGCCTCCGAAATCAATAACACAGGCTCGAAGCATGTCCTCAAGAATCTGAATAGTCCTCTCGGACTGGCCATCCGTCTGAGGATGAAATGCTGTACTCAACTGAACCTGGGTGCCTAACTCCTGCTGGACCGCTCTCCAGAACTGCGAGGTAAACTGCGTTCCCCGATCAGAGATAATAGATACTGGCACCCCATGAAGACGAACAATCTCCCTAATATAAACCTCCGCTAAACTCTCCGACGAGTAGGAGACAGATACTGGAATAAAGTGTGCTGATTTGGTCAGTCTATCAACAATGACCCAAATAGCATCAAATTTCCTCCGAGTCAAAGGAAGTCCAGTAACGAAGTCCATAGTGATCCGCTCCCATTTCCACTCGGAATTTCAATCCTCTGGAATACACCACCAGGTCTCTGGTGCTCATATTTCACCTGCTGACAATTTAGACACCGAGCGACATACGCAACGATATCTTTCTTCATTCTCCGCCACCAATAGTGTTGCCGTAAGTCCTGGTACATCTTTGCGGCGCCTGGGTGAATAGAATACCGCGAACTGTGGGCCTCTGCTAAGATCAACTCTCGAATCCCTTTGACATTGGGCACACAAACTCGGCCCTGCAATTTCAATAACCCATCATCATCTAGATTTACCTTTGTGGCACCTCCCCGCTGTACTGTATCTCTCAACTCACGCAAATGAGGATCATCAAATTCCCTCTTACGGATACGCTCTAATAAAGAAGAACGAGCGACCGTGCAGGCTAACACCCTGCTAGGCTCGGAAATGTCTAATCTCATGAACCGGTTGGCTAAGGCCTGGACATCTAGAGCTAATGGTCTCTGACTGACCGGAATGTATGCAAGACTATCCATGCTGGCATACTTTCTACTCAAAGCATCGACCACCACATTGGCCTTACTAGGTGATATAAGATAGTAACATCATAGTCTTTTAGCAACTCTAACCATATCTGCTGTCGTAGATTCAACTCCTTCTACTTGAACAAGTACTGTAGGCTTTTGTGATCAGTGTACACCTCACATGTCACACCATATAGATAATGCCTCCAGATTTTTTAAAGCATCAACCACTGCTGCCAGCTCAAGATCATGAACCGTATAATTCTTCTCATGTATTTTCAACTGTCTCAAAGCGTAAGCAATAACCTTACCATCCCGCATCAATACCGCTCCAAGCCCCGTACGGGATGCATCACAGTAAACTGTATAAGGCCATGCACCCGTAGGTAGTATCAACACGGGTGCTGTAGTCAAGGCTGTCTTGAGCTTTTGGAAGCTCGCCTCACACTCATCTGACCACTGGAACTGGGCACCCTTTTGGGTTAACCTGGTCATCGGGGCTGCAATAGAAGAGAACCGCTCTATAAATCGACGGTAGTAACCTTCTAACCCCAAGAAACTCCGGATCTTAGTCACTGAAGCTATAGTATCTTCATTAGATGAGGGGTTGTTTTGAGTGCGAGGACATGAGTCATTTGAAGAGGGATTGCTCGAGACTATTGGGTAGGGCTCCACATTAGAGTTCTCGGCATATAGTTGGTTATCTTTCAGAGTCTGAAGAACCACTCTGAGGTGCTGCTCGTGCTCTTCCTGGCTGCGGGAGTACACCAGGATGTCATCTATAAAGACTATCACGAACAGATCTAAGTAAGGCCCGAATACCCGATTCATCAACTCCATGAATGCTGCTGGGGCATTGGTCAACCCAAAGGACATGACCAAGAACTCATAATGCCCATATCTAGAGCGAAAGGTTGTCTTAGGAATGTCAGCCGCCCTGATCTTCAGCTGATGGTAGCCTGACCTCAAGTCTATCTTCGAGAATACCCTCGCTCCCTGGAGCTGGTCAAACAAATCATCAATCCTCGGCAGTGGATATTTATTTTTGATAGTCACCTTGTTTAACCGCCGGTAATCAATACACATCCGCATCGAGCCATCCTTCTTCTTTACAAATAATACAGGTGCTCCCCAGGGGGAAACACTGGGCCTGATAAAGCCCTTCTCAAGAAGGTCCTGCAACTGATCTTTCAACTCTTTTAGCTCCGGCGGGGCCATACGATAGGGTGGAATAGAGATGGGCCGAGTGCCCGGTGCCAGATCAATACAGAAATCAATATCCCTGTCGGGTGGCATGCCCGGCAGGTCTGAAGGAAAAACCTCAGGAAACTCCCGTACAATAGGGACTGACTCAATGGAAGGAACCTCTGCGCTGGAATCACGAACATAAGCCAGATAAGCTAGACACCCCTTCTCGACCATGCGTCGAGCCTTAACATAGGAAATAACAGTGCAAACGGAGTGGCTTGAGGTACCTTTCCACTCTAGTCGGGGTGATTCTGGCAAGGCTAAGGTCACCGCCTTAGCATGGCAATCAAGAATAGCATGGTATGGGGACAACCAGTCCATCCCCAATATGACATCAAAATCTACCATATCCAAAAGCAACAGATCAACACGGGTCTCAAGACCCCCAAATATAACTACGCACGAACGATGCACCCGATCGACTACAATGGAATCACCCACTGGTGTAGCCACATAAACTGGAATATCCAGAGCATAGCTGGGCACGGCCAAATACGGTGCGAAGTAGGAAGACACATAGGAATACGTAGATCCAGGGTCAAATAATACTGAAGCACCTCTGCCACACACAAGAATAGTACCTGTAATCACGGCATCTGATGCCTCTGCCTCTGGCCTGGCTGGTAAAGCATAGAATCGGGGATCTGCACCTCCCCTCTGAGCTGCGTCTCTAGGACGACCATCAACTGGCTGACCTCTACCTCTCGCCGGACGGTCTCCACCTCTACGGTCTCGACCTCCACCTCTATAATCTCTACCACCGCCTCTGGCTGGCTGGGGCAGGCTGAGGGTCAGCCGGGGCCCGAATCATAGGACGAGGACCTCGCCGCCGAGAGTTGCCCGCTGCTAAAGGGCAATTCCTGATAAAATGACCTGGGTCACCACAACCGTAGCAACTCTTAGACTGATAGGGCTGCTGGCCCTGACGACCTGAATGGCCTCCACGAACACTCTGAAGAGGCCGAGCATTAATAGGAGGCTGGTCTGAATAATGCCCCCGAAAACCACGATCACTTGGTCCACCCTGTGAAGCCTGAAGGGCGGAATGAAAAGGCCTGGAGGACTGGCCTCTATCAAAGGATTCTCTGCCACCACAGGAAGAACCACCAAACCTGCCTGAATGACGAGGCCTCTTATCTGAAGAATAACCGCCTCCCCTAGCAAGAGCCATCTCAACTCTGCGTGCTGCATTGGCTGCCTCCCGAAATGATATGTCACTCCCCACGCCCATAGCCATCTGGAGTCTAATCGGCTGATTAAGCCCATCTATAAACCTGCGAACCCTCTCCCGCTCCGTGGGAAGTATCACCACTGCATGACGAGCCAAGTCGATAAATCTCGTCTCATACTTGTAACTGTCATAGTGCCCTGATGGAGGCGCTCAAACTGCCTCCGAAGTACATCCCGCCGAGTAGCAGGGAGAAACTTCTCCATAAATAGTTCCGCAAACTGATCCCATGATAAAGCTGGGGACCCTGCTGGTCGAGTCAAGCAATAATCTCTCCACCAAGTCTTGGCGGATCCTGCAAGCCCGAAGGTACAGAAGTCAACTCCGTTTGTCTCCACGATCCCCATAGTCTTGAGAATCTCATGGCAACTGAATAAGAAGTCCTGAGGATCCTCTGATGCGGCTCCACTGAATGTAGTGGTAAATAGCTTGGAGAACCGATCAAGCCTCCATAACGAATCAAAAGTCATGGCCGCTCCATCACCGGCATGAGCTGTGGTACCTGACTGAGTGGCCACAGCTGGCTGAATTACTGGTGCCTGAGGCTGAGGAGCTACTGGCTCCAGAGTATGAGCAATAGGAGTCTGGCCCCTCCTCCAGCCTGAGAAGTAGCTGGGGCAACTGATAATAAACCCGCTCTGGCAATGCTGTCCATGAATCCCGCTATTCTGATCAAGGCATCCCGGAGATCTGGAGTAATTAAAGCCTCTCCTGGGACCTGAACTGGGCCCACTGGAACTGCTGGAACCGGAACCTCCTCGTCAATCTCAATACGAGGCTCCACCTCTGGGGTAGCTGCCTGGGGCTGAGCTCTACCCCTACCATGGCCTCTGATACGGCCTTGGCCCCTGCCCCTCATGGGAGCTGCCTGGGGCTCGGGCTGCTGGTCAGCGGACAAAGAAGCGCGTGTCCTCACCATCTGCGAAATGACAGAATAGAAATTCAATCAGTATTTGAGGAACAAGTCGCATGACAAGAGAGAACAAATGAGAGACTCTTTCCTAACTCAATAGACTCTGGAGGACAAGTACAGACGTCTCCGTACCTACCTCTCAAACTCTACTAAGCTTGTTCGTGAGTGGTGAGACCTATGTAACCTAGAGCTCTGATACCAACTTGTCACGACCCGGATTTTCCCCCAACATCGGGATCGTGATGGCGCCTACTCGTGGTAGCTAGGCAAGCCACCGTATTCATACTATCCTGTTTTTAACACAATTTTAATTAAATAAATGCGGAATACTTTATCGAAATAGATATAACTAATTACAAAGTGAAAATCATACTGAAATCCTCTACCCAAGACGTGGAGTCACCAATTCACGAACTACTATGGAATACTACACATAAAAGTCTGAAGGAAATATAACATAATTCTGTTTATCTCGGAGCAAAGAGACTACAGCTAATAACATAAATAAAGAGAGAGACGCCGGGCCTGCGGACGTCTGCAAGCTACCTCGGTCTCAAATGTGATCAACTCCCACGCAATCGATTTACTGCTGCTGCTGCTCCTGATCGTAACCTGGACCTGTGCAAAAACGCACAGAAGTGTAGTATCAGCACAACCGACCCCATGTGTCGGTAAGTGCCTGGCCTATCCCGGCGAAGTAGTGACAAGACTAGGACCAGACACTCACATAAACCTGTGCAATTCAATATATATATGTATACCACAGAATAACAAGAAATAACCATGTATTAACACAATAAGGAATATCTCAAATAATTCAACAATTAACCACAATTAATAAATTCACAAGGAAAAACAAAGTATAATGTAAACACAAGAAATATCAATTCAAGAAATAGCAAGCAGTTGCACGGCATCACCCTTCGTGCTTTTACTCTCATCCTCACCAAATAAGCAAATAAAGTACACGACATCACCCTTCATGTTTTTACTCTCATCCTCACATCCATAGTACGGCATGATCCTTCGTACATGGTTCAATAACAGGGCACGGCATGATCCTTCGTGCATAATCAATAAAACATGACACGGCATTAACCTTCGTGCATAAATAAATAAACATGGCACGGCATCACCCTTCGTGCATTATCACTCTTCCTCACCCAAATAACAATCACAGTTAAGGGCAAAGAAAGAAGAAGTAATTCATAAAGTGTCCCAACAAGGGCAATCAATAATCATCTTCACAACAAGTCCCGACAAGGGAGAACAATAACAATTCATCTATAATATATCTCAAAATAATCATTTTCCAACGACTCACGGTCATACTAGACGCCAGTGTATGGATGCTCGTCACCACAGCCCATACACCGCACTCGATCACATAACACATAACACATAATCATATTCCATCAAGCTAGGATAGAACAAACACTTACCTCGAACGTTTATGAACAATTCAATCCGTAGAAATGTCTTTTTCTTTCAAATTTGGCTCCAATCCAATCGTATCTATACACAATTGATTTAATATCATCAATACTACTCAACAAACTAATTCTTAAGACCAAATACAACTTTTACAACATTCTCCCCGGAATAGTGAATTTCAACCCCGGGCCCATATGGTCGGAACCCGGGGTTAGGACCAAAATCCGGTTACCCATCCCCCCACGAGTTCATGTATATGATTTGTTTCAAAATCGGACCTCAATTCGAGGTCCAATTCCCCAATTTATGAAAAACCCTATTTTCTAACAAAAACAAGAAACTCCACCATGAAAACCTTTGATTTCTAATGAAAAACATGTTTAATGATGTTAGGAATCGAAAGAATTAAGTAAAAAGTAACTTACAATTGTTTTGATGAAGAAGGAATCCATGAAGAATCGCAAATGGGTGTTTTTGTTTTGTAAAAAGTGAAGAAATGAACTTAAAATCGTGTTTTACAGGTCTCTGTATTCGCATTTGCGAACATGGGTTCGCAATTGCGAACCCCGACAAATTTCTGGAGTTTGAAAAATAAGCTAAGGCTGGGAAGTTCGCATTTGCGAATATTTGTTCGCATTTGCGAACACTGGCAGACAAAGGGGGTGTTCGCATTTGCGAACTAATGTTCGCATTTGCGAACATAGGCTGTATAGGGCAGTGTTCGCATTTGTGAACAATGGTTCGCATTTGCGAACCAAGGCAATATGGGGCAGTGTTCGCATTTGCGAACTATGTTCGCATTTGCGAACATAGAGAGGCCTGGGGACGTTCGCATTTGCGAACAATTGTTCGCATTTGCGAACAAGGCTGGGTATGAGGGGTTTCGCATTTGCGATCAGGGTTCGCATTTGCGAGCCCTGCCTTGATCATCCCCCTTCGCAATTGCGAAGTCAACAGCTGGGTGAAAAACCAGCAGTGCAACATTTCAGAATTTAATCCAACGGCCTATCAAATCTTCACCCGAGCCCCCCGGGCTCCAAACCAAACATGTACACAACCTCAAAAACTCATTATGAACTTGTTCGTGCGATCACATCGCCAATATCACATCGTTTTCATCAAATCAAGCCTCAAATTCATGATTTTCATACTTTTTGTTTTCAAAACTTTCAAACTTGGAACTCAAGGTCTAAAACATCTCAAACGACATCCGAAGGTCACCAAACTTTACGAAATCACATATATAATATTTAAGACTTGTACCGGGCGTCGGAACCAAAATACGAGCCCGATACCAAGGTCAATTAATTCATTTCCTTTAACAATTACATCAAAAACAATTTCATAGAAAAATTCATAACTTGGGCTCTAGGCCTCAGAATTCGACTCCGGACGCATGTCCAAGTCCCATATTTTCCTACGGACCTCTCGGGACCATCCAATCTCGAGTCCGGATCCGTTTACCAAAAATGTTGACCGAAGTCAACCATATCAATATTAATATCATTTTTATCCAAATTTCTCATAGAATTCATATTTTCTATCACAAAATCTTTTCGGCTACATGCTCGGATTGTGCATGTAAATCGAGGCAACATGGAATGAGGTTTTCAAGGCCTCAAAAGCTCGAATTGATTAATAAAATAAGTGATGACCCTTTGGGTCGTCACAATTACTTACTACATTGGGGTACTCATTTACTCCATGCACCTCATATGCAGATACATGCATTTATCCACCCTGGTAGCGGGATTTGACTGATCGGAGGCAGAATTTTAGGAGTTTTGGGGGTGACAGCCAGCGTTCGCACTACGCTTCTCTCCCTTTTGTTCATTGTTTCGGTTTCATGTATTTTTTTAGACCTTGTAGTTGCATTTACATTCTAATAGATGCTCGTGACATGTGACACCCCGGTTTGGGCTGTGTTTGGGTTTTATACCGCACTTATTAAAGAAATCTTTTAATATAGTGTGGCAATTTAATTATGCTAAAACTACTTATTAATGTTAACTTTTTTTAAAAAGGTAAATTTGGTTGTGTCACGACCCTAGTTCACCAATTGTGAACATGTCGTGATGGCACCCAGTCCTCCACGACTAGGTAAGCCTAACACGTTGTGGAATATACAAGTTATAAATACTTAAATAAGAAACAACGGAAAATAACATAAAAGATATGTAATCCGTGCCGCTTGGCACATACATCCGTCACACAATGAATAAAACACTACCAAGATCCGGAACCTCACGGTAACACAGACTAAAAGAGAAATATAACCGTGGCTCTATGTGTAAAGAGTATCTAACAACGAAATGAAGAAAAATGTCAACTAGTACTACTAGAATAGAAGGGAAGCCTCCGGATCCGCGGACGTAGCAGATCATACCTGGAAGTCTCCCAGAAAGCTGCAGAATCACCTAGTACGAGCCTGCTCTGATGTACCTGGATCTGCACAACAAAAGTGTGCAGAAGAGTAGCATGAGTACACCACAGCGGTACTCGGTAAGTGCCAAGCCTAACCTCGATGGAGTAGTGACGAGGAAGGTCAGGGCCCTACTGAGAAAACAATAATAATATGATGATAACAAAATAAACAGTTTAAAAGATAATAACAATAATTTCCGAGATAACAATCATAAGATGATTACCGCAACTGTCTACAATTAAGCTATCAACAAATAATCAACTCAATAAAACAAATCCAGGACCTGTGGGAATTGAACCCACAGTCCCATTCTCAGTACCTCTGGGTCTCCGGGAATCGAACCCGCAGCCCATGTCTCAATAATATCTCAACAACTCAGGATCTCCGGGAATCTAACCCGCAGTCCCTACCAATAAGTCAGGATCTCGGGAATCGAACCCGTAGTCCATATTTCAAAAATCTCAGGATCACGGGAATCGAACCCGTAGTCCATATTTCAGTAATCTCAGGATCTCGGGAATCGAACCCGTAGTCCATATTTCAATAAGCTCAGGATCTCGGGAATCGAACTCGTAGTCCATATTTCAATAATCTCAGGATCTCGGGAATCGAACCCGTAGTCCATATTTCAATAAGCTCAGGATCTCGAGAATCGAACCCGTAGTCCATATTTCAATAATATCAGGATCTCGGGAATCGAACCCGTAGTCCACAACCACATCAAATAAAGGAATACACAGAGAGAAGTATAATAGGCTTAACAATAACTTCGCCGATGAACAGCGCCAGCGATTACCAAGAAAACCCAAGTAAGTCAATTAAGCAACTAGACAGTTAGATTCTACCTAATCATGCTTTTCTAACTACTACCGGGTAGGAATATCGAATTTAACAACTAAAAACAGGAATATCACTCATTGAACATTTTGAGTAAAGTATGTGTTCAACAACCAGCGCATGTACACGCCCGTCACCTCGCGTACAAGGCATTTAAAGTATCACAATAATATCCTAGGGGTGAAAGTCCCCCACACGAAGTTAGGCAAGCCACTTACCTCAATTCCGGTACAAAACCACTAAGTAATAACCCTCTTGCCACGAATGTCGGCCTCCACAAGTGTAGAATCTGATAAAAATCAATAGAATCACATCAAAATAGGCCAATTGGGCATTACCCAATCATATTAACTCAAAACTCACCAAAACCCACAAGTTGCCAAAACCCGACTTCCGGTACGCTTATCGAAAAATCACGAAAATTATATATTCGGGTTCCTTATCTCAATACGAGTCCGTGCATATAAAATTTATCGAAATCGGACTCTGTTTGCCCATTCAAATCAAAGGTTTTCTAAAGGTTTTGGTCCAGGGTGAAAACCCCCATTAATTATCCCAAATTCCTCCATTTTCATGAGATAATTGCATAATATTGTCAACAATAATCATAATTTGAGTCCATAGTTGATTACCTGAAGAAACCCCTTGAATCTCCCTTCAAAATCGCCCAAATCGCCCCTTAAGCCGAGCCCTCAAAGTTTGGAAATGTTTCTGAAATTTCTAACTTCGAATATAATTAACTCTCTGCGATTTCCGCTTCTGCGGACAAAGGCCTGGCTGGCCCATTTCGCTTCTGTGAGCCTAAAGCCGCTTCCGCGAGGCCGCTCCTGCGGACAGAGGTCCGCTCCTGCGGAACTCTCCGCTCCTACGAACAAAAGTCCGCTTCTGCGGACTCGCCTAAGCGGAGGCTTGTCCGCTTCTGCGAGATTCCCCACTCGTCTCCTGACCGCTTCTGCGGTCCCCATCCTCGCACCTGCGAGGCCGCTCATGCGGACAAGGACCGCCCCCGCGCTCCAGTCCGCTTCCGCGCTCCAATTTCCGCTTCAACGGACTCGCCTCTGCGGTTCCATTTCCGCAGGGGCGAAAACAACAGAGGCAGAATTCCCTAACCTGCAATTTCCATGATTTTCTCCCGTTTAACCATCCGAAACCACCCCGAGGCCCCCGGAATTTTATCCAAACACACCAACACATCCTAATACCTTATTAGAACTTGTTCCAATCCTCAAAACACGTCTAACAACATCAAAACCCATAATTCACATTGAATTCAAGCCTAAATTTCTTAAAACTCTCTGAATTACACATACGATCTAAAACCCGACCAAATGACTTCCGAATGGCCTGAAAATTTGCGGACATATCCAAAATTACAAAACGAAGCTACAGAAATTGTCGGAATTCCATTCTGACCCCCGGATCAAAATCTCACCAATCGATCGGATTCGCCAACATTTCAACCTTCGGCATTTCAAGCCTAATTGAGCTACGGACCTCCAAAATACATTCCGAACGCGCTCCCAACCCCGAAATCACCTAACGGAGCTAATGGAACCATCGGATTTCCGTTCCGAGATCGTCTTAACACTGTTCCGGCTACGGGCCATTTTCTAGCTTTAAAGCTCTTATTTAGGGACTAATTGTCCCAAAATGCTCAATTTTTCAGAACCGACTCTCCCGGCAAACCACAATAGCAGAAATGAACTTAGGGGAACAGTTAAATTAGGGATTGGGGTGTAATTTTCTTAAACGACCGGTCGGGT
Source organism: Nicotiana noctiflora (assembly GCA_032618575.1). Taxonomy (NCBI): domain Eukaryota; kingdom Viridiplantae; phylum Streptophyta; class Magnoliopsida; order Solanales; family Solanaceae; genus Nicotiana; species Nicotiana noctiflora. The sequence continues at coordinate 226,504 of JASVEL010005087.1, read as the reverse complement.
CGTTACATCTTCCCACACTTAAAGATTCGTTCGTCCTCGAACGAGCATAGAAAACATACCCGGAGTAGTGAAAAGATGAGGGTACTGGCTGCGCATATCCTGCTCGGTCTCCCAAGTCGCCTCCTCGACCGGCTGGCCCCGCCACTGAACTTTTACCGAAGCGATGTTCTTTGACCTTAGCTTCCTGACCTGCCTGTCTAGAATGGCTACTGGCTCCTCAACATAAGACGGATCCTTGTCTAGCTGAACAGACGTGAAATCCAACACATGCGACGGGTCACCATGGTATCTCCGGAGCATGGAGACATGAAATACGGGGTGAACTCCGGCTAGGCGCTGGGAGGTAAGGCCAACTCATAAGCAACCTCCCCAACACGCCTTAAAATCTCAAAAGGGCCAATAAATCTAGGACTCAGCTTTCCTTTCTTTCCAAACCTCATAACGCCCTTCATGGGCGAGACTCGAAGCAGAACCCGCTCGCCAACCATAAAAGCCACATCGCGAACCTTCTTGTCCGCATAACTTCTCTGTCTAGACTGGGCTGCACGAAGTCTGTCCTGAATCACCTTGACCTTGTCCATAGCCTCCTGAACCATATCAGTACCTAGCAACCCGGCCTCGCCCGGCTCAAACCAACCCACGGGAGACCTGCACCTCCTACCATATAGGGCCTCGTACGGTGCCATCTGAATACTAGACTGGTAGCTGTTGTTATAAGCAAACTCCTCCAGCGGCAAGAAGTGATCCCATGAACCTCCAAACTCAATCACGCACGCACGGAGCATATCCTCCAAAATCTGAATAGTGCGCTCGGACTGACCATCAGTCTGGGGATGAAACGTTGTGCTCAGCTCCACCCGAGTACCTAACTCCTGCTATACGGCTCTCCGGAACCGTGAAGTGAACTGAGTGCCTCTATCTGAAATGATGGAAACTGGAATACCATGCAGCCGAACTATCTCCCTGATATAGATCTCCGCCAGTCGTTCCGATGAATAAGCGGTGCTCACCGGTATGAAATGGGCGGACTTGGTCAGCCGATCCACAATAACCCAAATGGAATAAAACTTCCTAACAGTCCGCGGAAGTCCAGATACAAAGTCCATGGTAATGCGCTCCCATTTCCACTCGGGAATCTCAATCTGCTGCATCAATCCACCCGGACGCTGATGCTCATACTTCACCTGCTGGCGGTTGAGGCATCTAGAAACATAATCAACTATATCCCTCTTCATCCGCCTCCACCAGTAATGCTGTTTCAAGTCCTGATACATCTTCGCGGCACCCGGATGGATGGAATACCGCGAACTATGGGCCTCTGCTAGAATTAGCTCTCAAAGATCATCTACATTGGGCACACAGATACGCCCATGCATCCTCATGACTCCATCATCTCCGATGGTAACATCTCGAGCATCACCACGCCGAACTCTATCCTGAAGGACAAGCAAATGAGGGTCGTCGAACTGACGCTCCCTGATGCGGTCAAATAGGGAAGACCGAGAAACCACACGTGCCAGAATCCGGCTGGGCTCCGAAAGATCCAGTCTAACAAACTGTCTGGCTAAAGCCTGAACATCCATCGCCATAGGCCTCTTCGAAGCTGGTAGATATGCTAAACTCCCCAAACTCTCTGCCCGATGACTCAAGGCATCAGCAACCACATTAGCCTTGCCCGGATGATAGAGAATAGTAATATCATAGTCCTTCAGTAGTTCCAACCATCTCCTCCGACGCATATTCAGGTCCTTCTGCTTAAGCAAGTGCTGCAAGCTCCGGTGATCAGTGTAGATCTCAGAAGGAACCCCATATAAATAATGACGCCAAATCTTCAAGGCGTGAACAATGGCAGCTAGCTCCAAATCATGAACAGGGTAATTCTTCTCATGCACCTTCAGCTGTCTCGACGCGTAGGCAATCACCCTACCGTCCTGCATCAATACCGCACCGAGTCCACCTCGTGAGGCATCACAATATACAGTATAGGACCCCGAACCTGTAGGCAACATCAATATAGGGGCCGAAGTCAAAGCTCTCTTGAGCTTCTGAAAGCTCGCCTCACACTCGTCTGTCCACTGAAAAGGGGCACCCTTTTGTGTCAATCTAGTCATAGGTGCTGCAATCGAAGAGAACCCCTCTACAAAACGACGGTAATAGCCCGCCAAACCAAGGAAACTACGAATCTCAGTAGCGGGGGAGGGTCTGGGCCAACTCTGCACAGCCTCCACCTTCCTCGGATCTACTCGAATACAATCACTCGACACCACGTGGCCCAAAAATGCCACTGAACTCAACCAAAATTCATATTTAGAGAACTTGGCATAAAGCTGCTTCTCCCTCAAAATCTGAAGCACTATCCTCAAATGCTACTCGTGCTCTTCCCGGCTCCGGGAATATACTAGAATATCATCAATGAAGACAATCACGAACGAGTCCGGATAAGGCCTGAACACACTGTGCATCAAATGCATAAAGGCTGCTGGGGCATTAGTCAACCCAAAAGACATCACGAGGAACTCATAGTGACCATACCGGGTCCTGAAGGCAGTCTTCGGGATATCTGGCTCCCGAATCTTTAGCTGGTGATACCCAGAGCGCAAATCAATCTTAGAAAACACCTGTGCGCCCTGTAGCTGGTCAAATAAATCATCGATGCGAGGAAAAGGATACCGGTTCTTCACTGTAGCCTTGTTCAGCTTGACGATAGTCAATACACATACGCATAGAACCGTCCTTTTTCTTCACAAACAACACAAGAGCACCCCAAGGTGAAACACTGGGTCGAATGAAACCCTTGCCCAATAACTCCTGTAACTGATCCTTCAACTCCTTCAACTCAGGAGGAGCCATACGGTACGGTGGAATAGAAATGGGTTGAGTGCCCGGCAACAAGTCAATAGCAAAGTCAATATCTCTGTCGGGCGGCATGCCCGGAAGATCAGCTGGAAATACATCAGCAAAGTCACGTACCACATGAACAGAATCAATAGAGGGAGTGTCAATACTGACGTCCCGCACATAGGCTAGATAAGCAGCACACCCCTTCTCAACCATACGCTGAGCTTTGAGAAAAGAAATAACACGGCTAGGGGTGTGATCTAGAGTACCACTCCACTCAATACGTGGAATGCCTGGCATAGCCAGCGTCACGGTCTTGGCGTGACAATCAAGAATAGCATAATGGGGCGACAACCAGTCCATGCCCAGAATAATATCAAAATCGACCATCCCGAGCAGCAATAGATCCGCTCCGGTCTCAAAATCACAAATGGTAACCAAACACGACCGATATACGTGGTCCACAGCCAAAGAATCACCCACCGGAGTGGAAACATAAATTGGGGCACTCAAAGAATCGCGAGGCACACCCAGATGAGAAGCAAAGTAAGAAGACACATATGAAAAAGTGGAACCAGGGTCGAATAGAACCGATGCCTCCCTGTGACTAACCATAATAATACATGTGATAACAAAGTCAGATGCAACAGCCGTAGCGCGATCAGGAATAGCATAAAATCTGGCCTGTCCCCCCTCTCGAGGGCGGCCTCTGGAACCCTGACCCCCGCCCCTGGATGGCTGGCAGCTTGAGTTGGAACGGTGGCCTGCTAACCCTGTAGAGCATGCTGAGGCTGTGAAGTCTGTGAAGGCACACCCGTCCCGCGCCCGGGGCACTCCCTAACCAGATGACGAGTATCCTCGCACTCGAAACAAGCTCTGGGATGGTGCAACGGATGTGACTGACTGGCCCCGCTCCCGCTGGACTGACCCTTGGAGGTACCTCGCGCAGGAGGCGCACTGGAAACTGGGGGAGCATAATAAGGCTCCTGAGGTGCTGGAAGACCTGGAGTACTACCAGCTGCGGGCAATGCCGAGTGAACTGGTCGACCGGAGTAACCCCTGCCAAAATGACCGGCTAATGAAGTGCGGGGACCAGAGAAATGACCCGACTCACGAGACCTCTTGGCCTCTCTCTCTCTTCGCTCTCTAGGGAGCATACTCTCGATCCTCTTGGCAATGCTAACTGCCTGCTGATAAGATATATCTGTCTCAAGCTCTCTGGCCATGCCGGATCGGATAGGCGGAACAAGGCCCTCAATAAATCTCTGCACTCGCTCCCGAACCGTGGCTACCAAAGCCGGTGCATGCCTGGCTAGGCGGGTGAAACTGATAGCATACTCCGATACTGACATGGAGCCCTGTCGCAATCGCTCAAACTCCGAGCGCCAAGAATCCCTAAGGCTCGGTGGAACAAACTCCCTCAAAAACAGATCTGAAAACTGCGTCCAAGTCAATGAAGCAGACTCCTCTGGACTATCCAACTCATACGTGTGCCACCAATCATAAGCGGCCCCACGAAACTGAAAAGCAGTGAAGGAAACCCCGCCGGTCTCCACAACCCCCATAGTACGAAGAATACGATGACACTCCTCCAGAAAACCCAATGCATTATCTGAAGCTAAACCACTAAACACTGGAGGGTCATATTTCTTGAACCTCTCCAATCTACGCTGCTCGTCCTCAGAGGCAGCTGGTCCACCTCCGGGCTGTGCTGGAGCAGCAGGAGGCATAACCAAAATATCTGGAACCTGTCCCACTGGCACACGCTGCTCCGGTGTAACGGCTGCGGGAGTCTGGGCCCCTCCCCCGGCCTGAGATGTAGCTGCAACAAGAGGAAGCAATCCTGCCTGGGCTAAAGTGGTATACATACTCATGAACCGAGCCAGGGTCTCATGTAGTGCTGGAGTAGTAGCAGCTGTAGTCGGTGTACCAGGTGCCTGCGCTCCAACCTGGTCTACCTGTGGCACCTCAGCAGCAGCACGCGCGGGTGCTGTGGCTGCACCTCAGGCGCGTCCTCGTCCTCTACCTCGGCCCCGGCCTCCGACGGCGGCAACAGGGGGCGCGGGTACCTGATCATCGCGAGTAGATCGTGTCCTCACCATCTGTGAGAGAATAGAAAGCAGTAGTTTAGATTTTTTATGTCAACAATGTCGCACGATAAGGAATCCAAAAGAAATGAAGAGTTTCCTAAATAGTTACATAGACTCGTAGATAAATACAGACGTCTCCGTATCGATCAGCGAGACTCTAAGTAACCGGTCCGTGTCCCGTGACTCCTATGAACCTAGAGCTCTGATACCAACTTGTCACGACCCTAGTTCACCAATTGTGAACATGTCGTGATGGCACCCAGTCCTCCACGACTAGGTAAGCCTAACACGTTGCGGAATATACAAGTTATAAATACTTAAATAAGAAATAGCGGAAAATAGCATAAAAGATATGTAATCCGTGCCGCTTGGCACATACATCCATCACACAATGAATAAAACACTACCAAGATCCGGAACCCCACGGTAACACGGACTAAAAGGGGAAATACAACTGTGGCTCTATGTATAAAGAGTATCTAACAACGACATGAAGAAAAATGTCAACTAGTACTACTAGAATAGAAGGGAAGCCTCCGGATCCGCGGACGTAGCAGATCATACCTCGAAGTCTCCCGGAAAGCTGCGGAATCACCTAGCACGAGCCTGCTCTGATGTACCTGGATCTGCACAACAAAAGTGTGCAGAAGAGTAGCATGAGTACACCACGGCGGTACTCGGTAAGTGCCAAGCCTAACCTCGATGGAGTAGTGACGAGGAAGGTCGTGGCCCTACTGAGAGAACAATAACAAAAAGATGATAACAAAATAAACAGTTTAAAAGATAATAACAATAATTTCCGAGATAACAATCATAAGATGATTACCGCAACTCTGTCTACAATTAAGCTAACAACAAATAATCAACTCAATAAAACAAATCCAGGACTCGTGGGAATTGAACCCACGGTCCCATTCTCGGTACTTCGGGTCTCCGGAATCGAACCGCGGCCCATGTCTCAATAATATCTCAACAACTCGGGATCTCCGGAATCGAACCCGCGGTCCCTACCAATAAGTCGGGATATCGGGAATCGAACCCGTAGTCCATATTTCAAAAATCTCGGGATCTCGGGAATCGAACCCGCAGTCCATATTTAAATAATCTCAGGATCTCGGAATCGAACCCGTAGTCCATATTTCAATAAGCTCGGGATCTCGGGAATCGAACCCGTAGTCCATATTTCAATAATCTCGGGATCTCGGGAATCGAACCCGTAGTCCATATTTCAATAATCTCGGGATCTCGGGAATCGAACCCGTAGTCCATATTTCAATAATCTCGGGATCTCGGGAATCGAACCCGTAGTCCACAACCACAGCAAGTAAAGGAATACACAGAGAGAAGTATAATATGTTTAACGATAACTTCGCCGATGAATAGCGCCAGCGATTACCAAGAAAACTCAAGTAAGTCAATTAAGCAACTAGACAGTTAGATTCTACCTAATCATGCTTTTCTAACTACTACCGGGTAGGAATATCGAATTTAACAACTAAAAACAGGAATATCACTCATTGAACATTTTGAGTAAAGTATGTGTTCAACAACCAGCACATGTACACGCCCGTCACCTCGCGTACAAGGCATTTAAAGTATCACAATAATATCCTAGGGGTGAAAGTCCCCCACACGAAGTTAGGCAAGCCACTTACCTCAATTCCGGTACAAAACCGCTAAGTAATAACCCTCTTGCCACGAATGTCGGCCTCCACAAGTGTAGAATCTGATAAAAATCAATAGAATCACATCAAAATAGGCCAATTGGGCATTACCCAATCAAATTAACTCAAAACTCACCAAAACCCACAAGTTGCCAAAACCCGACTTCCGGTACGCTTATCGAAAAATCACGAAAATTATATATTCAGGTTCCTTATCTCAATACGAGTCCGTGCATATAAAATTTATCGAAATCGGACTCCGTTTGCCCATTCAAATCAAAGGTTTTCTAAAGGTTTTGGTCTAGGGTGAAAACCCCCATTAATTATCCCAAATTCCTCCATTTTCATGAGATAATTGCATAATATTGTCAACAATAATCATAATTTGAGTCCATAGTTGATTACCTGAAGAAACCCCTTGAATCTCCCTTCAAAATCGCCCAAATCGCCCCTTAAGCCGAGCCCTCAAAGTTTGGAAATGTTTCTGAAATTTCTAACTTCGAATATAATTAACTCTCTGCGATTTCCGCTTCTGCGGACAAAATTCCGCTTCTGCGGATCCGCTTCCGCGACATTTTGTTGCTTCTACGAAGCCCAGGCCTGGCTGGCCCATTCCGCTTCTGCGAGCCTAAAGCCGCTTCCGCGAGGCCGCTCCTGCGGACAAAGGTCCGCTCCCGCGGAACTCTCCGCTCCTACGAACAGCAGTCCGCTTCTGCGGACTCGCCTAAGCGGAGGCTTGTCCGCTTCTGCGAGATTCCCCACTCGTCTCCTGACCGCTTCTGCGGTCCCCATACTCGCACCTGCGAGGCCGCTCATGCGGACAAGGACCGCCCCTGCGCTCCAGTCCGCTTCCGCGCTCCAATTTCCGCTTCAGCGGACTCGCCTATGCGGTTCCATTTCCGCAGGGGCGAAAATAACAGAGGCAGAATTCCCTAACCTGCAATTTCCATGATTTTCTCCCGTTTAACCATCCGAAACCACCCCGAGGCCCCCGAAATTTTATCCAAACACACCAACATATCCTAATACCTTATTAGAACTTGTTCCAATCCTCAAAACACGTCTAACAACATCAAAACCCATAATTCACATTGAATTCAAGCCTAAATTTCTTAAAACTCTCTGAATTACACATACGATCTAAAACCCGACCAAACGACTTCCGAATGGCCTGAAAATTTGAGGACATATCCAAAATTACATAACGAAGCTACAGAAATTGTCGGAATTCCATTCCGACCCCCGGATCAAAATCTCACCTATCGATCGGATTCGCCAACATTTCAACCTTCGGCATTTCAAGCCTAATTGAGCTACGGACCTCCAAAATACATTCCGAACGCGCTCCCAACCCCGAAATCACCTAACGGAGCTAATGGAACCATCGGATTTCCATTCCGAGATCGTCTTAACACTGTTCCGGCTACGGACCATTTTCTAGCTTCAAAGCTCTTATTTAGGGACTAATTGTCCCAAAATGCTCAATTTTTCAGAACCGGCTCTCCCGGCAAACCACAATAGCAGAAATGAACTTAGGGGAACAGTTAAATTAGGGATTGGGCGTAATTTTCTAAAACGACCGGTCGGGTCGTTACAGGTTGGTTGGGTGGCCTTGTCTTCACAAGAGGCGCCATCACGACCAGATAAAGGTTTGGGTCACGACATCGAGGCCCTGGTAAATAGGGTGTCAGTACAAATAATGTACTGAGTATGTACGACATTAGAATCAACTCATAAATGATATAGGCGAAATATGGAATAAAGAAATCCACTGGTAAGTCTAAATGACTATAAATTTTGCAACATTTATAGTGTCATGCACGTCCATGTAAATCTCGTGCCATGAATAGGTATAGATATACATAACATCAGCAAGCCACTGAGTGCGTCTCATTGTATCATCACAGCCACTATAACGCTATAACCTTTTCCCATATCTCATATATATATATATATATATATATTTACATATATAATGCCATTTGGTCATCGGTCAGTGTATATGAATGCAATACATGACATCCATAAGAAATACGTTATTAAGATTTTCTCGGAATACCATAAAAATCAATATACCTTTCAGATAAACTTTATCAAATACGTATCTTTCTGAGACTCATGAACAGTCGATATAATAATATAACTTATGGGAGAATAAGAATATACACATCTCTAGCATTTCTATGAGAGTAATTTGTGAATGTTGTGCAATTGTTCGTTTCATTTGTGTCGTATCATGCCTAAAAGAAAGAAGTGATGACCTTAACATACTTGAAGCAGGAAAAATCCGTATGATGTTCTTGGAAAAGGTTGCACTGTAATCTTTTTCTATCGCAAAATTTTAAGTCGCTAACATTTCTCGTTGGATTTCGTTTAGTTTCAAGAATTCACTTTTTTGTTGAAAGCCTTAAGAATGGCCAACGTTCTATAGCTTCTTAACTATCAATTCATGATTAATGTTTCTGATTGTGAGAATGGCAGATTGTAGGGATGGCTAATTATCTTTATTTTAGTAATGTGTATACAAGACATAGCTTCTTAACTATCAATTCACGTTTTTGCTGTAGTCCACCTAATTAAAGGTGACTAAGATTCATCTTTTGGAAGGTGGCTTGCTTCCACGTAGGGTGGGTAGGATTTTAGTATTTATCCACTTATTAGGTAACGTTTCATTACCCGATAATTAATTAATTATCCCCATAATTAAAAATTATCTTAAATTATTTAATATTATACTCATTTTTAATGTACTTTATACATCATAATATTATGGTCATATGGTACCTTGTATGCTACAAGTCCATGGATATTGGTATTATAGCTCGGATTGTACTTTACCCCAAATCGATAACCTTAAATGAAATGCATTTTCTTTAATTCGTGTACCCTTTATGCTCTATGGAACTTACTTATCACTTGTTATAAATAGCATAAATATGTTAATCTCAAGGTAATGTCATCCCCGAGTCTCTGTGAATTAACTAAAGACGAAACTTTATTGTACGAGAAACGCGAGATGTAATATCATTTCCCCCTTAGAAACATTCGTCCTCGAATGTTTATCTCCTCGGGATCTATATGACTTTGCGAGAAGTAGCCTTTGCAACAACACTACTATCAACTCCCACATAGGACCACAATAATCAGTAACGACATGACCCCACACAAACAATGACAATAACTAACATAATAATATACACGTATCTTTTTAATGTTGTGATGTCTTAGTCGGACCCTTTTCTGGAGGAGGAAACATATATGGATATCATGACTTCATGTATTGCTCGGCTATCCAAGTCATTTCTTCCGCATTGTTGTTTCTCCAAACTACTTTTGCCGAAGCACATCTTTAGTTCTCAATCTCTGAACCTATCTGTCTAATATAGCAATTGGAGTTTCTTCATATGATAGCTGCTCTACGACCTGAACACCGTCAACTTACACAATTCAATAAGGATCTTTGATACATTTACGGAGCATAGAAATATGAAAGACTAGCTGTACAGACTCCATGTCCGGAGGCAAGTTTAACTTATGTGCTACCTAGCCTACATTGCGTCTCATCTTTTATGGTCCAATGTACCGAGGGCTAAGTTTTCCTTTCTTTCCGAACCTCATGGTACCTTTCATATGTGATACCTTTAGGAATACCCAATCGTCAACCTGAAATTCCATGCCTCACTGTCGATTATTCGCATAAGACTTCTGACGGCTTTGAGCTTCTAATAGCCTTTCCTGTATAAGCTTGATTTTCTCGATTTCCTGTTGTACCAATTCTATTCCTACTAACATAGTATTCCTAATATCGACTCACTCTATAGACGATCTACACTTCTATTCGTAAAGAGCTTCGTATGGATCCATCTGAATATTGGAATGATAGCTATTATTATATGCGACTCCATAAGCGACAGATGATCGTCCTAGATACCCTTGAAGTCTATCATACAAACTCAAAACATATCCTAAAGTTTCTAAATTGTACGCTCAGCCTTTACGTCTGTCTAGGGATGGAATGTCGTACTAAGACTTACCTGAGTCCCTAAACTTTTTGGAAGGACCTTCATAAGTTAGCTATAGATTGAGCTCCTTTATCTGAGATAATAGATACAGGGACACCATGCAGTCGTGCTATATCTTTAATATAAAGCCTTCGATAATCCTCTGCAGTATATGTTGTCCTAACAGGCAGAAAATGGGATGGCAGTGCAAGCCTATCAATAATCACCCATATCGAACTAAATTTATGCTGGGCACGAGGTAAGCCTACAATGAAATCCATATTGAATACTTCCCATTTCGAAGTTGGGATCTATATAGCTTGCAATAATCAACTGGGTTTTTAATCTCAATCTTAACCTATTGATAGTTAGGACACCGAGCAACAAACTCCGCTATATCCTTTTTTATTCTATTCCATCAATATACTTCCCTGATATCATGATACATATTTGTCGCTCCTAGATGGATAGAATAATGAGAATAGTGAGTTTGTCCGTAACCTGCCGATGCACCCCTATAATATTAGGGACAAATAATCATCCTTGATATCTGAGGACCCCATATACTGTAATTTTAAATGGTGTCTTCTCCCTATAAGGGGTGGTATCCCTATAATGAACTAACACAGGATCCTCGTACTGGCGTTCCTTTACATCAGTTACTAAAGATGCTATTGTCGTATCATGACTAGTAATTTCAATAACGCTTGAGTCCATTATCTGAATCCTAAGACTAGCTAGTCGATGAATCACATAGGCTATTTCCCTTTTTCTGGCTATAGATATGATACGCTACCTATACATTTATGCGTGATGGCATCGACTGCCACGTTGACCTTCCCTGGATGGTTTAAAATATCAACGTCATAGTCTTTCAATAGCTCCAACCATCTCCTTTGACGTAAATCCAATTCCTTTTGCTTGAAGATATACTAGAGGCTTCTTATTATACCTATAGATATCAACATGAATGCCATACAAGTACTGCTCCACATTAGTAGTGCATGGATCACTGTGGCTAACTCTAAATCGTGGATCGGGTATTTTTTCTCGTGCTTTCATAGTTTTCTAGAAGAAAAATCTACAACCTTACCATGATGCATCAGTACACAACCCAATACAATACCCGAAGCGTCACCATCAATCCCTTCTGGGAGCGTTAGAATCAGTGTTGAAGTTAATTTATCCTTCAATGCTTGAGAACTCTGTTTGCAAGTATTGGTTCATCAAAAAAAATTTCCCTTTTGAGTTAACTTTTATGAGTATTCTAATCTTTCACAATTCACCCAATTCCCCTATTCAAAGGCCCAAACTTTATCCTTTATATATCATAATTATGACTTTGTGCCACTACCAGGGCAGCATTTCATCTATTCTAAACGTTACTAGTCTTATACTCTTTTGAGTTCACTCAGGCTATACCGAGCCTTCTATAACTTAGAGAAACAATCAGCTCTCTTATAAGCTTAACCCTAAGGACTTATCCATTCTCGTTATCTTTTCACTCATCTTTTCATATCATTCCTTGTGTCTTCCTAAAACCTTGTCGCTCTACCATGCTTTAGCTTGTGACCTAAACATATCTATTTGTACTTATTCGCAATCTTCTTAAACTTACTTGAACCATAGATTTCTTTATGTTATTCTAGAGAAGCTAAGAACCTTTGTCAGTGTCAGGGGTCAAGTTCAAGTCTTTACTGCCTCAATCTTATATGTATCCACCCGGATGCCTTCACCCAAAATGATATGCCCAAGGAAAGCTACAGAGTTTAGCCAGAATTCACATTTAGAGAATTTTTCATATAACTTCCCTTTTTGTAGGACTCTGAGCATAATACGTAAATGATCTGCATGCTCCGCCTCTGATCGATAATACACCAATATATCATTGATAAATACAATTACAAACAGATCTAAAAAGGGCCTGAACAAATGGTTCATCATCTTCATGAATACTGGTGGGCATTGGTCAAACTGAATGACATAACACGAAACTCAAAGTTCTCATAACTGGTCCTGAATGCTATTTTTGGGATATCATTCTCCTTAACCCTTACTCGATGGTACCCAGACCTCAAGTCTTTTTTTGAAAATCATTTGGCACCTTCCACTTTATCAAATAAATCATCGATCATCGAGAGCGGGTACTTATTCTTGATCGTCACATTATTCAAATGTTTATAATCAATACACATCCATAAGGAAAATTTCTTCGTCCTCACAAATAACACTGATGCTCCTCACGGTGATGTATTAGGTCTAATAAAACCTTTTTCAAGCAAGTCCTTTAGTTGCTGCTTCAACTCCTTCAACTCTGCGGGGGCTATTCTATAGGAGGAATAGATATTAGTTGAGTAGCTGGAAGTAGGTTAATAGCAAATGTAATTCCTTGCTCAGGCAAAAGACCTTGAAGCTTATCGAAAAAAAAAATATAGGGATATTCATTAACAATAGGGATAGATTAAACGGTTGGTGACTCTACTTTCATAATTTTTACCCGAAGTTATGATAGGAGATAAATCTACCTCTCGGTGAAGCTGTATCACCTTCCTACTCCAAAAATAGGCTTTCCCAGAAATTAGAATCGAACTCCCTTTGTTCTTTAATCAATGTTAGCACAACAAGAAGCCAGCCAGTCCATACCCATTATGACATCAAATTCTGCCCAACCCAGCGCCACATACCTAATCTTTGTTCATTATCAAACTTATCCTTATTTATATATACGTAACAATATTAGCACTTAACTTGCAGAACTCATTCAACAAATGAGGTTTATATGGATACATAAGGGACGCCAAGGCCTAGACATGTCATGCCCAAAACTATATACGTGATACTATCTACAAAACTCTTAAAATGATATAACCATAATATATACAAGTCGGGACGTGGTTCTCTATGTCCTCGTAAAACAACCTAACACACTCCGAACCTTAACTTGGTAATATTCCAAGAAGAGGTGGAACTTACCAACCAAAAGTTGATATCTGAAGGAACGGTCCTTACCTCATCCTATAAGAGAACCTCGATCAGACACACTTTAAAGCAGAACCTTCATATCCTTTTCAATTAACTTCCTCCTGTTAGCCCGAATACTATCCTCTTCCTCTGAGTATTCCATAACATACATAGATGAACCTTGATTAACGGACTCCCAAGACTGTGGAATATCTGGAACCTCAGAAGAGCTGGTGTCCGCAAATACCCTAACATAGTTTTGAGCCTGAGGGAAACCGCCTGTGCCAATCTGTGCACTACTCCCCTCATACCCTAATCAATAGGTTGTGATAATGAGACTAAGGGCCTTGGTGAGATCGGAACTCCTCTCACTCCATCTACTACCGGAGTGGTCGAAACTGCTCAAACGGATAACTCATATGGATCCTCGAATGGATCCTCCTCAATAGAACCCATGATTAGGGATGGAAAACGTTGCGGGGTGTTGCGGTTGCGGAGCACATCCGTGCACACAACCGAAGACTCCAACCCGCCCCGCCCTGCCCCGCATATTTTTTTTCTTAATTTTTTTAATTTGGTGTCTTTTAATAAACAAGATGCAGGTACTAAAAATTACACAATCACATGCATTTTGACAATATCAGTCTACTAATAAAGTGGAAAAGAAATACATAAGAGAACCACAAAATTAAATGGCCATAAAAATAATTCCAACTAATATTGATACATTTTGGATAATTACATTAACAATAAAACTGGTTGTGATAGAAAAATTAACTGTGTAAAATCTCTTAAAAAATTTACACTACTTCATTGTTTGTGACTTTCAAATATATTGAAAATACTAAGTCTTCTTCTTTTCTGTTTTCTTTTAACTAAAATGTCCTCTAAAAATGAAATATTTTTTATTCTTGAAAAACTAAATAAAACTTGAATAAAAACTATACAAAAAGAATTGCAACTCATAGAGTTCTATACTAATGGATAAGGAAACTAACATAAACTACACATATCAAACATCTTATCCGCTAAATATTTTGCGAAACAATAATATAGTCTACATATCTGATGTAAACACACGACCTACCGTGCACCACGTTAAATTTTTTTTCTAAAAAATAAGGCATTGTCCCGCCCCGCTTCTCCCCACAAATATTGTAACCCGCCCCACCCCGCGAATGCTGAAACCGCCCCGCACCGTCCCATTTGCCATCCTTAACCATGATCTCTAATGGATCTGACTTCATAGTGTAACTTATGTCTCTTTCTAACACTTCCGTAGCCTTCTGACCCATGCTAGCGGCTTGTGCATTCATCTAGTAGTAACGGGCATTACTAAAAACATAAATAAGGTAAAGATTAGGATCAGATACTTATGACTCTGTTATATCATACAATCTGGATTAGAAAGAAAAGTAACCATCCTAAATATCTGGTAGCCTCCTATCTGTAAGTATGATGTACAACACACCCATAAATAAGACTCTATTAGATATGGTATGTAGACAATCCTAGGACAAAACGTCTTTGATACCACTTTTGTCACGACCAAGACCGATAGACCACGTCGAGTACCCGAGTCCTACCTGTCGAACACCCCTAAGCATGCGACTAAGATATAAACATGAATAATTTTTGTTGAATTACGAGAATAACATGCGTGAGGAAAACTTGTCCAATGGACATATATACATATACATGCGAAATATAGTGGGCAAGCCGGCAAGGTTGTATAGACAACTATATGCCCAAAACTGTAAGTCGTAGGGACACATACTATCCAACTATACAAAGACGGGCTTTTCTCATGACCCAAACTGATGGCCCGCGATGAATGCCCTGTCCTACTGGTCGGACACCACTAAGCATGCAAATAATATGTAAACATGAATAATTTTTGCTGAATTACAAGAATAGCATGCGTGAGGAAAACTTGTCCAAAGAACATATATACATATACATGCAAAATATAGTGGGCGAGCCGGTAAGGCTGCTATAGACAACTATATACCAAAAACTTGAAGATGTTAGGGTCACATACTATCCAACTATATATAACTATCTACAGACCTCTAATAGAAATACAATTGTACAAAGACAGGACTGAGCCACATCATAACCATATATGTATAAAAGAATATCGTACCAAATCAAAAGCAGCTCCGGATAAAGTGGAGCTCGCCAACTCTCGCTGATCAACTTTTCCAAATACCCAATTACAGACCTCCTGGTTAGAAAACATGCTCCCCAGTCTGAGTCACAATAGCAACATAGCTTGTTGGTATTCTGTGCAGGCACTAATAGCCCTAAACCTAGGGCTTCTTTTAGATATCGTACTACTCTTAGTGTTGCATCCATATGAGATGCTTTGGATAGTGCATATATTGACTCAACGTTTGTGTAACAAAGGTTAAGTAAGGTCTTGTCAATGTCAAGTACAGAAGTCTGCCCACTAGCCTTTGATATCCTCCTGGATCTTTGAGTAGTTGCCACGACCCCAAATTCGGTCGTGATGGCGCCCAACACTAATGCTAGAAAAGCCCGACCATTTACTCTTGCAACCCGAGCACGAAGCTCAAAACCAATTAATTAAACACTCAAGTAAAAACAATTCGACATACTAACATAAATTGTAACTCCCAAAGACCTGGGGTCATGAGTCTAGAGCCTCTAAAACAAACTGGATAACAATATCTGAATGAAAATATAAAAGTCTGGGAATGTATATATAAATAAAACAGAAATAGAAAGAGTAGTCAGATCGTGCGAACGTCAAGCAGCTACCTCAACAACTTTGATAAGCTCTGGTGGCAAAGACTGCTCAGCTAAGCCTCTGGTGCACCTGAATCTACACACAAGGTGCAGGGAGTAGGGGTGAGTACTACCAACTCAGTGAGTAATAAGCATATAAAAATTCTTGAAGATAAGAAATCCATGAAATGCCACAAAGTAAAGCTAAAACTAACAATCTAACACATTACTACGAACCAACAGCAACAGGTAATGACAGCTAGAACAAGTAAATAACAATGCATGAATGCAATGCAATGCACATGATCGTTGCGGCGCATAGCCCGATCTATTTAACATCGACGACGCTCACTGGGAGGTATGTGCAGACTCTGGAGGGGCTCCTTCAGCCCAAGCGCAATATAATCATAATATTCGTTGTGGCGTGCAGCCCGATCCATACTCAGCCCGCAATATGCATATGAGTCGCGTAACAGATTAAATTAATTTTCCAGTTTCCAATTTATTAAGAAGAATATACTTTAGATATTTAACTTCAAGAAAAATGACTTAACATTTCATAATAGTGATTAAACACATGACTAAGATCAATGGTAATATAAAATATGCTATCACAATGATATTCATCCTCTAAGGATGGTATAGATCGGCACAAGGCCCCAAACACAACAATAAGCCTAGATATATTCAATACAAGGTGCGTATCAGTCCCCAATATAGAGAACGTATTATTCGGGATGGACCAAGTCAATATCCCCAGCCATAAAAAATCCCCCACCTGCCATGGTGTGCGAGTCACACCCTAAAATAGCGTCATAATGTTATAAACTAGGGTTTCAAGCCCTCAGGCCATCATATACACCAACCACTCACCTCTAACCGGCCGTAGACTGGTCCGCAATGCCTTTTCCTTTTGTATCGGCCTCCTCGCGCGTCTAATCTAGCCAAAACCACAATGAATACATAAATATGGGTTGAAGAAACATAACCCAATCAAAAATACTCGAAAAGTACTAAAATTCACGAAGTTGGTAAAACCCGAGCCCCAAGCCCATTTCTTAAAAAATCTGAAAATCATACCAATATTCCTCGTCTCGTCACGAGTCCGTACATACAAATAACACCAAACTCGGAGTCTGTTTGACCCCTCAAATCGACCCCTAATTCTTTTTGCTACGGGTCCGTAATTATGATATGGATCTAATGCTTCATTCAAAACAGTAATATGAGCTAATTTATTCAATATGATATCATTTGTGCTTGAAGAAACAATGTCGAAGCATAAGAAAAATGAGCATAACGCAACCCAAACCTATTTGAAACTCACCTGAGCTCTTCAGGACCGCATACGAACATACTAACATGTCATATATGATCATGCAAACTTAGTTGCACTCTCAAAACACCAAAACTAACATCAAAACACCAAATTTATATTGGATTCAAGCCTAAGTTCTTCTAAAACTTTCGAAACACGCATTATCAAAAATACAACCAAATCACCTCCGAATAACCTAAAATTTTGCACACATATATCAAATCACCTAACGAAGCTAACCGGACCACCAGAACTCACATCCGAGCCCTTTAACTACATAGTCAACTTTCGGTTGACTTTTTCCAAAACAAGGTTCATTCTAAGAGGCTAAGTGCCTCATTTCCAACTAAAGCCAATCCAATTCTACCCGATCAACTAAAATACTGACATTGAAACTTAGATCAATATAACATGGGGAAAACGAGGCGGTAATACCCCAGACGATGGGTCAGATCGTCATATCTTTCCCAACTTAAATCAACGCTCGTCCTCGAGCGTACCCAGGGTTGTTCTTGAAGCTAACCAACAACTGAATGATCATACCAACTATATACCCGGGGTGATCCCACGACACCCTATCTCATATAGGTCGACAATACAATATAGTTGAAATTTCACAATCCATATAGTCCATAAACAATAAAACTACATTTCACCTTCTAAAATCTTACATAAGATCAGAACCTCACGTTTCTATATCCAGAATAAACCTAAACCGGCTGTAATAACCCATACCTGCAACATCCGGTGAAATCATATAATATACCACACAACTCAAACACATGCAGTAATAACTTCCATTCACAACAGCTGCCCACGACAACCAATTATTGATAGAAAGCCCATTTTAGTAGCTAAAGTCTTATTCCAACACTTTCATATACTACCAACAGCAACTGAAACACGCGATAAACTGTAACCATCTCTCAAGTTACCTATACCTGAAGCCACTTTCTTCTTGAATAATACCACAATAGATTTTTGGGCCAAACTTCGATATAACCCTCTAATCAATCGAAATCATAGCTATTCGCATTCATTATTGACTCCAACAATTAACTCGAATTTAACGCACCACTCTGGTGATATGGCATCTCATCACAGGACAAAGCCACAACTTGCATAATCCACGCACCAGTGATGGGCGCGGTCTGAACATACTAGATCATGAAAAATGACTCAAACGAAAGAGATGTAGCTCAAGCTCATCAATACCATTACAACACAAGGCTGATACCACGCCTCATATCATAAAATAGAACACATGAATCTACCCCGAAAGGTCATAATCAATTATCCATTTACCGAGTGACACTCAATTACTCTTTCCGCTCGACTTTCTCTATGAATTCTCAATAGAACCGCACCATATGTGCCCATAACTAACAAATCACAATGTCTCACAACATAGAAAAACAATTCATAGCTTTCCTCAGATCGCTAACAAACTCAATAACGATAAACTCAACCGATTTCTCAACAATACAACTAAGGGTCAACCAAACTAACTCAAGCTATATGTGTAGCCATATCGGCCTGCCAACGAACTCAGTGCCAAGAATCTTGAAACTGTTTCTTCCACTACTAAAACTCCTGCCAAAGCCATACGATATAGCGTCCGGCCCGAAATCAATACCGAAATCTACAATCTTGCCCGGCGATATGTCCGGCCATAAGAAATGCATCCGAAAAGTCCCTCAATAATGGAACGGGATCAATGATAGCAACCTCTGCACTAACATCTATCACAAATGCCCAATTAAGAAGTAATACTTCCCGGATATCCACTGGTTCTTTGAAATATAAATCATTCTGCTAAAACATATTCTAATGAACTTCACCATTTAACCCGTTGCATTTCTGGTGTAGCCCCTAATGCAATAGTTCAAAATCATCCAACACTGAGACAACATGTTCGAATTAACGTACCATCGAATAAAGATCCACCACCACAACATAGGATGTACATGAGAACTCCATATAACACATAAATCATCATACTTGATCCTAGTTTCCACCATGGAATACATGCATCCATTTGATACCTAATCATTCCACGACAGATACTCAATATTTACCTGTGCTACCAAGCGAACTCGAATACCACTAGTGGACCCAACAAGAACATGTTGCAATACTACTGCAATATAATCAGTTTAATTACATTACTTTTTATGAAACACATACTCGCGTCAAATGACTTCCACTTAGCAATGCCATCTTCCCTAATCATCTGAAGCTCTCTTATCTAATCGCATAGAAAGAATCACTACACATCCCATGCTCTGCATGACATACACATGCCTTGTGCAAATTCTTACAATACTGACACGATGGATGAGATCTGTATATATCCTTAGCCTCTGTCGAAACAACAATTCATTAGTTCTATACTCTTGGCAAGAACTATCACCTTATTCTAAACTAAACAATGGTCTTAGCTCTTTAGTTTACTTCATATACTCAGATTGCACCAATCCCGAATTCAATGATCTCGTCTCACCCAGTACGAACTGCTAGGGTAATAAGCCACTCCAGACATAATTAAATGTCACATATGATTCCCCAATGATCCAGTAGGCTACCAATTCGTACGCAATACAAAAGAAAATAAGCTCTGGGAGGAATTACCAAATAATACGCACTAATACATACTTTCCTTGGAAAATAGGAAGCAAAGCATACACAGATAGCATACAAAAACCTATACTCGATTTCACAATGTTGTACCATCGAATCCAGATAACATACCCATGGCAGTGTGCCACTCGATCCACGCATAGATCTCACCTAAGGAGATGCACATCGAGCCAAATTTGCACATTACAACAAAATACCGAATATCAATCATAAGCATGCTAAGTGCATAATAACACCTCTGAGGATTATATAGCTTTATAACTACAAAACTCAACTACAACTGAGGCGCAATATACAATCGAAATTCAAAGCCAAGTTTCTCATATAACATCATTCCTACGCAGATTCTTAACATGTAAGCAATTTCTCGAGTTGTCTCACAACTTACATGGCGCAATGCATTACTACGCGAGATATTTGACAATGAAGCATCATCCTAACTACTCCTCCATGAGGACCACATTACAAAAACTGCACACATCTGACCTGATATAGATTCATTATTCACATTAAGTCCACCCACCGACTTCAAGCTAATTCTGATCACAATGAACTAGTTTAACAAGCTTTCAAGGATCCATAAAAACTTCTTTTTTCTCGTAACACACAAGAACAACCATCATAATCAGAGTATTCCTCCCTAGTTCATAACAGAATAGGCCAAGTGTCCTCCAGGCATGAATTCCTCAATTAACGACACTGTCACAACCTTCATACTTGGTTTACCTCTTTAATCAGTCAAGTGACTGCATGCCACACTTATATAATTTTTTCCAATGGGACACACTCCCACAACCTACCGCAAGGCGTACCTCTAAACCCCTGGTCACACTAACGCTGAAGAGCGATCACGAATTATTAGCCAGGATGCAAAACCCCTTTTTACAAAACACTGATGTTAGGTGACGCAGAAAATAATGCCAACTTACAATAAACATGGAAACTTATCTGCTGCTTATCCGAGCTCATGACATCTTGTCAAAAATTTCCTTCACTCATGTCATTCACGACCCAATTTCCACAACCATAACTGATTCACCAGCGTGCATCAAATCAGAACTAACATAGTACATAATTGTACAATCAGCTAATCAACAGCAACCTCCCCAACTTAGCTCGAAGCCATATATCACAACTTACTATACTCATGATGCGTATGCTCCATTGTTGGGGTAATACCATATTGAGATTAAACTCTCTCTTTCATAAGCTTGTGGAAACACAAATCATGTGGAATTTAGCTCTTCTACATTTTCATGCATTTACTCACATAACAGTTAAGCCTACTCTCTAGGCAACCAAATTTTTTACTAAGTCCCAAATTTTTCAAAACTTTCGGCAGAGTATCCTTTGTAATTGGGCCTATCCACCTGTCATAGAATCACCGAAACCATCCTAACAACACGGCTACAACTTGACAAAACATCACAATGTATATCAATAACATTAATCTCAATACTACCTGTATTATATTATCAAAATGGATACATGGACATCTGTTGCACCTATTCAATTCATGACACATAGAAAATACCTTCCACCGACATACACAAAATACATCCAATTTAGTCTTCCCGAGTCTGAACTCATACAGCCGCAAGTATTTTACTTAATTTTCCTACTAGGAGCTACAAAAATATTCCTCAAGCATCCATAACTCGGGGCTACACAACAGATCACAATAGGAACTGAACACCTAACAGTTCATCTATTATCCTGCAGACTCCCTTGTCACTACCAAGAACACGTAGATATATCTCACAGTACTAACATACTCATCACATGGATATCCAGCTGCTATTCCCACAATTAGGGACAACACTAAACATATAAATTCAAATCACTTGTTAACACAATCAACACCTCAGTGCTCAAGCCATATGCAAAGATTCGGCCTTAAGTCCTCCTGACTGGCCCAACAAGAACTCACGCATGTTACATCACGCCCCTCGATCGGGGAATCACAAGCCATCATGGCAAATATATTACTAAGCACTCGCGTGCTCATACAGACATGTGCAAGGAATTTCAAGAGTTATATCTCAAGCTGAATCAAGTACGCATGATAAGAATTCCAAGAATGGAAAGTTTTCCTAAAGGTTCTGCAGCCTCTCGTGGAGAAATACAGGCGTCCTCGTATCGTTCCACGAGACTCTACTAAATAGGCTCATGACGCATGAGGCCTAGTAACCTAGGCTCTGATACCAACTTGTCACGACCCCAAACCCGATCATGATGGCGAAAAACATTAATGCTAGGCAAGCCCGACCATTTACTCTCTTAACCCGAGCACGAAGCTCAAAACAAATTAATTAAATACTCAAGTAAAAACAATTTGAAACAATGACATATACTGTAACACCCAAAGACCTGGGGTCATGAGTCTAGAGCCTCTAAAACAAACTGGATAACAATATCCGAACAAAAATATACAAGTTTGGGAATGTATATATAAATAAAACTGAAACAGGAAGAGTAGTCAGATCCTGCGAACGTCAAGTAGCTACCTCAATAACTCAGATAAGCTCCGGAGACAAAGACTGCTCAGCTAAGCCTCTGGTGCACCTGAATCTGCACACAAGATGCAGGGAGTAGGGGTGAGTACTACCAACTCAGTGAATAATAAGCATATAAAAATGTCTGAAGATAATAAATCCACGAAATGACACAAAGTAAAGCTAAAACTAACAACCCGAGACCTTACTACAAACCAACAGTAATAGGTAATCACATCTAGAACAAGTAAATAACAATGCATGAATGCAATGCAATGCACATGACTGCTATGACGTGTAGCCTGATCCATTTAACATGGACGACGCTCACTCGGGGTGTGTACAGACTCCGGATGGGCTCCTTCATCCCAAGCACAATATAATCATAACATTCGTTGTAGCGTGCAGCCCAATTCATACTCAGTCCATAATATACATATGAGTCACGTAACATATTCAGTTAATTTACCAGTTTCCAATTTATTAAGAAGAATATACTATACATATTTAACTTCAGGAAAATTGGCTTAGCATTTCATAACAGTGATTAAACCCAGGACTGAGATCAATGATTATACAAATCATGTTATCACAATGGTATTCTTCATATGATGATACTATAGATCGGAACAAGGCCCCAAACATGGCAATAAGCCCAGATATATTCAATACGGGGTACGTATCAGTCGCCAATATAGAGAACTTCTTGTTCGGGATGGACCAAGTCACAATCCCCAGTCATAAAAAATCTCGCACCTGCCATGGGGTGTGAGTCATGCCCTACAATAGCAACATAATATGATAAGTCGGGGTTTCAAACCCTCAAGCCATCATATACACCAACCACTCACCTCTAACCAGCCGTAGACTGGTCCGTAATACATTTTTCTTTCGTATCGACCTCCTCGCACGTCGAATCTATCTAATACCACAATGAATACAGAAATATGGGTTGAAGAAATGTAAACCAATGAAAAATACTCGAAAAGTACTAAAATTCATGAAGTTGGTAAAACCCGAGCCCCGGGCCTACTTCTTGAAAAATTCTGAAAATTACACCAACGGATTCCTCGTCTCTCTACGAATTCGTACATACAAAGAATACCAAAATCGAAGTCCATTTGACCCCTCAAATCGATCCCTAAAGGTCTCATAATTTTAGGCACCAAAATACTATTTTTCTACCATTTTTCATGAATTAAAGAATGGGATTATGGTCTATAATTATCCATAAAAGTGTTTTAATAATCAAATCACTTACCTCTGTGATACCCACTGATTGTTTCTCTTAAAACATGCCTCAGAAGCTTCACCCCGTTCCAAAATTGGAAGAAAACTCGACCTTCTCATTGTAGGTATACTATTCACACATTTTACTGCTCCTAATGGATTCCTTGTGAAATGCGAATGAATATAGGCTTTTGAATCACTCAATTTGACCTTATAATAAAGGAAATATGTAGGTTTTATGATTTGCAAATAGTGTATGTTTTTAATACGCCGTCAGGGGCAGTATCGTCATTAGCTTGAATATCTGGGCAACCTTAGTAAAATGGCCATAAAATTCTCATACGATGCCCAAATTAGATGATTCTCTTTGTTAGGGGTCCGTAATTACAATACGGATCTAATTCTTCATTCAAATCAGTAATCGAAGCTTATTTGTTCAATATGATATTATTTATGCTTGAAGAAACGATGTCGAAGCATTAGAAAAACGAGCATAACGCAACCCAAACCTATCTGAAACATACCCGAGCTCCCCGAGACCGCATACAAACATAATAACATGTCACATATGATCATGCAAACTTAGTTTCACTCTCAAAATACTAAAACTAACATCAAAACACCAAATTTACATCAGATTCAAGTCTAAGTTCTTTTAAAACTTCCAAAATACGCATTTGATAAAAAAAATCCAACCAAATTATCTCCGAATAACCTGAAATTTTGTACACATATCTCAAATTACCTAACGAAGCTACCTGATTCACGTCCAAGCAACGGTCGTAGTCAATATAACTTGGTTTAATAAGTCCAAGATCGATCCCACAGAGAATTAACCTATCAATCACAACTTTCACAACCTCAAAAGTACTTACAAATCAAGTTCCCAAACTTTGAATATATATATGTGTGGATTCGAACAACTACTTTGCAAGAATTAAAGAATACTTTAAAGAAAGAATTGAATGTTGAATGAAATAATATAGAGAAAGACTAAGGTATTGATTTCCCCTATTGACGGAATCCCTTATCGTTATGCTATTACAAATTGTTAATATATTCTATCAATCATGAACGCTATGTGTATCATAACCCTCTCCCGAGCAATTACAATAATTTACTAGTGCACTCTCCCGAGCTACCCTAGCTAGCTTTAATTGGAATAGTTCACTTTAGATTGCACCCAAGACTTCGTTATTCCTAACCCCGTCTTTACGCCAAAAATTATAGATTCCTCTAATAACCTAGGTGTGGTGTTGTTCAACAATAAACCTAAATATGCACTCTTTTCCAAGTTATGCACACTAAATAGGCACAGCTAATTGGGGATCCTACCAATTAACTACAATAAGAATGAAGTTGAACAAATAGAAATCTAATGCACAATTTGTAATCACATAAACGATAAGTTCAACTATCAATAAGTTCCATCAAAACCTTAGAAAAGAATTTAGCTACTCATGCTTGAAGAAACAAAAATAATAATTGAAATCATAAAGAATTGCTTGATATAAAATAATAGAAAGAGTTTGAGAGGAATCTCTCCTACTAAACCTTGCAAAAGTATTGAAGAAATAAAGTACATGCCTCTATGGGGCAAACTAGGAGTTTATATAGAGGTTTTAGGGCTAAAAAAACTAAGTTTGAGTACAATTAGGACTGCTGCTGCGGCGACATCCGCGGTTCGTTCGCGGCCGCGGATGGACCGCGAACAGTAAAACTTCAGAGAGCCAGTTTTTCCGCGGTTCATCCGCGGTCGCGGAGAAACCGCGGTTGTTAACCCTGTTCTGTTGCGAATATGGAAAAACTCAAAACACGAAAGTTGTAGCCCTTTGAATTATATTTCCAACCATATATTATGGAGTCAAAATGGAGTTCGGAGCGAAGAGTTATGTCCAATTGACTAAACAGTGCACAATATGCCTCATCCATTCTTCGCTTGTTCTACACTTATCAAATTTGACACCCGAACTCGATCCCGGCTTAATTCCTTGGGCTTTTACTCAAACTTCAAAGCTCCAAATCACTTAAATGCATTCCATAACATCCATATAGCTCGGAATCACACCTTCTCGGCTACTTTCAACACAAGTTCTTGACTTGTACCACATTTTGGCCTTTTTCACCATCTTTTGACTCCAAAACTTGCTCTTTTAGTCTTCATTAGCTCAAGTGTACCTATAACACACTAAGAACACTAATAAAAGCATTTTTTCATCATAAACAATATCAAAACAATAATAAAGCGTGATTATTTAGGGCATAAATATAGTCAAATTCACCTATTATCAATACCCCACACTTAAACTTTTGCTCGTCCTCGAGCAACCTTAATCACACTTTAGGCCAATTTTATTTATGTCTCCCCCAAATTATATCACAAAAGCTATTTTTCATGATTAACCTAAGATATGCATAATCCTTACCTAACCGTAAACTCTTATGCCAGCACATTATTGCTTACTCTAATTATTACCAAAAACATGCAAATTTACCTTCTTACTCTTGAGTTACACACCCTTACATAGTTCATTGAGATAAGTTCCCACACATAAACAATTCATAACATGGAACTTATAAATATCGGAAAAATTCACTTACTCTCAACAAAGAACATTCATATGCATACAGACACACCATAGGCTTGCCCCTAGTGTAATACTCCACTAATCAAGTTATTCAATCATAGATCAAGAGGTCTTTAAGGGTTGTAATGTAGGCTATGGGACGGGTAGGATACTTTTGGTTATAGTGACTAGCCTCCCTAAGCACTTTTCTTTTCTTTTTCACAACTTCCTTTTTTGTTTACTTCCTTATGTCTCCCATAAACATTCCTTCACCTTTCTTCACTTTTAACCCCCACTTTTCTTTTATTGATGTGACTGGCTTTTCTAAGATTTTATTCAATATAGCTAATCTTTTCATTGCTTTGCAATACATTTACATTATTTTGGCCAGCTCACTATTTTTTTTTTTTACATTCATTCTTGATTTTTCCCTTTTCAATTTCCCTTCACCCCACACTTAATCTTTTGCATATTCGTTACAATACAAGTGCTTCTAGGAGGTAAAGTAGAACAATAATTTGAAGAACATTCAAGGGTTATCAAAGAATAGGCTTTAAGCTCAAAGGGGTTAACTAAGATATAATGTATGGGTGAATTCATGTTTATTGGCATATGGGGTTACACAAAGAAATGCCTCTATCCTTTCTACAACCAAACAACTTCTATTTCGCTTTGCAAACACACAGGGAAAGTTCTAGGCATCATGTACAACATACAATGTAAGTAAAACCTCACACACACATGGCATGCAACTCATTTGGAATCCAGTTGATCTACAAAGTCCTATCGATGTTCAAGCAAGCATTATTGTGCAATTTAAGGCATATTGAGATTCTACAGTCAAGCTTAGAAGATACATTCTCATGTTCAATTTACGCTTTTGCTAATGTGCATATTCGGGGTTACATGCTGCCCTTTTACCTCTAATCCTAAGAAAAGAAAGAAAGAAAGAAAAAAAAATCTACCTAACCCGGTTCAATAAAAACCCTTGGAAAAGAACCGTGGTCAAAAGAAAAACCAAGGGGGAGATGATACACTACCTAGAAAAAGAAAATAAAAGAAAGAAAAATTCCTACGTGGACTACTTCCCTCAAGAGTACTTGTCCTAATTAGTCCGTCATAAGGAAGAGTCCTCTACTCATATTTTGGTATTTTTTCAAATTTTCTAATTTTTTTTTTAATTTAAATTTTTTTTTTGTGTTTTTATTCCAACTTAGACCCTTAAGAAACCCGTCGCCAAGTGTCCATCATCGGGCCAAGCCAGCTAATATAATTTACAGCTACATCTACTATATACAATATACAATACAAGATAAGTCTCCCACCCCACACTTAAAATCATGCCATGTCCTCATGGCATAATAATACATGTATAGCACAGAAGGGTGAGACAACTTACTTGGGATCTACCCCGTGTCTAGCCACTTTATCACTTTCTTTTTCACCCTATCCTTCATATTCGGGTTCAGCCTTCTTTTGCGTTTCCTGGAAGGTTTGTGCCCTCTTCTCGGAGAATCGTGTGCATGCGGTATGCAAGGTTGATCCCCTTTATGTCTGCCATGGTCCACCCAGTGGCAGTCTTGCATTCTTTTAGTACCTGTATAAGCTTTTGGGCCTGCACATCTAACAAACTAGATGAGATAATAACATGTAATGTGGAGTTAGGGCCTAAATACTCATACCTGAGATGTGATGGTAGTGGTTTAAGTTCAAGCTTTGGTGGCTCTTCTATGGATGGCTTTGCTGGTGGGTTTTCTCTTTTTTCTAGGTGTAGGGGTTCGAATTCGATCTCTCGCTTCCAAAATCCCTTGCCTTCCAAAGATAATACCCATTCGGCTAAACTTTCACCATTACCTCTTCCATGTTCATCAGGCATGCTTGCAGTGGATCTTCGATAGTCAATTCTGCATCGTCAGTTTCCACTATCACATCAACCGCATCAACTAGAGAGCAATTTGCGAACTCACTAGGGCGCCTCATGGATTTTTGCACATTGAAGATGATCTCCTCATCATTCAACCTCATCTTGAGTTCCCCGGTTTCACAATGAATTATGGCTCTCCCAGTGGCTAGGAATGGTCTTCCCAGGATTATGGGAATTTCTTCGTCGACCCTGCAATCAAGGATAACAAAATCGGCGGGAAACACGAACTTCCCAACCTGGATTAGCACATCATCTATAATGCCAAATGGATGCTTAACCGTCCTGTCAACAAGCTGTAAAAGCATGGAGGTGGGTCTGGCTCTCCCAATACCTAACCTCTTATAGACAACTAAGGGCATGAGATTAATGCTTGCCCCCAAATCACATAAGGCCTTAGTAAAGGCATAATTCCCTATAGTGCATGGGATGGTGAAACTACCTGGATCGGATAGCTTTCAGCAATGGGTCTAGAGACCACTGCAATACAAGTCTGTGTGAGTGTAACTGTGGCCAAGTCTTGGAAATCAAATTTCCGTGACATTAAATCCTTCATCATCTTAGCATAACCAGGCATTTCTTTTAAAGCTTCAATTAATGGGATGTTTACCTGGATTTGCTTGAGCATGTCGAAGAACTTTTTGTATTGTTCCTCTTTTTGGTGTTTGGCCAGCCTTTGGGGGAATGGTGGTGGAGGCCTCTTCTTCCCGGTGACTTGGGATTTATCTTTGTCTACCACTCTCTCATCAATCTGTTGTTCTACTTTTTCCGTTACTTTCTCCGTTCCCTGTTGTACTTCTTTATTTTCAGCAATTGGCTGGATTGTGACTTTTGTCAACCCAGTGGATTCATCCAGTTCAATGGGCAATGGAGTGGGTGTCTCAGCCTGTCTGTCAATTTTCTCACTTTCATTCTCAGCATCAAGATCTCTACCGCTTCTCGGAGTCACTGCCATCATCTGCTTTGGGATTTGGTCCTTTGGGTTTGTTTGTGTATCTGCAGGCAATGTCCTTTGAGGACGATTGTTAAGTGACATAGCAATCTGACCCATCTGCACTTCCATATTTTTGATCGCTGCATCATGTGCATCTATTCTTTTATTGGTTTTGGCATTTGACCCAATTACCTGCTGCATCATAGCTTCCAACCTTGCAAACCCATCATCTTGTCTACCCCCATGTGGTGGTGGATGTGGATGATATCCCTGCTGCTGATTGCCGAAATTCTGAGGTCCAGGATATGGAGCCATGGTGTGTGATGGCCTCATACCTGCTGCATTAAATTGTGGCTGTGGAGGTCTATACTGCATTGGAGCCTGTTGGCCCCAGTTTTGATTGCCTTGTTGATGTCCTCCATAGTTAGCCACATAGTTCATATCTTCATGCTGATGATGATGTTCTTGGTCTGCAGCCCATGGATTACCTGTGGGTTGGCTAATGCAAGATGTGCATAAACCACCATTGGTAGTATCTACAATGTGAACTTGCTGCTTAACCCCCGATTCTTCCACCTTCTTTGTCAGGATGCTCATTTGTGTCAATAAAGTTGCCACGTTCTCCTCTAGAGTGTCAGATGGATTCAGAGGTACTAAGTGTACTACTGGTGTGATAGGAGCATTCCTGGACGTCCACCCGGAATTTTGAGCCATCTTGTCTAGCAAATTTTGGCCTCTCTCCAAGTCTTGCTCAGAAAAGCGCCACCTGCTGAAGCATCTACAATATTATTCATACTGTCTGAAAGTCCCATGTAGAACCTTTGACCCAACATCTGTTCAGGAATCACATGGTGAGGACACATAACAAGCATGCCTTTGAATCTCCCCCAAATTTCATGTAGTGTTTCCAATGGTTTTTGTTTGAAGCTCACAATCTCATCAATTTGTTGAGCTGTTTTGTTGGGTGGATGAAACTTGTTGTAGAATTGTTTGACTAACTCATCCCAAGTTGCAATGGAGTTTATTGGGAGTGAGTTTAGCCATATCTGTGCTGCTCCTGTAACTGAGAATGGAAAAAGTAGTAATCCGATAGCTTCCGGAGTTACATTCGGTTGCCTTTGTGTTTTGCATATTGATAGAAAGTTCTTGAGGTGCTGCTCTGGATCTTCAACCTGAGACCCAGAGAATAATCCCTTGTTTTGCAACAAGTGAAGCATGTTGTTAGTAATCTGGAAAGACTCAGCTTGAATTGCTGGCACAACGATGGCAGTTGCCAAATTATCCGCTGTGGGTTGTGCCCGGTCGAACAATGCACCTTCTTGTGCCTCCTGTGCCTCTTGCATATTTAGCCCGTGCTTGCTGGTTTTGAGCGGTCATGTCACCCATGTCGAAGTCTAGTTTGATTGGTTGTTGAGATTGTTGAATTTGTTTGCATGCACCTGAATACCCAAATCAACAAACATCAAAATATTCAATGTAGAGTGTAGAAAGAACCTGAATACACAAGAATCTTGAAGTTCTGGTAATGGCAATTGATAATTCCGTTAATTCCCACGCAACGGCGCCAAAATTGATTCACGTCCAAGCAACGGTCGTAGTCAATATAACTTGGTTTAATAAGTCCAAGATCGATCCCACAGAGAATTAACCTATCAATCACAACTTTCACAACCTCAAAAGTACTTACGAATCAAGTTCCCAAACTTTGAATATATATATGTGTGGATTCGAACAACTACTTTGCAAGAATTAAAGAATGCTTTAAAGAAAGAATTGAATGTTGAATGAAATAATATAGAGAAAGACTAAGGTATTGATTTCCCCTATTGACGGAATCCCTTATCGTTATACTATTACAAATTGTTAATATATTCTATCAATCATGAACGCTATGTGTATCATAACCCTCTCCCGAGCAATTACAATAATTTACTAGTGCACTCTCCCGAGCTACCCTAGCTAGCTTTAATTGGAATAGTTCACTTTAGATTGCACCCAAGACTTCGTTATTCCTAACCCCGTCTTTACGCCAAAAATTATAGATTCCTCTAATAACCTAGGTGTGGTGTTGTTCAACAATAAACCTAAATATGCACTCTTTTCCAAGTTATGCACACTAAATAGGCACAGCTAATTGGGGATCCTACCAATTAACTACAATAAGAATGAAGTTGAACAAATAGAAATCTAATGCACAATTTGTAATCACATAAACGATAAGTTCATCTATCAATAAGTTCCATCAAAACCTTAGAAAAGAATTTAGCTACTCATGCTTGAAGAAACAAGAATAATAATTGAAATCATAAAGAATTGCTTGATATAAAATAATAGAAAGAGTTTGAGAGGAATCTCTCCTACTAAACCTTGCAAAAGTATTGAAGAAATAAAGTACATGCCTCTATGGGGCAAACTAGGAGTTTATATAGAGGTTTTAGGGCTAAAAAAACTAAGTTTGAGTACAATTAGGACTGCTGCTGCGGCGACATCCGCGGTTCGTTCGCGTCCGCGGATGGACCGCGAACAGTAAAACTTCAGAGAGCCAGGTTTTCCGCGGTTCATCCGCGGTCGCGGAGAAACCGCGGTTGTTAACCCTGTTCTGTTGCGAATATGGAAAAACTCAAAACACGAAAGTTGTAGCCCTTTGAACTATCTTTTCAACCATATATTATGGAGTCAAAATGGAGTTCGGAGCGAAGAGTTATGTCCAATTTACTAAACAGTGCACAATATGCCTCATCCATTCTTCGCTTGTTCTACACTTATCAAATTTGACACCCGAACTCGATCCCGGCTTAATTCCTTGGGCTTTTACTCAAACTTCAAAACTCCAAATCACTTAAATTCATTCCATAACATCCATATAGCTCGGAATCACACCTTCTCGGCTACTTTCAACATAAGTTCTTGACTTGTGCCACATTTTGGCCTTTTTCACAATCTTTTGACTCCAAAACTTGCTCTTTTAGTCTTCATTAGCTCAAGTGTACCTATAACACACTAAGAACACTAATAAAAGCATTTTTTCATCATAAACAATATCAAAACAATAATAAAGCGTGATTATTTTGGGCATAAATATAGTCAAATTCACCTATTATCACTACCCGAACCACCAGAACTCACATCCGAGCCCTCTAACTAAATAGTCAATTTCCTGCTGACTTTTCCAAAATAAGGCTCCTTGTAAGAGGCTAAGTGCCTCATTTCCAACTAAAGCCAATCCAATTCTACCCGATCAACTCAAATACTGATATTGAAACTTAGATCAACATAACATGGGAGAAACGAGGTGGTAATACTCGAGATGATGGGTCGGGTCGTCACAGTAGTTTATCTTTATGCTTCTCATCACTTCTTATACATTTATTATATTCTTCAAAAGTTAATTTTTGATTCAAATCAATTGGAGTTGTTGCTGGTTTTTCTCCCCCTAGCCCTGACTTAGATTTGAATTCCAGATCATACTTCCTCTAACACATAAAAATCCCTTCCTTTGACCTTGCAAACTCAAAGCCTATGAAGAATTTCAATTCACCTAGATCCTTCAACTTGAACTCGCTTTGTAGGTATTTTCTTGTTTGACTCAATAGTGATTGGTTGTTGCATGTGATGAGTAGATCATCAACATAAACTAGGATCACTACTAGTTCGTTGTCTACTTTCTTTGTAAATATAGAATAATCAAAGTGACTTTGTTGGAATCCCATCTACAGTAGATACTATATCAGCTTCTTGTTTCACTGTCTAGGCACTTGTTTGAGGCCATATAGCGATTTATAGACCTTCAAAGAAACCCCCTCCCCCGTCTTCTAAACCCCTCAGGAACATGAATATAGACCTTCTCTAGTAAGTCCCCACTAAGGAAAGCATTATGGACATTCATTTCATAGATAGTCCATTGCTTAGTTGCAACAAGTGCTACCACAGTCCTAACTATCACCATTTTGGCTACTGGGAAAAAGGCCTCATTATAGTGCTATCTCTCCACCTCCCTTGAAGCTCTATTCTTAATTTTGAAGATCCACCTGCAACCAATTGGAACTTTACCAGGTGGCAGGTCAATAATACTCCATGTATTGTTGTCTTCCAAAGCAGCTATCTCCAATTGAATAGCTTGTATCCACTTTGTGTCAGCATAGACTTCTCTGAATGTCTTTCCTTTTGGAAGGGATGAATAAGCAGAGAGACCTTACAGATACGCTAGCTTAAGCTGTGCATAGGTGACATATGAGGATATGGGATATGAGCAGGATTTGTTGGAGCATTTGGTTACATAGTCTTGTAACCATAGGGGAGGCTTACTTGGTCTAGATGACCTTTGAGGACCCACTGGGACTTTCTAATAAACATCATGCACAACACCTAATGATGGATGGAGTTGTTCAGAGACAGCATGCTCAACTTCTGCCTCTAATGCATGAGGAATGTTATCATAGTTCTCCATGGGATAAGGAGTGATATCAGGTGGCTAAGGTTAACAAGTAGAGGAACATAGGACATATCTGTTCCCTAGCTTGAATGGTATGAATTCCATGAGAGGAAAACTACTTCTTTTAGGAAACAGACTTACTTAGTTCAATAAAAAGTCTTGGGCAACAAAAAGAGCTTTTTCCACCAGTATTTTAGGCCAGTCACCTTCTTTTATTTATTTCATTTCATGAAGAAGAAGAAAGGAGAAATTTTTTCTATCCAGTTCAGGATAAATTACAGGTCCACATCTAGCAAGGAAGACAATAGCATAAATTGGATTCCTGGCTGACTCTTCTTCTTTAAAGCATTGAGACAGAATCAAGATTGCTTAGTCGGATCTTGCCGGGAAATTTCACTCTTGAAGTGCACTGTATCAAAAGACATAAGGTCTAACTAGAAAGATTGGAGTTCATGCTCCTTTCATGTGCCTTCCTGAAACACTAGATCCCTACTTACCAAGAAGTTATGGGAATGAAGATCATATAGTTTGTAGCCCTTCTGTGTAGTTGAAAATCCCATGAACACTGTAGGTACAGCTCTAAAGGCAAACTTTTCTACTATCTTAGGAGTAGCAGCATAGCATAGGCAGCAAAATACCTTCAGTTGAGATAATGAAGGAGCATAAGTGTACAATATTTCAAATGGAGACCTGTCAGTAGTGACTTTTGAGGGTAGTTTGTTGATCAGGTAGACAACTGTGGTGAGACACTCTCCCCAAAATCCTTTAAGGTATTGCAGCCTGAAATCTGAGTGACCTAGCCATATTTAGGATATTTCTATGTCTCCTCTCAGCAATTCCATTCGATTGTGGAGTGTACACACATATCCTTTGATGATTAATCCCAAAATAAGACATGAGAGTTTTGACCTTATAGCTAAGGAACTCACTTCCATTGTCTGTTCTTAGAGTCTTAAGTGAACTAGAGAATACATTCTTCACTTTATTCAGAAAGTCTCTCAGTACTACAATGGTGTCATTTAGAAACAAATAGAGAGATCCAAGTATATCTTGTAAAATCATCTCAACTGTAACAAAGAACCTTTTTTCATCATATGTTGGTACCCTGTAGGGTTCCCAAACATCACAATGTATTATTTTAAATGTAGCATTTGCACTAATAGTACTCAATTGAAAGGGTAATTTTGTTTGTTTGGCCAAAGGGCACAATGTAAATGTGACTGATCATAAGGTTTTAGCTTACTCGAAAACTCATGCTTTCTAATCACCTTAATTTGAGCATGGCCTAATCTCATATGCCATAGTGAGCAAGAATTTGAAACACTAGCACTATTGTTGTAGCTACTAGTACTTATACCACAACTTTTATTGACTGCCTTAACTACATTATTTGAAAACTTAGCTTGAGTAGGTAATGAACTTCTTTACAGTGAGCTTCCTTGAAGGATGTATAGTCTCATTTCCTCCTTTCCAATCCCCTTCACCTGACTACTGTAGACATTCTGAAATACACAGAAATCAGGGAAGAATACCACTAAACACTGCAACTCCTTAGTAAGTTTAGATTCTGAAAGATGATTGTATTTGAAATAAGGCATGTATTTAGAACATCACTAATATCTTTCTTAGTAAACATAGATGATTTTCTTATGTGTGTGACTAGTTCTACATCTCCTGTAGATAGATGCACTTTGTTTTCTTCAAACTTTGGAACAAGCTAGCAAAATTTTAGCAATTACAGGGTAGGTGTCATATGGTTGGAGGCTCCATTATCTATTATCTGTCTATTCTTAACAGGTTGAGATACCAATGCAATCATTGTACCTGCTGGTGCAGTCTTGCAAGAAGTACCCTCATTTATGCCTTTGTTGAGCAATTGAACAAATTGTTGATATTGTTCCTCTATGAAGAAAGGACAGGTTGCTGAATAGATTTATGTATAAAATAAGGAGTAGGTTGTTGAATAGGCTGTTGAGGTACGTGAAGGCTCTATTGATCGTATTCCAAAGAGCATTTGAGGATTGTTGTTAGTGAACTTGCAGGCATCACCAAGGACAAGACCTACTACTAGACTTGCATAGTTTGCATGCACTCTAGGATTAACTCCCTTCTTCTTAGGCTTGAAATCTGAGGGGTAGCCAACTAACTTGTAATAGTTCTCCTTTGTATGTCCTTTGCAATGGAAGTACTCACAATGAGGGATCTTCATCTAAGGCCTGGGATTTAGCCTTGCAACTACAGGACCTCTGTTGCTATACATTGCATTGCCTTCAACAACTTCTGCAACCTGTACTACTTGTGTAAAATTTCTAGACTCATTTGACTCTCATGATCGACAAGTAAAAGTACGCTTTGTTGATGTTAGGAACTAGAGACATCATCATAATATGACTCCAAGATTATAGTAGGAATCTAGTCTATGATATTCAAAGTGAGCAGCATATTTCTTAGATTCTAGACATGGACACCTAGGGCAAAGCATGAGTGCATCAAATTCATCACATAAATCTTTGAACTTTTAGAAGTAATCAGCAACACTCATAGTTCCCTGAGTAAGAGTATGAATCTCCGTTTGGAGAAGAAGTGCCCTAGAGCCATTCAACTTGTTAAACATTTACTTTAAATCTTCCCAGACCTTGTGAGCATTGGATGCATCTACAACACTACTCAACAATCCTGGTCGTACTGCTTCATTATTCATAATTGATGTACTATATTCATCTTTTCCTATTTATCATGTAGTTCAGGTTCAAATTTAGGCTTAGGATAGCTTCCATAAACAAAACCTAATTTTTCACCTAACAGACCAATTCACATAGATTTACTCTGTACATCGTAGTCGTCTGAGCCACTCAATTGAAGAGAGATCAGAGAACTACCTGGAGTATCAGTAGGTTGTAGGCAGAGAGGATGATTGTGGTCAACTGTGGTGAATCTGGTCGCACTTCATGTCGGAGGGAAATTTGCATGTGAGTAATTATTGTTCATCTGTAATTGCCGTTGCCAGCTTCTTTGAGTTCAATTAAAATCGACTTCGAGTGATTTTGAAGATTGTGAGCACGTGATTTTTGCCCTGCATGAGAATTACTCCCAAATCCAAAAATAGAATAGTATCGTGCTGTGTGTGATTTTTTGAATTTTGTTTGATTTTTTAGATTATTATCTGCATTTTTATCTTGTGCATGTTTATTTGTTAAACTAATAAAAAATAAAATAAAATACAAAAATAATGTTGCATTTGCATTTAAGTCTTATTTAGAGTAATTAAGTTTATTGTTCAAATGATATATAAAAGTCACAAAAAATAATTCATCTTTTACATTTTTAGCATTTAAATGCCTAGTTGTGTGATTTATATTTAATTGTGTGTGATAATTGTTAGTATAATTTAATTAGTATTAGTATAATTTGATTTTTGTAGTGTAATTAGAATTTTTTGTTTTAATAAATTATGAACTAAATTCAAAAGAAAAAGAGAAGAATTGGGAAAGAATAGAAATGGACTGGATTAGTCCAAAACCGGATAAACCCAGGCCCAAAATACCCCAATGACCCATATTCTCCCTTACCCGGACCCGTCTCAACCCGCCCATCGCCCCTCCAAACGACGTCGTCTTAAGACGAATTAGTTGATCTTGGCCGTTGGGTGTTATATTCCAACGGCTTGGATTATTTTGGAATTTTAAAATATCAAACACCCCAATACCCCTGCCCTTTCCGTCTCTAACCTCAGAGACCAATTTGCATCCTCCGCCTCACACCACCGCACTCCGCCGGCCGGAAATCACCTCCGTTGGCGGCAGTCATCCAAACTTCACCAAATTTACACCCCTGAACCCCCAAGACCTCCTCAATCCAACTCCCAGCATGGCTAATCTCGAATCTAGCTACATCTTCTCGAATCTTCAATCAAAGATTCGAGTTCAAACCCAACTTACCCCAAATCACCCCAAATTGATACCACACCACCACCAGACCATCCCCTCTTCAAATCCACACCCGTTTCTCTTCAAGCAACGCTAGAGTGCTTCGAATCTGGCTAGTTGATTCAAGAACCCTAGAAGACCAAATATGGGGTCCGTTCGAATTTAAAGTTAATTTGAGGTTCAATCGACTTTAGTCGAAGTGTTCTCAGTAAAGAACACTCGATTAAAGTCCATTCGACCTCAAAAATGGTTTCTATTCAAGAAATTAGCCTAGGTTCGTCCATGTCTGAATTCTAAAGGTACTCTTTCTTTCTCATTTTTTTTGTTTCATTCTTTTGTTTGTATACATTTGTCATTTGTTGGTTAATTTCTGTTATTTTAAATTTTTATTTTTAATTTCTGTTCCTTCTTCTCTAAACTCA
The DNA here is from genome assembly GCA_032618575.1 of Nicotiana noctiflora. Taxonomy (NCBI): domain Eukaryota; kingdom Viridiplantae; phylum Streptophyta; class Magnoliopsida; order Solanales; family Solanaceae; genus Nicotiana; species Nicotiana noctiflora. The sequence goes on along the minus strand of JASVEL010005087.1, from coordinate 188,314 downwards.
AAGACCCTTTTAATTGGTCAATTGTTTTTCTGTTTTGTTTATTTGATTGCGTATATTGTAGAATACGTATTCGCTTCAATTAGCGTCGCCGAATAATTAGTGTCGTATTTTTTCATCTTTGGCCGAGATTGTTTGAATCACTGACTTATCGACTTGTTCTTTATCGATTATACATGTCGTGATCGATTAGTTGAATATCGTCAAACTAATTTTGTGTTTCTGTTTGAACCACGATTTAACTACAACTGTTAGAATTCCATGTTTGTGACCGAGCCTTAGACTGTTTTGATTTCAGTTTAGAATTGTTGATTGGATATAGCTGTTAAACTTGTTAAAGAATAGAAAACCCCATAGCTAGGTGCAATACACATGCCCTAGGTCAGTGGAACCAGCTGGATAGCAGGTATCCACCTAGGTCTTGCACTTAGGGAATTTTAAAACAAGAAATCCCATACCTGGATAGAAAAGAAGTGGGAGGAAAAAGGGAATAACATGGCTGTTTTAATTTAAAACTGATCAAAAAGGGGCTGCAAGGCTGGGACAGTTTAGTTATATAATGAAGGGGGGGCTAAAAAAGAGAGATAGACTTTCTGGGAGGAACAGAGGGAGAAGACTGAAAACAGGGAGAAAGATATACAATTCTGAAAACAGAGAGGTAGACATACATCCTATTACATACTACTAGATTTTCAGTTCTGGAATTTGAGAGAAAACAGTGAGAAAATAGAGCAAAAACAGGGATTTTTTCGGAGTACAGTTTTCGAACACACATTGGGTGTATTCTGTTTGTTTGTTTCAAACTTCAGTTCTGAAGGCTTAAGGAAACCATCTTTGTTGTTCTGTTGTTTTTGGATTTGCCTATTCACTCTATTCGAGTGCTTCTTAGTTTGGAGCAATCTGATAGGAATCCTTGGTCATTTGTTTTCTTCACTGGAATCTTCCTGTTGTTTGCTTGCCGAGATTCTGTTTGCTGTGTTTGTTACTGCTTTTCGGTCTCGGATTCCCTGTTATTTTCACTGAGATTTCGCTTGGTCTAAAGTTTATTCCCGTTCCTTTGCTTGCTGCCCGGACTGTTTTGCTACTGATTTTATCAATTTTTGGTTGTCGCTGGAATTAGTTTTGGTTGTTGTTTTGCTCGTGCTCACTGTTGCTGTTTACTAATCCTTTTCCTCCATTTTTTATTCCAAATTCCAGGTATGTCTTCGAAACACAGCTGATGTAACCATTTGCTCCGAGAGATCGGATTTTCGAAATGAAATGCCATCCCGGAAATCATCCCCAAAAGATAAATATTAAGTTTCATTTGTATTAGTTTAGCATTTTTATAGCATATGTTGAATTCACGCGTTTATAATGCAATGCAAACTGTATAAACTAGCTAGTCTCGGACTGAATCTATATTGAGATGTTAGATAAATAGTTTTATTAGAGTTTGTTAGTTTGAGCATATTTAAAATGTTAGCTCAATTTTGTTTAGTCACTAATATAGGATGGTCTGAACTGCATCAAGTTTTGTTTGTTGGTTTTCCTTCAGTTTGTTGGTAGTCAGGCAAACGATACAAGTATGCCAAGGCTTTAGGCTCCGATGCTTAGCTCGACTTTGGTCACCTAGTATCGAACTCATATCGGTTTAAGAGTATTAAAGTCCATCGCAAACTATTCCTTCACAATGTTGTTTATACTCCTAAGTGAACCCCCCCCCCCTGTTTTAAATTAACGGGCTGTAAACGCGACACCATTTCGTATAAAGTCTTAATTGAAAATAACCCCAACGGGTTTTTGTGTTGAATTAGTTTAGGCTTAGTCGAATAATCGCTTTAATCAACATAGGTTAAAATAAGAGACCCAAGCCCATTCTCGACTCGCGCCTCCGTTAATTAGTTTCGGCCCAGGTTAAGGTTAGGCCCATTTCCTCTAAATGACAAATGCGCGACTCTAAGTTGATAAGAGCAGTCCAAATTAAAGCACACTAGGTTATAACATGTATAAAATCAGATATTTTAGTCATTTGTAATAGTTTAAGTGACCGTGCTAGAATCACGGGATTTGGGGGTGCCTAACCCCTTCTCTCGGGTCAACAAAATTCCTTACATAGAATTTCTGGTTCGCAGACTTCATTTGGAAAGTCGAATCCTGTTGGGATTTTAAATAAATCGGTGACTTGGGACACCTTTTATTCCAAGTGGCGACTCTGAAATAAACAAAAAATAATTCTGTCTCGAATATTGTCACTTAAATTGGAAAAACTCCCCGTGCGCCCCGTTTTACCCCCCAGGTAGCAGGCGCGCCAAAAGGAGGTGTGACAGCTCTGGCGACTCTGCTGGGGACTGCAAACCCAGAACCACTGGTTCAGGGTTTAAGAATTCGATCTTTGAATAATTATTTTATTTGGCTTATTTATTATCTGATTTTATTATATGTTTGTATTTAATGTGCTAAATATTGCTTTTGTCGCTTTGATATTTTGTGAATTGTATATAAATTGTGCCGATACCCATTTTCCTCTTCTGAGTCTCTTTGAAATATAATATCGGGCATTTGCTGGACATAGCCCATTTTTTCTCAAGATAGCTGTGGTGGTTGCCACCCGGTGAAGGATTTGTAGTCACACATGTTTAGGCGGGGAGTATTGTCAATTAAGCCGGAAAGCCATGCTACCGATGCACTGACACTCCTCGGCTCGAGTTGTCCGCTCGAGTTAAAGCCAGTCTAGACACCTTTTCCAACAGGATGATGACTTAGAATAACAAAACCTTATGTCGGATCCCCGATAGGAACGTTTATTTGCATCATGTGCATATTTGACTTAGGAGGCCCAACACAGGGGTTGGGCCTGTCTAGGACAAGTGTACCTGAAACAAAAAGAACCAACTTGTTGCATCTTTCTGTGTGCATTTATTTGTTTCGATCTTACATGTCGACCGGTTTGTTATTAAAAAAAAGAGAGGGTAAGAAGTGGAAGATGTCAAGGTGAAAAATCAAAATAATTTTATGGAAAATGCTATTTCTTCTTAGAAAATAATTTTTGAAAAAATGAAAAAAAAATCTCCGAATACATTTTGTTAATTTTAAATAGTTGGTTTCTTTGAAAACAATTTTTGAAAAGTGCAAAAAAAAATTTCCATATAAATTTTCTTAATTTTACGAAAAATAGTTTAGTTTCTTTGAAAATAATTTTTGAAAATGCAAAAACAAATTCCCAATAATTTTTGTTAATTTTATGAAAAATAAGTTAGTTTCTCTAAAAATAATTTGTTTTTTAAAAAAAAATGTTGTTAAAAATAGTTTGTTTTCTTTTCTTAAAATGATTTGGTTCTTTATTTTTCGAACTACGCAAATTTGATTCTCACCGAGCGTGAGATACGTAGGCAACCCATATCGGGCTCAACTAATATTGCTTTTTCAAAAATTAAAAAACATATAATAAAAATATTAAAATTAGGAGGTTTTTCCTTAGTCAAGAGTTAGGAAATTTTGCGAAAATAGCCAAACACTTCAAAAGGGGCGCCGAAGGACTAATTTCGCAAAAAAGGAGCATAGTTATCACACTGGTATCTTGTTACACAGCCTTCAACTCTTCTTCAAGTGCTGAAAGGCCGTGTTAACAAGATTTCTTTTTTTAAAATAGTAAAAAAAAATGAAAAAAAAATCTTAAGTTTTATTTTTATCTTTTCTAGGATCAGCATGACTTCATCGCAACGAATCGGCCAGAAAAGGGTGAGAGGTGAAATGCCACCCATGTTCATGGTTCAGGACAAAACCACATATCAGCTCTATAAATGGTGGGCTAGCTTTTCGGCGTGGGAAAGAAATCAAGTCCACAAGCACCTCAAGTTTCTTCCGGCCATTATGATGATAAAATCGGACAAAAATCTGATCAGAGCTTTAGTAAGTTTTTGGGACTCATCAAGTAATGTTTTCAGATTTCGAGACTGCGAAATGATGCCCACTTTGGAAGAACTAGGCGGACTCACATGGCTTGGGAAAGATTTGCACAAAAAGAGACCCGTAGCTCCTAGGCAAATGGGTGTGAATAATTTCTTGAAGAAGTTATGTCTCTGACAAGTTCCAATGGGTTGTTTAGATAATGGTTGGGTACCACTGGAATATCTCTATAACATATTTGGTGATAAGAAAGGGTTTGAGAAATTCTCAAACAGTAATTTTGTTAACCAATTGAATTATGACGCCTGGGAAGATCTAACAATCTACGCCTTCATGATCGCTTTTCTGGGAACCATGATTTTTCCCGAACGTGGCGGACGTATCAGAATCCGTTTGGCTACGGTGGTCTCATATTTACAGAGTAACGAAGAACACACTATTCTTCCTATGATCTTAGGAGACATCTTTCGGGCCTTAACTCGGTGTCAAGAAGGACAGAATTATTTTGAAGGTTGTAATATTTTATTACAAATGTGGTTTGTAGAGCATCTCTATCATCACCCAATTGTGATAGACTTCAACGTGGACTGGCCTGAATTACATTCGTTGTCATATGAACAGAGCTGCCCGTTGTAACCTTCCAAATGACTTAAGGACTTGGCAAGAACTTCTCAACTCTTTGAGAGCATACCGACTCACCTGGAATTATTATTGGTTCCCTTCCGCTAAAATCATGCACATGACGACATACCGCCCATTCTACATACTAATGGGTTTCAGGGGTTTCCAACCATATGCCCCGCTACGTGTTATGCGGCAGTTGGGTAGAGAACAGAAAAGGCCCCCGATTGAAGATATGCGATCATTTACATGGGAATTCAGGATGGAGGAGCTCCCAAGAGAGACTTATGCACAAAAGGTGTGGTTCGGTAGTCGATTCTCCGATATCGACGAAATGGTTGCCTATCGAGAACGAGGAAAAGTGAGCCTCGCATATCTTGAATGGTTCCACAACCAATCAATGCTCGAGCAAAGAGCATAAAGGACGGTAAGATATGCCGTCGATTGGGAGAAAGAGATAGAAACCAGAGTTAGGGAGGCTAGACGTGAAACGGCGCAAGATTTCCAATCTTGCATTAACACCTTAAAAGAGGACAAGGGAATTCTGGAAGCTGCCATGGACATACAACAGGCTGATTTCGATCAGGAAAGGGCCGGTTGGGAGCAGGAGAGAGAAACACTTCGAACTCAAATTTAGGAGATGCAATTGACCGCAGAAAGGTCGAGGAGAAGTCGGAATGATGAGATGCTTATAAACGACTTGGAAAGGAAAGCCTTTGAGCACCAGGAAGACTTGGAAAAGGCAGAAACGACTTTAGTTGCAATCCGAACAAAATGGAGAAAAGCAGCCCACCAAGAAGCACTCCGTCTACAACAGATAGAGAAAGATTATGGGGCGATCATCGCTGATTTAAGATAAGCAAATGCCGCTTTTAGGGAGCAAATTCTCAGGCAAGCCCGGGATCCCAAAGCAGATAGAGACCGTTGCCATGACTTAATGGCACAGATGGAAAGACAAATAGATAGGCTTTTGGATCAAGTCTCTGGTAATGCTCAAGTATTGGGGATGAAGAACCGACACATAGGGCAGCTGCTTAGAGAAAAAGATATGATCAGGGCCAGGATAAATGAAATCGGGCACTATATCCCTATAGGATGCCTGACCTACGAACAAGTACCCCGGCCTACCCTCTTCTCTTCAATCAGGGAATGTGTCCACCAATTCATGGCAGAGTTGGGGAGTCTACAGAGAGATCTCACACCGAGAACCGCAGCAAGGCCAAACAACACCTCACAAATGCAAAGATTCAAAGCGTTGGAACATGTTTAGAAGAGTCTGTTATTTTTTCCTTTTTTAGAGTCTGTTTGTCCTTTTAAAGTTTTCCTCCATTGTCGTCTTTTTGTAAAGTGTTTCAAGTTGAAATTTGTGAAATAAAATTCAAAAAATATTTCATTCGTATCTTATGTTTCTTGTTTCCGAACTACGCCCGGTCTGATTCATGCGGGGACATGATACGTAGGCAATCCACATAAGATTCGACCATCACTAAAAGAAAAGAAAAACGAAAAAAGGGGAAGATAAAAGAAAAGAAATATTGATAAAAAGAGGAAGAGGATTAAAGCAAAGGAAATTACAAACCGGAATTATGCATCGCAATCCAATGCATGTAGCAACACAATCAACTATATAAGTGCATCACACCCAACGTGAGATTACTTATCTATTATGTTGTTTCAGACTAACCGTTTGTTTGCCAAACTTCAGGTTTTAGTAAAGAATGGTTGATTTTGTGGTAATCCGACATCACATTCATACTTCACGAGGTCCAAAGGAAGAGTTCAGCAGCCCGAAAGTACCCATCCTTATTTCACAAGGTCGAAAAGAAGGTGCCAACATGTCTTCAGAAATCCCTCTACCAACCATTCCCGTTTCGGAAGAAAGCTCCATAACAACCGTTCCGACTACTGAGTCAGCGGCTGCGGAGGATAATAGAATTTTGCGCTGCCGCATGCTGGAGATGTTAGATGATTGGAATAACGGGAAAGAGCCCCCAAGTCTGATCCCCGGGTTCCCCGAACCATTCCTCAGATCAAGTGGGATTTCTAATACCCCTACCAATTACCCACCTACTCTGTTTGGATATTCTTATGTCACAACCCTCTCCGAATCACCCTCCACTTCCTATCCTCGGGTGACAGCGTTGGATGCATCCACAAGAACATCAGTTGGTTTGCCCGTTCCAATCATGGCGCATCCCGCCACACATACTCCCTTCTTTGATTCTTCATCCTTTACATTCCCGGCACTACACCTTGCACTAGATCTTACCCAGGTTGCTACTAATATCTATCCTCAACCACCTCAATATGACTTTATACCAAGCCAAAATCCAAAAGATCCCGAACAGGACGAAATGGCAAAGATAATGAGAAGCTTGGAGCAGAGTCTGAAAAACATATAAGGTCTGAGCGGGCAAAAAAGTGTTTCTTATGCCAATTTGTGCATGTTCCCACATGTACATTTGCCATCAGGATTTAAAATGCCGAAGTTTTAAAAATATGATGGGCATAGCGATCCTATTGCTCACCTCAAGAAGTACTGCAATCAGTTGCGAGGTGCTAGTGGAAAGGAGGAGTTGCTAATGGCATATTTCGGAGAGAGTCTGGTTGGGATAGCCTTAGAATGGTACATGGACCAGGACATATCTCCCTGGCACATTTGGGACTATTTGGCCAGAGATTTTGTTAAACAATTCCAGTACAACATCGACATTGCACCGGATAGGAACTCTTTATCGAATTTGAAGAAGAACCCTCGGAGAGCTTCAAGGAATATGCCATCAAGTGGCGTGAACAAGCATTTAGGGTGAAACCCCCCATGGATGAAATCGAAATGGTCACGACCTTCCTCCAGGCTCAGGAGCCAGACTATTTTCAAAACATGATGTCAGCGATGGGAAAACCTTTCGCCGAAGCAATCAAGATTGGAAAGATGGTGGAAAATGGCTTAAAACTGGTAGAATTTTGAGTCAAGCGGCCATTCGAGCAACCTCCCAAGCCATCCAATGCGGGTCTGGAGGGATGCCCAGGGGCAAAAAGAAAGAAGAAAATGTCATGGTAGCAGTAGAACATAGAAGATACCGAGCCCCAAGGTAGGTATTCTCTGAAAGGGCCCCCCAGCATTACTACTCACACCACGGCATGACCTATACTCCTCTGCCTCCACCCTACGCAGTCATGAATGCTCAACCTTTTGCACGGCCGCAGCCACCAGCCAACAGAAATCCACCTCCATTCAAAAGAAACCAACCTCCCTACCTAAACCAATACAACCCCCGACCAAATAACACCCGCCACCATGAGCCACCCAAGATGAACTTTACACCGATTGGGGAGCCATATTCCACTATCTTTCCCAAACTCAGGAAAGAGAACCTATTGCAGCCCGTTCCACAGAACAGGCAGAATCCGGACTCTCCTGCCTACCAACGAGGAATATACTGTGCCTACCATTCAGGGGTTGAGGGGCATAGCACCGATAATTGTTGGACCCTAAAGAAGGCGGTGCAAGATCTAATTAATCAAGGGAGGAGAGTTTTCGCAAATGAAGACATCCCGAATGTGACAATAACCCATTGCCAGCCCACAACAACAGGCCAGTAATCGGGATGATTTGTGAAGATAAGGAGTTTGACCTGGCCTTGAAAGCGATAATTTCCATCGCCAACGTGGAGAAGCGGCCTGATGTTACCCCAAAACAAGAGAATGTGGGGAGAAAGATTGAAGTTGCCAACACTGGATCTGAAAAGAAAATCAGAATGAAGGCATCATCTCAAAAGAATGGAGTTCTTTACCTCCCGCGAGGCCGAGTGGAAAGACCCCGGTCAATAGGTGCTCCCAAAAGGTTTCATTTGAAGAGGGAAACAACGGTGTATGTACCAAAGGGAACCTATGTGGCCCGAAAGCCAATTGAACCACTACAACCAGATGAACCCATGGCTATTGTACGTGTGAAACAAAAACCCATGACAGATCCAACTGTACCTTGGAGCTATCAACGGACACTCGTTACACACAAAGGAAAAGAGGTTGTAGGAGAATCATCTGGGAGCATCTTGGGGCAAAAGTATATGAACACGCAGGAGATAAATAATGCCACACAAAGGCGTTTCCCATCCAAAAATCCTGTAAGCGCTGAAGAAGCAGAGCTCTTTTTTAAAAAGATGCAAATGCCTGATTATGAGGTAATAGACCAACTGTGCAAATACCCGGAGCAGGTATCCATGTTATCCATGTTAATGAAGTCCGTTGAACATCATAAGGTTTCGTTAAAAAACTTTGAATGAGGCATATGTGCCTGTTGAGATTTCGTCTGAACAACTGAAAAGAATGGCAGATAGGTTCTTCGCAGTCAATCAAATTTCTTTCAGTAAGACTGATTTGCCTCTAGAGGGGGCGGCCCACAATAAAGCTTTGCATTTGACTATCAAATGTGAAGGCTACTACATGAAGAGGGTCATGGTGGATGGAGGCTCCGGAGTAGACATATGCCCGCTTTCCACTCTAGATCACATAGGAATTGGAGCTGAAAGAATCCAGCCCAACAACGTATGCATGAGAGCTTTTGATGGTGTGAAGAGAGACACGGTCGGGGAGATTGATGTGATTCTGACCATCGGCCCGGTAGATTTCGAAGTGACATTTCAAGTTTTGGATATGGACACTTCCTACAACTTTCTTCTGGGAAGACCATGGATTCATGCAGCCGGGGTTGTACCCTCTACCCTCCATCAGCTGCTAAAGTTTGAACACAAAGGACAAGAAATTGTGGTCCACGGGGAGGACGAGCAATCGATCTATCGGGATCCATCCATCCCATGCTTAGAAGCGGAAGAAGGAAGCGAGCACATCGTTTATCAAGCTTTCGAGGTTGTATTGGCAGACCAACACAAAGAAGGGAACCCTTGCCCCCAACCTTTTTTGTCTAATGCCTCCATCATGGTGGCAAAAGAAATGATCAAACACGGCTTCCAACCAGGAAAAGGTTTGGGAAAGTCCTTTCAAGGAGTGTAAGAGCTGATAACTTTGCCCACAGCTGAAAAGTTCTTTGGAGTAGGCTTTCGCCCTACCCCTGAAGATGAGAAATGGGCGAATAAAAGAAAGGAAAAGGGATGGGTTCTACCACGACCGTTGCCACATTTGTAGCAAACTTTTGTTCGACCAAGATACAGTGAAGAAGAAGATGATGAGGTCTTCACATAAGAGGAAATCAAAGACATCTGTGGGGCTATGAGGTAAATGCTTTACGATGTTAGCATGGTTCAATTGGGAGAAGGTACAAGCACCACTGAGGTGTTGTATGTGGTCCCAAAAGCCAAATTGCAAAATTGGAAGGCCACACCATTCCCAGTCAGGCGGGAGTTCTGGTAGATTTGTCCTGTCACTTTTCCTTCATAACAAGTTACTTCAGGGCGTAACTGGGATGTTTTTCTTTGTTTTCTTGTATTTTCTGTCTTCCAAATGTAACTTTGTTTATCTTCAGAAAATTTCAAGAAAATGAAATAAATATTTCATCATTTTAAACTCTTTCTAATTTTTTGTTATTTATTCTTTCTTTTCAATCCTAATAATGCGGCTTTAAATAACATGACATGCATGCGGACTTCACGGTCAAATATAAACATGCCACCTAATCTGGAAATAATAAACCAGGAACCGGAATACGATGAAGAAGAGGCTTTTAGGGAAATAAATCGAGAATTGGAACATTTTGAGAATAAACCTAAGCTGAACTAGAATGATACTGAACCGGTTAATTTGGGAACTGCTGAAGATATCCGAGAGACCAAGATAAGCATCCACACAGATGAGAAAACACGAGATGCAATAATCCAGCTCTTGTTTGAATTTAAAGATGTGTTTGCTTGGTCTTACGATGACATGCCAGGATTAGGAGCCGATCTAGTGGTGCACAAGTTGCGAATCTACCCTGACTGTTGCCCAGTGCAACAGAAGCAAAGGAAGTTCAAAACCGACATTAGTGATAAAATCAAAGAAGAAATCACTAAACAGTTAAAAACAGAGGTAATTCGAGTGGTACAATATACCACGTGGTTGGCTAATGTTGTGCCTGTGCCAAAGAAGGATGGAAAAACTCGAGTATGCGTGGATTACCGAGATCTAAATAAACCAAGTCCTAAAGATAAATTTCCTCTACCGAACATCCACATCCTCATTGATAACTATGCCAAACATGAGATATAATCGTTTGTGGATTGTTATGCGGGATATCATCAAGTGTTGATGGATGAAGAGGATGCCGAGAAGACTGCTTTTACCACACCTTTGGGAACTTACTGCTACCGGGTCATGCCATTCGGTTTGAAAAATGCTGGAGCAACGTACATGAGAGCTATGACTGCCATTTTCCACGACATGATGCATCAAGAAATAGAGGTGTACATGGACAACGTGATCATCAAATCCAAAACTCAGGGCGATCATGTGCGAGACTTGAGGAAATTCTTTGAGAGGTTGCGGAAGTACGACTTGAAGTTGAATCCGGCCAAATGCGCTTTTGGAGTCCCATCAGGTAAACTCTTGGGTTTCATAGTTAGTAGAAGAGATATTGAATTGGATCACACAAAGATAAAATCCATCCGGGACTTGCCTCCTCCAAGAACAAAGAAAGACGTAATGAGTCTTCTGGGCCAACTAAACTACATCAGTAGGTTCATCGCCCAATTGACTTCTACATGTGAGTCCATATTCAAGTTGCTAAAGAAAGACGCTGCAATCAAGTGGACAACTGAATGTCAAGAAGCTTTCGACAAAATCAAAGAATATTTGTCGAACCCTCCGGTTTTAGTCCCGCCAAAGCCAGGGAGACCTCTTTTCTTGTATTTGACAGTCTTGGATAACTCTTTTGGCTGTGTCCTCGGACAGCATGACGTGACAGGGAAGAAAGAGCAGGCAATCTACTATCTGAGCAAGAAGTTCACTAGTTATGAGGTCAAGTACACTTTGCTGGAAAGAACGTGTTGTGCTCTAACATGGGTCGCTCAGAAATTGAGGCACTACCTCCAAGCTTATACGACTCACCTCATTACCCAGTTGGACCCTTTGAAGTACATATTCCAGAAACCAATGCCCACTAGAAGATTGGCAAAATGGAAAATCCTGCTCACTGAGTTTGACATAGTCTATGTTACTCGCACGACAATGAAAGCCCAAGCGTTGGCAGATCACTTGGCCGAAAACCCGATCGACGAGGAGTATCAACCGTTGAATACATACTTTCCTGATAAAGAGGTAAACACGACAGAAGTTGTTTCGGAGGACAATCATGCTTGGAAAATGTTCTTCGATGGGGCGGTAAACGCTAAAGGTGTAGGGATTGGGACAATCTTGATCTCTCCTGCCGGTCAGCATTACCCAACTACGGCTAGACTCCGTTTCTTTTGCACAAATAATACAGCTGAGTATGAAGCTTGCATCATGGGCATGAACATGGCAATTGATCAAGGCGTTGAAGATTTCTTGATCATGGGAGATTCAGATCTGATTATCAAATAATCTCAAGGTAAATGGGAAACTCGGGACGTTAAACTCCTCCCTTACCGACAACATGTGAATATTCTTGGCAAGCGATTTGCATCGATAGAGTTTAGGTACATCCCACGATGTCACAATGAACTGGCTGACACACTTGCCACTCTAGCTTCAATGCTACCTTATCCAGGCAACGCCCACGTCGATCCTTTGGAAATCCAAATCTGGGAAAGACACGGTTATTCCAATGCAATTGAAGAAAGACCAAACATCAAGTCATGGTACTACAATATCAAGAGATTCTTGAAAACACAAGAATACCCTGAACATGCTACTGGAGATCAAAAGAGGACCATGGCGACATGTTGGTGGTTTCTTTTTAAGTGGCGGGGTCTTGTATAAAAGAACCCCGGATCTTAACCTCTTAAGGTGTGTTGATGTTGAAGAAGCGGGAAGAATCATGCACGAGGTACACACATGAGTGTGCGGGTCTTATATGAATGGGTATGTCATGGCCAAGAAAATCCTTTAAGCTGGGTATTATCGGATAACCATGGAGAAAGATTGTTTTAGTTTTGTCCGAAAATGCCATCAATGTTAGGTACATGGAGATCTGATTCATGCACCTCCAATTGAGCTACATCCTATGTCAGCGTCGTGGCCATTTGTCGCTTGGGGAATGGATGTCATTGGCCCAATTAAGCCGAAAGCTTCGAATGGGCACCGATTCATCCTGGTCGATATCAATTACTTCACAAAATGGGTCGAAGCTGTCACTCTCAAATCAGTCACCAAGAAAGCCGTGGTGGATTTTGTACACTCAAATCTTATCTATCGTTTTGGTATACCTGCAACTATCATCACAGATAATACTGCGAATATGAATAGTCGTTTGATGGAAGAAATATGCGAGCAATTCAAAATAACGCATAGGAACTCCACTCCTTATCGGCCCAAAGCCAATGGAGCGGTTGAAGCAGCAAACAAAAACATTAAGAAGATTTTGAGAAAGACAATCCAGAGTTCTAGACAATGGCATGAACAATTACCTTTCGCCTTACTGGGATATCGTACTACAGTGCGCACATCGGTAGGAGCAACCCCATACATGCTAGTCTATGGAACCGAGGCTGTGATACCAGCTGAGGTAGAAATTCCTTCACTCCGGACGATTGTTGAAGTAGAGATTAAAGATAGCGAATGGGTTAAGACTCGATTGGAGCAATTAACTTTGAATGATGAAAAGCGAATGGTTGCGGTCTGTCACGGACAATTGTACCAACAAATGATGGCTCTTGCTTACAACAAGAAAGTACAACCAAGAAATTTTGAAGTAGGTCAATTGGTTTTAAGACGCATTCTTCCACATCACCAGGAAGCAAAAGGAAAATTCGCTCCTAATTGGAAGGGGCCATACATCATTAGGAAGATACTGCCGAGAGGAGCATTATACTTGGGAGATATGGAAGGAAAAGATCTTGAGACAGCTGTGAATGCAGATGCTGTCAAAAGGTATTATGTCTGAGTTTGCTTCTGTGATGTCCTTACAAGTCGAAATGGTTGAAGGCTTTTATTCCCGCTACCCAAACACTACCAACCCTTTTTGTAAACCCTTTGAGCTGGTTACATTTTCTCGGCTACCCTCTTTGGAATCCAAAACAAAAATTCAAAAAAAAAAAAAACAAAGTTACCTGAACTACGTTCTGACTTGATTCCGAAAGGATACGTAGGGTCCTTGAGGTTCAGTCACACCAAAACCAAAATCCCAATTTCCCCAAAAATTGAAACTCGGCAGATGATATGGCGATTCAGTTTAGATCCGTCAAGATGATTCCAAAGTTGTAATTTTGTTCATAATTCTTGTTACCCAAACCAAGTACAAGTCCTTCAAGATCGATGCAGAGAAATAGAAACTGAGAAAACATCATTGTTGCGATCCGAAGTGTCTGGAATAAAAAGAAATCAAATGAGAGAGTTTTATTGGTGAAAACCTTCGGGCACCATAAGACGATGGAAGTAGAGAAATACAAAATGAGAGAGTCCGTTAGCAAAAACTCGAAAAGAGTGCTATCGGGCGATGGAATGAAATGAAATAAAATTAGAGAGTCTTATTGGTGAAAACCTCCGTGCACCATAAGACGATGGAAGTAGAGAAATACAAAATGAGAGAGTCCGTCAGTAAAAACTCGCAAAGAGTGCTATCTGGCGATGGTGAGAAGAGAAATGAGAGAGGTCGATTGGCGAAAACCCACAAAAGGGCGCTATCAACAGAAAAGGGTATTTCACCACTAGAAGTCTTGGCACGGCTCCCTAGCTTGGAAACATAGACCCGTTTTGGTTCATAAGGAAATGAGATTTTGTGACGATCGAGCAGTTAGTTCGAGAAGCATGTCAGGTTTGAAGTCAGCATACACCTCAGATAAATCCTTTTTTTCCCCGAAAGGGACGCTTCTATTTTGATTCATTTTTTATTCTTTGATCCATTTTCTTTGAATCCCTTTCATTTTAACTTTGAATTTCGAAATTATTACAAAGAAAGGTGACAGGACCGTTTATACAGAATCCCGTCTAGTAAAGAAGAAAAACCCAGCCTCAGTGGTGTATTGATACAATCCCCGATTTGATCAAAATGATCGATTGATTCCAAAGGAACGGATGTTAGGAAGGAAATGGAAATCAAAGGCTAAGGTCTTAGAAGAAACGAAAAGAGGCAGAAAGACAGAACCCACATAGAAAAATCCTCTTGGAATCCCGAGGATGAACCCGGTCAGTTTGAAAAGAAGTCACCCCCAAAGACAATTGGTAGCAAAGTTTTTCAATGGAAATGGGGCAAAGATCAAGCAATGAAGATAATCAAGGACACAAAGTTAACCACTTTTTCAACTAATAAAATGCTCTTTGATGAAAACAGGTCTATTTAACAGTGCAAGAAGGAGGTACAACCCAAAAAAGTAAAATACGCAAACATTGAAACAGCTTTGAAACAAGGAAAACGCCTAAAAAGGGAAGTTTCTTTTCAAAAGCTTTATTTTATGCATTTGTTGATAGGTAAAAGGAAGACGCCTAAAAGAATACCCAAAAGGAAGAAGAAAAGAAAGGAAAATGAAAACTCCGGAAAAAAAAGAATCAAATCATGTTAGTCCAATATCTGTTTGAACCCCAGTCAGAAAACCGAGGGTCTTCCGGCCAGAAAGCCATGAAACATTGTTTTGAATTCCGGCCAAAAAGCCGTAAAACTCCTCTTCAAAATCCCGGTCAGAAACCCGAGGATCTCCTAGTCAGAAAACTGCAGAGCCGCTTCTTAAAACCTCGACCAGAAAATCGAGGATCTTCCGGCCAAAAAGCCGTGAAACAACGCTTTTGAATTCCGGACAGAAATCCATGAAAACTTTCTTTCAAAATCCCCGGTCAGAAAACCGAGGATCTCCCAGTCAGAAAACTATGGAGCCATTTCTTTTAAACCCCGGCCAGAAAACCGAGGGTCTTCCGGCCAGAAAGATGTGAAACGTTGCTTTTGAATTCCGGCCAGAAAGTCGTGAAACTCTTCTTTAAAACCCCAATCAGAAAACCGAGGATCTTCCGGCCAGAAATCCGTGAAACAACGCTTTTGAATTCCGGCCAGAAAGCCGTGAAAACTTTCTTTCAAAATCCCCGGTCAGAAAACCGAGGATCTCCCAGTCAGAAAACTGTGGAGCTGTTTCTTTTAAACCCCGGCCAGAAAACTGAGGGTCTTACATCTAGAAGGTCGTGGGACGTTGTTTTTGAATTCCGTCCAGAAAGCCGTGAAAACTTTCTTTCAAAAATCCCGGTCAGAAAACCGAGGATCTCCCAGTCAGAAAACTGCGAAGCCGTTTCTTCAAAACCCCGGCCAGAAAAACGAGGATCTCCCGGCCAAAAAACCGTGGAACGTTTATTTGTGAAACTATGGTTTTGAAAATCAAGATTCTCTTGACAGATACCAAAGAGTCTTTTTAATCATTTTTCTGTGTCACAACTAACTCACGAAATTTTCCTAGTGAAACTGGGGAAGAAAAATTTCGTTCGTTTGTTCGTTTTGTTATTTAAATAGGATTGACATCGGGACACAAGTACCGAGAAAACCTACGAGTGAGTCCCAATCCATAATGAAGAAAAGGAGAAAAGAACCAAAAGAAAACGAGTTCAAATGTTAGAGTAAACAGAAGCGCGAGTTGCTCAGAATCTGATTGAAGTCGTGAGTTCCGCCAATTCCATTTAACTCAATGTTATAAAAATAAACAAGCACGTACAACTTACGAGCATCAAGATTCAGATCGAGGTCTACAGCAACATCAGCTAAGATTCAAGATCAAGTTTTCAAGAGAATCATAGATAGGAATCTTGTAACTCATAGTTTGATAGTATAGCTAGTTTAGCTTTAATTTCTCTTTTGGTGTAATAAGGAGGTTAGTAAGCAGTAAGCAGTTAAGCAGCAACAACAACAATGATAGCAACAGTAATAGCAAAGTGTCAGTTCACGGTAGTCCCAGCTACCAAAACTTCCCGAACTACATTGACCTGATTCCTGTTTAGCCCAGGATATGTAGGAGGCCTCCCGAAGCAAAGGCTCGGTCAAGATCTTTTCAAAATGCTTCACACGAAGTGCTCAAAACGGGCAAAAATCGCTCGTATTTGCTCATTATCTTTGCACGAAAACTCTTCGAGTTTACACGCAAAGAGGGGCAGTTGTGAGCACATGATTTTTGCCCTGCAGGAGAATTACTCCCAAAATCCAAAAATAGAATAGTTTCGTGCTGTGTGTGATTTTCTGAATTTTGTTTGATTTTCTTTATTATTATCTGCATTTTTATCTTGTGCATGTTTATTTGTTAAACTAATAAAAAATAAAATAAAATACAAAAATAATGTTGCATTTGTATTTAAGTCTTATTTAGAGTAATTAAGTTTATTGTTCAAATGATATATAAAAGTCACAAAAAATAATTCATCTTTTACATTTTTAGCATTTAAATGCCTAGTTGTGTGATTTATATTTAATTGTGTGTGATAATTGTTAGTATAATTTAATTAGTAGTAGTATAATTTGATTTTTGTAGTGTAATTAGAATTTTTTGTTTTAATAAATTAGGAACAAAATTCAAAAGAAAAATAGAAGAATTGGGAAAAGAAGAGAAATGGACTGGATTAGTCCAAAACCGGATAAACCCAGGCCCAAAATACCCCAATGACCCATATTTTCCCTTACCCAGACCCGTCTCAACCCGCCCATCGCCCCTCCAAACGACGTCGTCTCAAGACTAATTAGTTGATGTTGGCCGTTGGGTGTTATAATCCAACGGCTTGGATTATTTTGGAATTTTAAAATATCAAACACCCCACTACCCCTGCCCTTTCCGTGTCTAACCTTAGAGACCAATTTGCATCCTCTGCCTCACACCACCGCACTCTGACGGCCGGAAATCACCTCCGTCGGTGGCATTCATCCAAACTTCACCAAATTTACACCCCTGAACCCCCAAGACCTCCTCAATCCAACCCCCACCATGGCTAATCTCGAATCTAGCTATATCTTCTTGAATCTTCAATCAAAGATTCGAGTTCAAACCCAACTTACCCCAAATTGCCCCAAGTTGATACCACACCATCACCAGACCATCCCCTCTTCAAATCCACACTTGTTTCTCTTCAAGCAACGCTAGAGTGTTTCGAATCTGGCGAGTTGATTCAAGAACCCTAGAAGACCAAATATGGGGTCCGTCGGAATTTAAAGTTAATTTGAGGTTCAATCGACATTAGTCGAAGTGTTCTCAGTAAAGAACACTCGATTAAAGTCCATTCGACCTTTAAAAGGGGTTCGATTCAAGAAATTAGCCTAGGTTCATCCATGTCCGAATTCTAAAGGTACTTTTTCTTTCTCATTTTTTTTGTTTCATTCTATTGTTTGTATACATTTGTCATTTGTTGGTTAATTTCTGTTATTTTAAATTTTTATTTTTAATTTATGTTCTTTCTTCTCCAAACTCAAAGACCCTTTTATTTGGTCAATTATTTTTCTGTTTTGTTTATTTGATTATGTATGTTGTAGAATATGTATTCGCTTCGATTAGCGTCGTCGAATAATTAGTTTCGTATTTTTCCATCTTTGGCCGAGATTGTTTGAATCAATGACTTATCGACTTGTTCTTTATTGATTATACATGTCGTGATCGATTAGTCGAATGTCGTCAAACTAATTTTGTGTTTCTGTTTGAACCATGATTTAACTACAACTGTTAGAATTCCCTGTTTGTGACCGAGACTTAGACTGTTTTGATTTCAGTTTAGAATTGTTGATTGGATATAGCTGTTAAACCTATTAAAGAATAGAAAAAACCCACATCTAGGTGCAATGCACATGCCCTAGGTCAGTTGAACCTGCTGGACAGCAGGTATCCACCTAGGTCTTGCACTTAGGGAATTTTAAAACAAGAAATCCCATACTTGGACAGAAAAAAAGTGGGAGGACAGAGGGAATAACATGGCTGTTTTAATTTAAAACAGATCAAAAGGGGCTGCAAGGCTGGGACAGTTTAGTTATATAATGAAGGGGGGCTAAAAAGAGAGATAGACTTTCTGGGAGGAACAGAGGGAGAAGAATGAAAATAGGGAGAAAGATATACAATTCTGAAAAACAGAGAGGGAGACATACATCCTATTACATACTACTGGATTTTCAGTTCTGGAATTTGATAGAAAACAGTGAGAAAATAGAGCAAAAACAGGGATTTTTTCGGAGTAGAGTTTTCGAACACACATTGGGTGTATTCTGTTTGTTTGTTTCAAACTTCAGTTCTGAAAGCTTAAGGAAATCATCCTTGCTGTTCTGTTGTTTTTGGATCTGCCTATTCACTCTATTCGAGTGCTTCTTTGTTTGGAGCAATCTGTTAGGAATCCTTGGTCATTTGTTTTCTTCACTGGAATCTTTCTGTTGTTTGCTTGCCGAGATTCTGTTTACTGTGTTTGTTGTTGCTTTTCGGTCTCGGATTCCCTGTTATTTTCACAGAGATTTTGCTTGGTCTAAAGTTTATTTCCGTTCCTTCGATTGCTGCCCGGACTGTTTTGCTACTGATTTTATTAGTTTTTGGTCCTCGCAGGAATTAGTTTTGGTTGTTGTTTTGCTCCTGCTCACTGTTGTTGTTTACTGATCCTTTTCCTCCATTTTTGATTCCGAATTCCAGGTATGTCTTCGAAACACAGCTGATGTAACTATTTGCTCCGAGAGATCGGATTTTCGAAATGAAATGCCATCCCGAAAATCATCCCCAAAAGATAGATATTAAGTTCCATTTGTATTAGTTTAACATTTTTATAGCATATGTTGAATTCATGCGATTATAATGAAATGCAAACTGTATAAACTAGCCAGTCTCAGACTGAATCTATATGGAGATGTTAGATAAAAAGTTTGTTTAGAGTTTGTTAGTTTGAGCATATTTAAAATATTAGCTCGATTTTGTTTAGTCACTAATATAGGATAGTTTGAACTGCATCAAGTTTTGTTTGTTGGTTTTCC
Source organism: Nicotiana noctiflora (assembly GCA_032618575.1). Taxonomy (NCBI): domain Eukaryota; kingdom Viridiplantae; phylum Streptophyta; class Magnoliopsida; order Solanales; family Solanaceae; genus Nicotiana; species Nicotiana noctiflora. The sequence goes on along the minus strand of JASVEL010005087.1, from coordinate 168,786 downwards.
TTCGGTTTGTTGGTAGTCAGGCAAACGATACAAGTAGGCCAAGGCTTTAGGCTCCGATGCTTAGCTCGACTTTGGTCACCTAGTATCGAACTCATATCGGTTTAAGAGTATTAAAGTCCATCGCAAACTATTCCTTCACAATGTAGTTTATACTCCTTAGTGAACCCCCCTGGTTTTAATTTAACGGGTTGTAAACGCGGCACCATTTCGTATAAAGTCTTAATTGGAAATAACCCCAACGGGTTTTGTGTTGAATCAGTTTGGGCTTAGTCGAATAATCGCTTTAATCAACATAGGTTAAAATAAGAGATCCGAGCCCATTCTCGACCCGCGCCTCCGTTAATTAGTTTGGGCCCAGGTTAAGGTTAGGCCCATTTCCTCTAAATGACAAATGCGTGACTCTAAGTTGATAAGAGCGGTTCAAATTAAAGCACACTAGGTTATAACATGTATAAAATCATATATTTTAGCCATTTGTAATAGTTTAAGCGACCGTGCTAGAACCACGGGATTCGGGGGTGCCTAACACCTTCCCTCGGGTCAACAAAATTCCTTACTTAGAATTTCTGGTTCGCACTTCATTTGGAAAGTCGAAATTTCCTCGATTTGGGATTTTAAATAAATCGGTGACTTGGGACACCTTTTATTTCAAGTGGCGACTCTGAAATAAACAAAAAATAATCTCGTCTCGAATATTGTCACTTAAATTAGAAAAACTCCCCGTGCGCCCCATTTTACCCCCAGGTAGGGGCGCGCCAAAAGGAGGTGTGACAAAGACACCCAAGCTACAATAAACCCTAGTTTCAATCCTGTATCATTTTGCAATAATCCAACACAATGTGATTGAATTAAGGTGACACGGGGAACGAACGAGCGGAAGACTGAGCTTAGATCGAAGATGCAAGCTCTGATACCATATTTACTTCCATGGCCATGGAAGTTGTAGTTCCGGAAGAAGAGGTAGAAGAAGGTTTGAGAAGACAATTGAAGCAGATTCTGTTATTTTCTAAAATGTACTGTACAAACTAACTCTCCTTTTTACTATTCTATTTATACACATTACAAATATTAGCAAACTACTTCCTTAACCACTAATAACATTAACTACCTAAGCTATCTAGAGTTAGGTAGACTTGAGTACTATCAACAATATTTTCCCCTCACCCGTTAAATTAACCGTCCCACCTTAAACAAAAAGGACACGTTGCTGGCCTTAGATTATTTTAAAACCCGATCCATTTTAATCAAACCCACCCTTCCCCATCCAAAAACCATTTAAATCTTTTTCTTCAAATGGTTAAAGCCCATAGTTTAGGCCGGTGACCTCCATTGCACTTTGAATGGGCGTCCTAATAAGGTCACTTAAGTGATCGAGGTTACGTAATAATTTGTGATGAAAAATATTTAATAGATAACACTTCGTTCTTCTTTTACAGGCAATTAATATATAAGTTTTTGTTCCGAAGTATTGAAATTGTTAGTAAAGTAACTTTAAGATATTCTTTTTAAGGGGTCTTTGCCGAAACAAATTAAACGAGCAGGTCAGGTAATTATCTGCCCTAAAAAATAGTAAGCAAAGAATAAAGCTGTGGAAATGATTGCATAAACAAAATAAAAAAGTATAATAACAATTGCAAATGTAAGTGCGTCCACGGTCCATGGACAAGGACATTTCCGTTATTTTGTATTACATGTAAAACCAAATACAAAGGGTACACATAGAAGCCAAGCAACATACAACAACAATAAATTAATTGTAATTCTACAAATAAGGTCTAGGGAAAGTTACTGTGACTGTGTGCACAAACCTTATTCTTACATTGTAAAGATAAAGGGATGTTTCTGATTGACTCTTCGCTCAAGACAAGCATACAGTCGGTGTTTCAAAGTTCTTTTTGAAAGAAAATTTAAATTTCTTTCTTTTTTTCATATGTCCGCAATCAAATTCCCATTTACCCTGCTGCAGACATCGCGAATTTCCAATCGTGCGCCAGGAGAGGGAGGTAAGTCCCCCATTTTAATCATGGCAGCATTGAAGTCACGTAAGAAAAGAAAACCATTGTTACTGTAGCGTCGGACAATGTCATTAGTAGTACTATTCCCAGTAAGCACTTGGTCCGAAAAAAGAAGTCCCTGATTCCTCTTTAAATCATCGAAATAAGCCTTGTCGAGAACATTAGGAGTTACCAAATCCAATGGTACCAAATTTGTGTCATTGTTATTGACAGGGCAATTACATTTTAGCGTTGATTTCATAGCTGGATTGATATTGTTGTCGTCACACATTGTAACGCACCTCGCGAAACCTATTGTATGTGCTCCGGCCAGCGCTACCATTTCTTGAGCTGACATTCCCTTTGCGCGGAATTTCTTTAATTGGGTGTTGAGATCGTCGAATGGTGCAGGAAGTTGTGTTAATGAGCCTGTGAAATTTGCTGTTCTTGCGTCTCTTCGGCCTAATCTCACTGGGTATGGTATTCCTCCCAACTGTTTTGTTTGAACATAAACAATATGATTAACATGAAAAGAACTGTTGTAATAATTTAAAGTATATAAACTAATAAGGTAACCTTTTTATTGTATATTTTAGGGGACCTACCGATAGGGCAAAAAAAGTTATTTGCAATGAGTGAATACAAGTTAGACTTTTGTTGAAAATCTTAAATTTCTAAGTCAACTAAGCTTTTTGAAGGTGCAAAAACCCAAGATAAGAACGTAAGGCTACCACATCAACATCAAATATATATTGTGTCCACGTTTGAAATGAATAATTTAGGCAAGATGTTGACGTTGATTAAGGCTGTCATAAGCTGGCTTATAGTCACTTCCACAAGTCATTCTTTTTTTTTTTTTTTTTTTTTTTTTTTTAAACCACAAGTCATTCTTTTTATTTCCTAGAGTAGGTGATGTGATTTATGACTCGCAACACGTGCCTTCCTCCCCAGTCCCCACCCACCAACACCTCCTTTAATACGTGATAATATATATATATATATATATATATATATATATATCCGTTTGACGATTTTATTATGTGTTTTGTTTTTGCCTTGGCATTAAGAAGGTAAAGATTGCTTTTGAATAGTGTGTTTTAACCAATATGCCTTAAATCCAAGTCATTTATATAAGGATATACTTAAGGGTAATATAAGAATATTGAAACAAAAATATTTCTACTAACATAGAAAGTGACATTCGTTTTAGAAACAACAACAACAAACTCACTAGGGTTTGGGAAGGGATATGTGTTTCCGATATAAAAAAAAAGATTATTTCCGATTGAAACTTTGCTAAAAAAGCAATAAAAATACATCACCAAGCAATAGCATTAGCAATGTAATAAGTTAATGGAACTGAATGACACAACACCTAATAAAGAACTAGGAATAAGAGAATACAAAAATAGAACTAGTACTACTGGTAAGCATATTATTATTTTTGTCTTTCGTCTATTTACTGATTCTTGTAATGTTGTTATTTCTGTGATTTTTGTTGATGGTACTGATATATTGTCTCTCTTCGTCTTCTTGAGCTGAGCGTATATCGAAACAGTCTTTCTACCCTTCATGGTAGAGGTAAGGTCAGCGTACACATTATTCTTCATCAAACCTACTTGTGGGATTTACTATATCGTTATTGTTGTTGTTGTACTACTATTAAGCATAAGAGAAACTCACAACTACATGTCAGCCTACCACCTTAATTCATTTTAGACACATAAACTATAAATAAACAAATAAAATTTACACACTAGTGCATAGAAATGAAGCTCATATTGTAGCATAAATTAAGATCATAGTAACTTACCAAAGCAACAGAGTCGCGGGCAGCAAGGGCTAGGATATCTGCACAAGAAACAGCTGCGCCAGGGCACATATTTTTAATCCTTTGTTTAGCCTGATCAATTACCTCAAAACCTCTTACTGAATTATCATTTGGTGGCGAATTTTTTTCTCCTTGGAAACTTCCAGGAATATCATCCAGAAGAATACCCCCATCACATCCCTAAATTAATATAATATCACAAGTCAAATATTAGGCCAACAATATTACCATATCATAAAATACGCTACTAACTACGTACCAAAATATGAGGGGCAACTAATTAAGCAAGTAGGCATGTACTCAAAAGTAACAGCTTCTCGTTGTTGTCCTTAAAGTTAAAGGGGTTATGTTTCCACTATACTACGACACACACACACACACACACACACACATATATATATATATATATATATATATATATATATATATATATATATATATATAAAGAAATTGGGTCATAATAGCTAGTAATATTTGACTTTGTCTTCAAAATTTTCCACGTGTTTTATTTCAAGAAGTAAAGGAAATACATAAAAACACTTCTATTATTGTATTCAGTCAATGAGGGATAACTTGTACTTTTTTTCCCCGATGATGGCCTTTTTTATTTCATGTTTGTATATCAAGTCCGCTAGTAATCATTTACCATGGGTGGACAAGGGAAGAGAGGATTTAGTTAAAATTTTATGGTACATCCAGTTTTTACATTGGTAAATGAAAAATAGCTATTGTTTACGAAGTCAATGAAAAATAGCCATTAGTTTGCTGCTACAGGGACCGATCCAATATAATATACGGGAGTTCTAGTGCATTTGTGTACGAACTCCAGTATTTTATGCTGGACCGGTATGCTTTGCTAACTCCTATAAAATTTGCGGGAGACTGGAGCACTAGTACTCCAAACTCCAGTATATTATGCTGGACATTATACTGCTGGAACTCCTGTAAAATTTGCGGGAGTTCCAGCATAATTATGCTTGAACTCCCGCAAAATTTGCGGGAGTTCCAGCATAATTATGCTTGAACTCTAGTAAAATTTGCAGGAGTTCCAGCATAGTTATCTTGGAACTCCCGTAAAATTTACAAGAGTTCAAATATATTTATGCTGGAACTCCAGTAAAATTTGCGGGTATATTTTTCTAGATTTTGAACAGTGTTTTCGCTCAGATTAAAGTGGCTAAATTTTAATGACTTTTGAGACATGGCTATTTTTCAACGACCAGTAATAAATCTGGCTATTTTTTAATTTTTCCCTAGGATTTGCTATGGTTAGACTAACTGGCCGGGAAGGTTAGCAAGGTTCCTCGTATGGTGAAGTGAATTTTTTTTCATATATATAATGCTAACTCCTCTCAATATTAACCCTTGTTAATTACTTGTAATTGATAGTACTAAAAAGTGCATGTTCTCATACATGCAAGAATTTGACCGTAATTGATTTTTAGATATAGTATATAGTTAAAGGACAAAGAAATAGTGACCAAAAAAAAGTAAGAAATGCAAAATGCTTAAAACGTCTTACAGTGTAGAAGAACTTTTATACTATCATCTCATCAGAAAGGTAACTACATCTTACTGTTTATATAAGGCAGGATTAATAACTTGAAACAAAAATACTGTATTTACATGATAGCTACAATAGGGTAAAATATGACGATAAATTAAAAATTCTTTACTCTATCTGTTAGGAGGATGAAAGAACTTACATCGACAAAGCAGTCGTGGAAAAAGAGACGAATGAGAGACGCTCCCATTCGTCTCTCTCTGCTAATGGCTTGAGCCACAACTGTTCCAACAGCTGCAAAAATGCAAAATTCCTGAGATAACATGTCTGAATTTTCCTCAAAAATACTGCTCTCTGACTTCATTTTGACATCAAAATCATCCATAACTGTGGCGACATGTGTGTTCTTGTATATAGAGATGCCAGCTAGGGCAAAAGCCATAAGGCTAAGTGCCAAGCTCAAATGAGTTGCACCACAACCCATGATTCAATTGAATTAAAGAGTGATTTTAATTAGGAGCAATTGCTTTTTTGGGATGATTTTCTTGTGTGGTTTTGGCTCCTTTAAATAGGAAACATAGTCAATATTTGGCTATATTTTATATATTGCTGGTAATGATTTTAATGAGGGCCGTTGGGTGTGGAATAGATTTTTGCTCAAGGGCGGCTCCTAAAGCCAAACTTCAATAAGAGCTTTAATTTTTCTAACTTTTGAAATACAAAATTATAAATAATTATTTTACAATCAATTTCTTCTAATAATTCTTTTTCAATTGAAAATATAGCTAATTCATTCAATATCTCTCCAGCAATATTACTAGTATTAAAATCACTTCTAATTTTAAAAAGCTTCTTTTTGCCAAGATAACTTACATGAATGGTTAACACTACTCTATAAGTAATATATGAATCAAGTAGTTTTAATCAAAATATGGGTACAAATTTCTTGAAAGTAATTTATATTTTCTTAAATAAACTTATAGGTTAAAAAGTGGGGTCTCCAAAAACTAGGGGCCTAAAGCGTGTACTCGTAGAAAAAGCCGGCCCTGCTTTTGCTATATGATCAAATTTTCCTATCTGACGCGTGTTAAGCACGTTCCTTTTGATAAACTTTCAATAAATGAATTATTCATATAATATACTATTCCCTTTGTTCTTATTTATGTGATATTTTTCGCTTTTAAATATTTAAACTATCTAAATTTTAACCATCATTTTAACATGTATTTTTTAATCAAAGTGACATGGGATGTATTGCAAGTTATAGCATTTTATGTATAGTTTTTGATTATCTAAATTTTATTTTAAAAACAGTAAGTCAATCTAATTCAATTTAACTTTAAAGATTGGTTAAATTGACTTTAGTTAAGTAATAAGCACCATATAAATTGAAATAAAAGGAATAATTTTAATTTTCATAGTTACATTGAATATATTCTAAAGGTAATTTATCATATCACTATCCTATACTAAAATTGTTTCTATTATAAACCTGAACTTTTTAACCTATAACGAGATGTCTAGAATAAATAATAAATACTCCCAAAATCCCATAAAAAACACTGGAACAATAGGTGGGGTACTTCAGAAAATATCTTCCTAAGAGCTATTTTCAGTTTGGAATATATAATTATTATAACAACTTAACAAGGAACTTACATTTTCTATTTTTGGCAAGGTCCCGTTTGTCCATAAAATTCTTTTTCTCTTTATCAAAAAATAAAAATATAAATAATTTTGTCCATGAATTTTTGTAAGATTTTGAAAAAATTCGATAATGAAATTTTCAAAAATCAAAATTATGTGAAAAGCTTTTTCCCCACTGACAAAACTGCAATATATTTTTCAAGTAAAGTACATGTGCAAACATTATTTCACATTTCAAATACCATTTTTCAACTTAACTCAAAATACTATTATTTTTTCAATATTATAATCTTTATGTCCAAACGCCTACTTAATCTATTTCCAAAAATAGAAAACGTAAAATCTACTTGACCCATGCATCATGTAGCTCAATAATTTTAAATTATTTACTTATTATGTCAATATGCCTTTTAAAATTAAACCAAAAGAATATTTATTTGAAATTCACAGGGTATAGTTTCTTTAAAAAAAATTAGAATATAAGGAAAGAAATATTTGAAAATGATGTTGAGCATTTTTGTTCCACTTTTCCCCTCTTTTTATCTCAAATTTTTTGATATTCATCTTGTTGCGGAAGTAAAATATATATAGTGTGAATAAATCACAACTACTATATAAAAAATTATGACAACCACCAAATAATAAATAAGACAATAAAGCAACAATAAAAGAAACACCAGAATTTACGAGGTTCGGCTAATTTTGCCTATTCCTCGGACACAACAAATATTTTATTCCACTCCAAACATACAAGTGAAATAATACTAAAGAGAGAAGATACAAATGCCATAGGAAGATAAGAAGGCAAATGAGAGGTACGTCTAAATCCTAAACATTAGGCCTTCTTTTATTGGATGAAAATCTCCCCCCCAACTCTACTTCCCAACCGATGTTGACAATTTGACACTCAACAAATCTCCAACTTGGCAAATTCCATATCTTCAATTTTCTCTCGGTAAAAAATTTTTGTTGTGTCTTCATCTTCACTCTTTAGTGTTCAACAACGTTGATCAAATCCAAACGATATTGAAACTTGACTGCAATCACCGCTTTTGTCAGCGTATCAGTAGGATTCTCTGTAGTTTGAATTTTCTTCACTGTGACTCCACTTTCTTCTATGATTTCTCGTACTAAATGATACCGGAGATGAATGTGTTTCGTTCTTGCATGATAAACTTGATTATTCGCTATCTGAATAGCACTTTGACTATCACAAAAAATTGTAATACTTTTTTGTTCAACACCAAGCTCCTTTAGCAACCCTTGATGCTAAATTGCCTCATTCACAGCCTCTGTAATAGCCATGTACTCTGCCTCTGTTGTAGACAAAGCAACTGTTGACTGCAAAGTAGACTTCCAACTAAGCTGGTGCCTTTGCAAAAGTAAACACATAACCAGTAGTTGATCTTCGTTCATCCAGATCACCCGCAATATCTGAGTTACAATATCCAACTACAGACTGATTATCTTCCTCCTCAAAAACTAACCCAACATCTACAGTATTATGAATATACTGTAGAATCCACTTCATAGCTTGCCAATGCTCCTTTCCTGCATTATGTATATATCTGCTAATATTGCTAACAACTTGTGAAATGTTAGGTTTCATACAGACCATTTCATACATCAAGCTACCAACACCATTTGCGTATGGTACCTTTGACTTATACTCTCAGCTTCATCTTTTGGCTACATAGTAGTACATATCTTAAAATGGGGAGCAACTGCAGTACTAACTGGCTTATTCTTTTCATCTATTCCAAAATATTGTAGTACTCTTTTGAAATATTCTTTCTGAGATAAACAGAGTTTCTTTAACGTCTATCTCTTATTATCTCTATGCCAAGAATTTTCTTTGCCTTACCCAAATCCTTCATCTCGAACTCCGCTTCAGTTGAATCTTCAACTTATCAATTTCTTCCGAATTCTTGCAAGCTATCAACATATTATCAACATATAGGAGAAGATATATAAAGGAACCATCTTTAAGCTTGCGCAAATACACACAATGATCATATTTGCTTCTTTCGTACCCTTGCAGCAACATAATCGTGTCAAATTGCTTGTACCATTGTCTAGAAGATTGTTTAAATCTATACAACAATTATTCAAGTTTGCACACTATATTTTCTTTTCTAGCATCTTTGAATCCTTCTGGCTGAGTCATATAGATTTCCTCCTCCAAGTTTCCATGTAAAAATACAGTTTTTACATCCATCTGAACTAGTTCCAAATCCAACTGTGCTACCAAAGCCAACATAATTCTAATGGTGGAATGTTTTACAACTGCAGAAAACACTTCATTGTAATCAATTCCCTCCTTTTGAGCATATCCTTTGGCCACCAATCTTGCTTTGTAGCGAATATATCTTTTTGGTTAGGAAATCCTTCTTTCTTTGCAAATACTCATTTTCACACAATTACTTTCTTTCTCTTCAGGAGATTGGCCAATCACCATGTATGATTCTCATGAAGGGACGGTATTTCATCATTCATAGCAATCCTCCACTTATCTTCTTTTGAACTCTGGACTGTGTCTTTATAAGTGGTAGGAATATAATCAGTTGCAACTGCGGTTGAAAAAGCAACTATCTCTATGACGAACATGTTTCATTATTTTCCTTTTTGGCCTGCTGGTTGCTATTGATGCAAGTTATTGTTGCGATTCCTGAGTTGAAATCTCCTCTACTGGCTCTCCTTCTAGAGGATAATCTTCATTTGTCTCCTTATCTTCTTCTTGTGTAGGAAAAATAAATTTTCCCTCAAACTCCACATGCTTAGAAACATCATCATCTTGTTTGGTATCTTCATTTGTTACCTTGTTTACCATAGTAGATTCATCGAAGGTAACATCCCTGTTGAATATTACTTTCTTTGTCATAGGACACCATAAGCGGTATCCTTTGACTCCAGAAGTAATCCCCATAATAATAGCCTTCTTTGCGCTAGGATCCAATTTTGACTATGTCACATGATAATATGCAGTTGAGCCAAACACGTGCAAAGAGAAATAATCTACAGTAGGCTTTCCATACCATTTTTCAAATTATGTCTTGCCATCAATAGTAGCAGATGGTAAGCTATTAATAAGGTGGCATGCATATGTAATCGTCTCAGCCCAAAATTATTTGCCCAAGCTAGCATTCGACAACATACATCGTACCTTCTCCAGCAAGGTCCGGTTCATACGTTCTGTCACTTCATTCTGTTGTGGTGTATATCTGACAGTAAAGTGTAGGACGATGCCATCATTTTCACAAACCTTATTGAAATGATTATTTTTGTATTCACATCCATTGTCTATGTGAATACACTTGATCTTCCTGCCTGTTTGATTCTGCACCATCGTCTTCCATTTGAGAAAATTCCCAACACTTCATCTTTGCTCTTCAATTTATACACACATACTCTTCGGAAAAAATCATCAACAAAGGTCACAAAATAATGCTTCTGCCTCTTTGTCGTCATTGGATGTCACTGTTGCTGTTCCAATAACTGTACTACCACGATAGCGGTACATGTTATTATTTTTCCTATTAGCCTTCATTACCACTAGTTCACCAGAGCATACTCTCATCACTCCATTTTCTACAATGATTTTGAACCCTTTTGATTCTAGGGCTCCCACAGAGATGAGATTCTTCTTCAAATCTGGTACATATCGAACATATGTTAATGTTTTGATCATTCCATCATGGTTCCTTAATCGTATTGAACCAATGCCATATGAGATAAGAGAGTTGTTATCCGCTGTGTGGGTGACTCCATATTCTTCTTCTTGAAATTCCACGAACCAGTCCTTGTTGGGACACATATGATAGCTATAAGCCGAATCCATCAACCATACGTCTAATGATGTTGATGACTCTGTTGTAACTAATGAAAAGTCTAAATCATCACAATCAACTACATTTGAATCCATAATGGTCTTTCCATTGTTATGTTTGGCCTTATTCTTCAATTTTGGACAATCTTTCTTCCAATGCCTATTTTCTCGACAAAAGGCACATTTATGTTTGCTGTGTTTAGGTTTTGACTTAGATCTTCCTTTCCTTGTCCTCATTTGATTTTGAGGACAGCCTCTCACAAATTGTGCTTCTCCTTCTCCGCCCTTCTATTTTTTTTTGCTTTCTTTGTTCATTGTTAACACCTAATTCTTTACCATATTTGAATTTGCTCCCACTTTCCCTTACCTTCCCACTTCTACTCTTTACAACTCATATTTCCACTCATAACCCCTTTTTCTCTTTATTCCCCATGCTTTGTCCCCCACTCCTTGTTCCCCACCACTACCTTTCTCCATTAAAATACACCCTCTATGCACAGAGAAATTCATCTCACTTTTCATTTGGATCTGAAAGCTTCTTTAAAAAAAAGGATTATAAGTAATCATTCAACATTTTCTCATCTGATTGGATTCCAACTCTCATGGACGAAGCTCTGTTCGTTGAATAATTGATTCCTCCTTCCAATTTCAAAGATCCATTTTCTACTTGGTTTGTTCTACTATAATCAGGTACTATTTCTTGCTTGAATCTTGCAAACGCTATGTTCAGTTTGAAAGAGGATTATGCGACCAAGTCAAAAGAAACACAAATGCGGATGTTTTTTATTTCATCTTAATTTTAATGCCTTATTCATTTATCATTGCCTTTTGACTTTATAAAACATGATCCCGAATTTGGATAGTTTGTTCTCGTTGCTCATTTTAATTACTAATTTCTATACTGTTTAGTTGGATTCGTCATTTAGATAAATTTAATGGCTTATTAGAAATTTTGATTTATGTTGCAAAACTTCAATAATAATAAGCAGGATGCCAAATTGAGTTTCGATGTACTATAGAAAGTCCTCGTTGTCGGTTAATGAGTCTACGTAGTGGCATGTTTTAGTTTCTCATTGAAACATCCAAACTTGCTAAGGTTCAAATTATTAGATATCAAGATAATTTCAATCTATGAACATCCGTAGTTTGTTTTAGTCGAGTAAAGCCTTTAAAAATAATTTGAGGCATGTCATGCCAAATAAAATTTCAAAACTCATGGCCCTTACTTAATTAATGTTTGAATCTTTAGAATTCGAGGCGTGCCATTTAGTTGAATTTCCATGACCCTCACAAACTTGAAAACGTGTAGTTGCTTTAGGCGTGTAACTTAAAATTACCTTCCTAAACTCGGGTGCATATTTATGTGACCCAAATTCCAAATCTCGACAAAGTTGAAATATGTCAATAGCCACGGGTACATTGATCTGACGTGGTTCGAGATGTATTTTCACGACGTCGCAATTCTTATTAAAAATAATAATAAAGCAGTATATAGTCTTCAAATTGCACTAAAGGATAACATATTTAAAAATTATATTTTAGCCAAATATAATAGTTTGAGTGACCGTGCTAGAACCACGGGATCCGGGGGGTGGCTAACACCTTCCCTCGGGTCAACAGAATTCCTTACTTAGAATTTCTGGTTCGCACACTTCATTTGGAAAGTCGAAATTTCCTCGATTCGGGACTTAAATAAATCGGTGACTTGGGACACCTTAATTTATTCCAAGTGGCGACTCTAAAATAAATAGAATAATCCCGTTTTGAATATTGTCACTTAAATTGGAAAAACTCCCTTGCGCTTCTACTCCCGGGTAGCGGGCGCGCCAAAAGGAGGTGTGACATTCATAGTTGTACAAAGCCGAACAAACTTCTCTAAGAGAAACTTCGTCATTTCCATGGAGTAGAGTAGTTTCAAGGTGCTCGTACTCATCATGAAGTGATGCCAACAATATCAAGGCCAAGTCACCATCATCATAAGTTGTATCCATATTTTGCAAATCTGTGACCAACTTATTGAAACTGGTGACATGTTCATTCATCATGGTACCATGAACATAGGTGAAGTGAAACAGTCTCTTCTTCATGTACAATTTATTTTGACTGTTTATCCTCCAGTACTTTCCATAATATACTTGCAAAAGTTTCCTTTGGGTATGGCTATTTCTGCTCTATATCAAGGTAGGATCGGATGGTACCGCAAGCAACACAGTTGATAATTCTCCAATCTTCTTCTCCAATAGCATCTGGTCTCTTTGCTTCAATAGCAAGATCTAGCCCTTGTTGAAAAAGGACATCTAGAACTTTGCCTTGCCACATCCCTAAATGTCCTCACTCGTCCAAAAATTTTACCGCAAATTTTCCATTTGACACAATTCTTGTCATAATCGAAGATGCTAATGATCACGTATTTTTACACTTGATGTAGATTCTTCTTGTTTATTCTCTCCTATTTTTGACGCAAATTTTATTCAATAGCTGACGACACAAATCAAGATTATTTTCTTTCTGGTGTGGAAGATCAGACTACGTCGCAATCACAAAGCATACTTAGACAGAACCTTGACTCAGTTACCAAGATAAATCTTTTTTGATGTGGAAGGTCAGACTGTGCTGCAACCATAGAGCGTACTTAAACAGTACCATGGCTCTGATACTAATTATTGTGGAAGCCTAATGTATATAGTGTGAATAAGTTACAACTACTATACCAAAAATTATGACAGCCACCAAATAATAAATAAGATAATAAAGCAACAATAAAAGGAACATCAAAATTTAGGAAGTTCGGCTAATTTTGCCTACTCCTCAAACACAATCAATATTTTATTCTATTCAAAAAATACAAGTGAAATAATACTAAAGAGAGAAGATACACATGCCTTAAGAAGATAAGAAGGCAAATGAGAGGTTGTGACGACCCGGCCCGTCGTCACGAGAATTAACACCCCGTTATGATGTAATTATATGTTTTATGCTTTTATATCAGTGTTAGAGTCTATCGGGTGAGTTAGAAGTGAATTGGATTGAAAATGAGGCATATAGCGTTTTTGAAGGAAACTTGAATATGGAAAGTCAACCCGGAGTTGACTATTTAGTTAGAGGGCTCAAAATCGGATTATGATGATTTGGTTAGTTCCGGGAGGTGATTTGTTACTTAGCGGAGCGATCGGAATTGAATTTGGAGGCCCGGTGTAGAAATAGGCTTGGATTGGCTAAGGTTGAATTTTGGTGAAATCCGAACGGTAGGTGAGATTTTGATTCGGGGATCGGAATGGAACTTCGACAATTTCCATAGCTTCTTTTTGTGATTTTGGATATGTCCGCAAATTTTCAAGTCATTCGGACGTCCTTTGGTCGGATTTTTGATCGAATGTTAGTTTCGGAAGTTTTGAAGAAACTTAGGCTTGAATCCGTGTGTAATTGGTGATTTTGATGTTTAGGATGGTGTTTTTATGCTTGGAACAAGTTCATATCGTGTTTTGGAGTATGTTGGTGGTTTTCGTTGGGGTCCCGGGGGCCTCGGGGTAAATTCGAACCATCATCCGGCATTTTTGGAACAAGAAAAGTCTGCTGTAAATTGCAGATCACTGTGCAGAAGGCTAAGCCTTCGCGTTCGCGAGGGCAATGCCGCGTTCGCGTAGGCTGGGGCTAGTTGGCCATCGCGTGCGCGAGGTAACATGCCGCATTCACGTAAGAGGAAGTTGGGAACCATCACGTTCGCGATAGTGCAGGTTGCGGACGCGTAAGAGGAAAAAGTAAGGCATCGCGTTCGCGTGGACTGGGACGCGTTCGCGTAGAGTAAAAATCCGGAGATTGGGGAGTTGGCCTTCGCGGACGCGTGACTTAACGTCGCGTTCGCGATGAAGAAAATGGCTAAGGCATCGCGTTCGCGTGAGGAGCATCGCGAACGCGATGAAGGAATTGGACTGGCAGTGAATTAAAAACCAGAATACCACCAGTCGCGGGCTTAACACCCAAAACCTCCAATTTTGAGTTCTAAGATAAGGTATTGACGGGAGATTGCTCGGAAATCATCAGGATTTCATCGGAGGTAAGTTTTGTGGCTTAATTACATCATTTTAACATGAAATCCTTGGTTAATTCTCTGTAAATGGAAGATTAAAGGTGGGTTTGAGCCCTAGGCCTAAAATTGAAGAAAAATACTGATTTGAGTGAGCAAATGGAGTCCGACTTTGATAAATTTTATATGCCTAGACTCGTATCGAGATGAGGATTCCGAATATGTGACTTTTGTAATTTTTTGAGAAGCGTACCAAAAGTCGGGTTTTGGCAACTTTGCCATTTTTGGTGTAAATCGAGTTGTATTGATTGGGTGTCGTCCCATTGGCCTAATTTGTTGTGTTTCTACTGTATTTGATCAGATTCTACGCGTACGGAGCTTGATTCTCGTTGCAAGGGCATCGCGGAGTAGGCGTCGCGCTGTATTGAGATGAGTAATAGATGTGGGTGATGACCAGAGGGTTCGAAACCCCGGTATACCACTTTGTGATGCTGTATAGCGGCGAGACACGTACTCTCTTGTGAGTGCGGGGTAGGTTGTGATTGGGGACTATGGCTTAGTCCGACTTGTTGGCACTGTGTTATGATAATTGGCTATTCTTGAGCCGTCGAACCTCCTTCTCGGATGGTTGCATATTATATTATGATATTGGCTACTCTTGAGCCGTCAAACCTCCTTCTTGGATGGTTGAGTATACTTGTGGGCTGTGAGGCAGTTATTGGATCCCGCGAGGATCGTCATCATTGTCTTGTGATATTGACATGCTAGTTTACTACCAGTTCGTAGCTGTTACTGTTATCATGCTATTTCCAATCTCTAGAACTTGATATTACTGTTTATAACTGAAAAATGATAAAAGAGTTTTCCAAAACTACTTTTGAGCCTGCGAGGCTGCATTTGCATATTACCTGACTGGTAGTGGATCAGGCTGCACGCCACAGTGGTATATATATTGGATACGACTACACGCTGCAGTAATATTGTGCTTGGGCTGTAGGAGCCCCACCGGAGTCTGAACCCCCACAGTGAGCACGGGTACCCAAATTGGATCGGGCTTCACGATGCATTGCATTGCATTTAGCTACATCTGCTAGTTGTTATACTTTTTGTTGATATTGTTGGTTCTCTACTGTTGATATTGAACTGTTACAGGGTATTGGTTACAGCTTTACATAGTGCTTTACTGTGGATTTATTATCTACGCCGTCTTACCCCTGTTTATTACCACTGAGTCTGGCAGTACTCATTTTACTCCCTGCACCTTGTGTGCAGATCCAAGTACCTCTCAGCAGACCTGATCCGGTAGCCGCTCAGAGGCATTGTGCGGGACAGTCGAGGTAGCTGCAGCGTCCGCAGGACCTGACTCCCCTTCTAGCTGTCATTTCATTTCAGATTGTCTTTTCTTTCCGCACTAAGATTGTTGTAGACCTTATTACACTTATGTTCTTTAGAGGCTCATGACTCTTGACCCTTCGGTCTATGGGAGTTGGTATGTGTTGGGACTTGGTTTCCCCGTTTCCTATATATATCACTGTTGTTTTATGATTTGATATGTTTAAATGGGATAAAGCAAGCTCCTAGCTCTGTTATTGTTATTGATTGGTCAGGCTGGCCTAGTAGTGTGATGGGCGCCATCACGACCGGATTTGGGGTCGTGACAAGTTGGTATCAGAGCCTAGGTTTACTAGGCCTCATGAGTCTTGAGCCGGTTAGTAGAGTCTTGTGGATCGATACGGGGACGCCTTTACATATCCTCGGGAGGCTGCAAACCTTTAGGAAACACTTCACTTTTCTTGGAATTCTTATCGTGCGCACTTGATGCAGCTTGAGATACACTTTTTGAAATTCCTTCCACACGTCTGTGTACGCATCGAGTGCTCAGTAATGTAATTACCTTATGGCTTGTGATTTCCCCGAACGAGGGCGAGACATAATCTCTGTGAGTTCATCTTAGGCCAGTCGGAAAGACTTGAGGCTGGACCTTGTCTATGACTTGAGCATCGAGGTGATGATTTAGTGAGTGGTGGCAATAGATAATGTACTGAGGGTTTGAAACCCCGTATTTGCACTATACAGGGCTATGCTGAGATGATACACGCGTCATATGACGAGCGTGGTGGTATTGTGACTAGGGATTTGGACTTTATCCTTCCCGATTGATAGATTACTATGTATAATGACTAAGACTGGGCTTATATCGATGTATTTGGGCTAGTAGCCATGTTTGGGGCCTTGTGACGATCTGTAGAGTATTAGGGAGGCTTACTAATGGATGAGTTGTTAATTGTTCGACTCGTATCTAATCTGTTGTGTAGCCCCGAGCTATGGGCGTGGTGAATATTTACCATATCTCTTAATTGGAAGGTAAAGTGTCTTATGTGTAGTGGAACGAGTTCAAACTCAAGAAGACTAAAGTGATTATGTTATGTGTATTCTGGTGGAAGGTATTGTACTGAAATGCTAAATTGAGGCAAGGTAGGTGGGTTGATTCTCATGTGTAATTGAAAGGTATTTGATATGTGTTATGATTCGAGCAGGTACAACGCATGTTCATGTAACAATTATGATAATATGATTTGTGTAGTATTGAGACTAATTTTGTCGATATGCCTTGTGATGTCTTGTCGAGTTGTGAATGTATTGCTAGGATGATTTTGGTGATTCTCTGGCAGGTGGATAGGCCAATTTACAAAGGAAACTCTGCCAAAATGTTTGGAAAATTTGGGACTTAGAAAAGATTTTTGTCACCTAAAGAGTGGGCTTAACTGTTGTGTGTGAACTAATACAAGAATTGTAAAAGAGTTAATATTTCTGATGATTCGAATCTCCGCCGAAGCTTGTAAATGACTTGAGTTTAATCTAACTAGGACACTGTGGAATCATTTGAGTAAGGATGCTATGAGTGGCTAGAAGTGCTTTGATGTATGGCTCCGAGCCAAGTTGGGGAGGTTGTGGTTGAGTAACTGATTGCACTGTTGGGTGCTATGTTGGTTCCGTCTCTAAGTATGTTGGGAAAATTCTGATAAAGGTTATAGTGCTTCGTAGATGTGAAGAGATACTAGGGTGTTTTGAACTGCTGTTAGTAAAGAATGTTCGGTGCATAGAAAAGAAAGATAGCTAATTGTACCTGTATGTAATCATGTTCTGCGATGTCAGAGTTCTAATAAGGCACGAGTAGTGTTGTTCAATAAGACAGTTGAATTATAACGGAATAAGGGTGAATGACGCCCATGAATAGTTTTGCGGTGCTCAGGATTGTGCTGGTAACGGCCATGTGTCTTAAGGTGGTGTGTGTGGTTAGAGACTGTGGTCTCATTAGAAGGGATCAAGACTTGTGTTATGTTATATCAATGATGAGATTCTATGTATCTATATTTGAGAGTAATGATAACGAATTCAAAATTGCAGAAAGTTCTTCAAGGTAAAGTGTTGTAGATTGTGGTACTTCTGGGAAACATCCGAGGGAGTATTCAGCGGCCTGTGAGCCTTAGACCGCGTGTTCTTGTATATGAGTCTCGTATGGTAACCTGAGTTGAGGTATTGTGATCCTCCGGTGAAGGAGAATATTAAATTAAAGATGATAATAAACTGGAACAGTATGAAAAGCTCACGAGTAACTCCTGGTGTGTGTTCGAAGTAATGAGTCTTGCAGATATGGTGCAACAAAGCTCTTGATGTGCTTGCAGTTGCATAGCTCGGTGTGGGTAAAAAGACTCAGTCCTGGCAGTTAAGCTTATGCAATGAATGGGAAGAAAGAGTTGTGATGTGTTTTATCATGGTTTGAAAATGAGTATATTCCTGTTGGTATGCGAAGCGTGGAATGTGTAATGATTTTTCTTCTATATGGGATCATGAAAGTCATTGACTAGTTGAGTGCGCCGATATTTGCGGCGGAGGAAAGGGATATGAATTTCCATGTTGTCTTAGTGTGGTATGGTATATGCGATGTGTTATGGAAAGTTGATAATGGAATATTTAAGGTTTTGAGATCAGTTCATAATATATGGGAAGTCATTAAAATTATTGAGCAGCGCGAACAACAGCAGGTGATTTAAGAATCGACCTTTCTGGTGATTAAAAAAATGGTACAGCTATTCTAGTGAATTGGCAGGGAATATGGTCCAAAAGGACAAGGTAATGTAAACTGATAATATCCAGTGGTATGGTGGTATTCTCTTGTTGGATCGACTATAATAATTGAGTCGTTGATGGCATAGTGAAATTTATGAATGGCTTTCGTGGTATGAATGGACGCTTGATGTGCGTTATGTATTTGTACAGTGGAGTACGGGATCAGGCATTGTGATTCATGTGATATATATGTGTTGGAGACTTGAAGTTCTCGTTAGTCCGCCTATCCAGTGGTTGTATATCATGTGTATCGACACCGTTTTGTGATTATTAAAAAAATCGGAAGCTCTAGTGGCTTTCTCTCTCAACTTGAGATGAATTTGGATTATGATACTTGATTGCTGACTGGTCATCATTGGGCCAGATTGTCTAGACTAATGTGATATGGACTATGATGGTATGGCACAAATTGCGTAGCAGAGTGCATCAGAGTATGCTCCAGCGGGGTAGTTGCACCTCAGGACCAGCGGACGGCTGGTGGGTATTGCTTTGTCAGTTGGGCCTTCGTGGCGGATATCAGTGCAGAGGTTTCTACCATTGATTTAGTTCCGGTATTGAGGAACTTTGTCGGATGTGTTTCTTGTGGCCGAGCTTGAGGCTATATATGGTTACTGTAATGAGCAATTCGACTCGATGTGCATTTCTTTTGCGAGGGTTTTATATGGATCGGGTGGCACGCCGCCACAGGTATGGTTATTTGGATCGGGTGGCACGCCACCACGGGTATGGTATTCGGATCGGGTGGCACGCTGCCACGGGTATGTCATTGGAGTGGGTTGCACGCCGCAACAGTGTAATGTGAAAATAGAGTTAGTTATATGTTACCTGGTATACAATACTTCCTGGCTTCTGAGGAAAAGTCCGTATTGAGTATCGCTTGGCGAATGGCACATCGGTTGTGTCCTTTCGGGATTTGATAGCATACGTTAATTGTTTCACCGTGGGTAAGGTTGATTGCTTAGGTTCAAGACCTAGATCTGTGCGTGGCTAACCGTTTGAGCTTGGTAACTTAAGGTGCTCCATGAGCAATGGTGTTTGGATAGAATCATGAAACGTGGCAAGGCCATGTGATGTTATGACCTCTCGAGGAGGATTCGGGTACTCTATTTCTATAATGCGAGACGCGATCTCAGTTCTATGTTATGATGGCACAAAAGAATTGAATTACAGATCTCTTGTTGAAGACAGTTGTCATGATTTGAGTATGTTCGGATGTCTCTATTGGAGGCTGTGTTGTGCTCGTCGTGGCTTAGGCCGGTGTTGAGGTGACATATCACCAGTGCGGTGTGTTATAATCGAAATGATCATTTGAGTCATTATGGAGAGCGAGCAAATATGATTTCAGTGGGTTAGAAAGGTAACACCGAGATTTGGGTCCGAAATCTGTTGTGGTATCAGTTAAAAGTGAAATGGATTCATGAATGGTTGACCCGAGAGATGGGTTCGATATATCGCGTGTTCGGTTGCCGTGGGCATGATATGAAGGTGTTGGAACAAGACTCTATCTAATGAAAAAGGTTTTTCAGTTGGTATTTGGTTATCGTGGGAAATTATTGTGATTAGAGACTATTGTCTCGAGTATTGGGTTGTTTGATACATCATATGCTCTCATCCGGAGTGGCGAGTATGGGTTATTGTAGTGGTTTCGGGTGTATCCTGAGTAGAGGCATGGGATTAGCATTTGGTATATAATTTCAGAAAGTGCAATATGGTTTATGGTTCATATGGTCTATGAAATTTCAGCTATATGGTGTTTTCAGACTTATGTGAGATAGGGTGACGAGTGATCACCCCGAATATATGCTTGGTAAGGTTATTCAGCTATTGGGTTACTTCTAGTACAACTCTGGTACGCTCGAGGATGAGTGTTTGCTTAAGTTGGGGAGGATGTGACAACCCGGCCCGTCGTTACGGGAATTACCACCCCGTTATGATGTAATTATATGTTTTATGCTTTTATATCAGTGTTAGAGTCTATCGGGTGAGTTAGGAGTGAATTGGATTGAAAATGAGACATATAGCCTTTTTGAAGGAAACTTGAAAATGGAAAGTCAATCCGGAGTTGACTATTTAGTTAGAGGGCTCGAAATCGAATTCTGATGATTTGGTTAGTTCCGGGAGGTGATTTGTTACTTAGGGGAGCGATCAGAATTGAATTTGGAGGCCCGGTGTAGAAATAGGTTTGGATTGGCTAAGGTTGAATTTTGGCGAAATCCGAACGGTAGGTGAGATTTTGATCCGGGGGTCGGAATGGAATTCCGACAATTTCTGTAGCTTCTTTATGTGATTTTGGATATGTTCGCAAATTTTCAGGTCATTCGGACGTCCTTTGGTCGGGTTTTTGATCGAATGTTAGTTTTGGAAGTTTTGAAGAAACTTAGGCTTGAATCCGTGTGTAATTGGTGATTTTGATGTTTAGGATGGTGTTTTGATGCTTGGAACAAGTTCGTATCGTGTTTTGGAGTATGTTGGTGGTTTTCGTTGGGGTCCCGGGGGTCTTGGGGTAAATCCGGACCATCATCCGGCATTTTTGGAACAAGAAAAGTCTGCTGTAAATTGCAGATCACTGTGCAGAAGGCTAAGCCTTCGCGTTCGCGAGGGCAATTCCGCGTTCGCGTAGGCTGGGGCCAGCTGGCCATCGCGTTCGCGAGGTAACATGCCGCGTTCACGTAAGAGGAAGTTGGGAACCATCGCGTTCGCGATGGTGCAGGTCGCAGACGCGTAAGAGGAAAAAGTAAGCCATCGCGTTCGCGTGGACTGGGACGCGTTCGCGTGGACTGGGACGCGTTCGCGTAGAGTAAAAATCAGGAGATTGGGGAGTTGTCCTTCGAGGACGCATGACTTAACTTCGCATTCGCGATGAAGAAAATGTTTAAGTCATCGCGTTCGCGTGATGAGCATAGCGAACGCGATGAAGGAATTGGACTGGCAGTGAATTAAAAACCAGAACAGAACCAGTCGCGGGTAACACCCAAAACCTCCATTTTTGAGTTCTAAGAGAAGGTATTGACGGGAGATTGTTGGGAAATCATCGGGGTTTCGTCGGAGGTAAGTTTTGTGGCTTAATTACATCATTTTAACATGAAATCCTTGGTTAATTCTCTGTAAATGGAAGATTAAAGGTGGGTTTGAGCCCTAGGCCTAAAATTGAAGAAAAAACACTGATTTGAGTGAGCAAATGGAGTCCGATTTTGATAAATTTTATATGCCTAGACTCGTATCGAGACGCGGATTCCGAATATGTGACTTTTGTAATTTTTAGAGAAGCGTACCAAAAGTCGGGTTTTGGCAACTTTGCCATTTTTGGTGTAAATCAAGTTGTATTGATTGGGTGTCATCCCATTGGCCTAATTTGTTGTGTTTCTACTATATTTGATCAGATTCTATGCGTACGGAGCTTAATTCTCGTGGCAAGGGCATCGCGGAGTAGGTGTCGCTCTGTATTGAGGTGAGTAATAGATGTGGGTGATGACCAGCAGGTTCGAAACCCCGGTATACCACTTTGTGACGCGATATAGCGGCGAGTCACGTACTCTCTTGTGAGTGCGCGGTCAGTTGTGATTGGGGACTATGTCTTAGTCTGACTTGTTGGCACTGTGTTATGATAATTGGCTATTCTTGAGCCGTTGAACCTCCTTCTCGGATGGTTGCATATTATATTGTGATATTGGCTACTCTTGAGCCGTCAAACCTCCTTCTTGGATGGTTGAGTATACTTGTGGGCTGTGAGCCAGTTATTGGATCCCGCGAGGATCGTCATCATTGTCTTGTGATATTGACATGCTAGTTTACTACCAGTCCGTAGTTGTTACTGTTATCATGCTATTTCTAATCTCTAGAACTTGATATTACTGTTTTCAACTGAGAATGATAAAAGAGTTTTCCAAAACTACTTTTGAGCCTGTGAGGCTGCATTTGCATTTTAGCTGACTGAAAGTGGATCGAGCTGCGCGCCGCAGCGGTATATATATTGGATCGGACTGCACGCCGCAGTAATATTGTGCTTGGGCTGTAGGAGCCCCTCCGGAGTCTGAACCCCCACAGTGAGCACGGGTACCTAAATTGGATTGGGCTACGTGCCGTAGCGGTCATTTCATGCATTGCATTGCATTTAGCTACATCTGCTAGCTGTTATACTATGTTGTTGATACTTGTTGGTTCTCTACTGTTGATATTGAACTGTTACAGGGTATTGGTTACAGCCTTACATAGTGCTTTATTGTGGATTTCTTATCTACGGTGTCTTACCCCTGTTTATTACCACTGAGTCTGGCAGTACTCATTTTACTCCCTGCACCTTGTGTGCAGATCCAGGTACCTCTCAACAGACCTGATTCGGTAGCCGCTCAGAGGCGTTGTGTGGGACAGTCTAGTTAGTTACAGCGTCCGCAGGACCTCACTCCCCTTCTAGTTGTCATTTCATTTCATATTGTTTTTTCCTTCCGCACTGAAATTGTTGTAGACCTTATTATACTTATGTTCTTTAGAGGCTCATGACTCTTGACCCTTCGGTCTATGGGAGTTGGTATGTGTTGGGACTTGGTTTCCCCGTTTCCGATATATATATCACTGTTGTTTTATGATTTGATATGTTTAAATGGGATAAAGCGAGCTCCTAGCTCTGTTATTGTTATTGATTGGTCAGGCTGGCCTAGTAGTGTGCTGGGCGCCATCACGACCGGATTTGGGGTCGTGATAGAGGTGTGTCTAAATCCTAAACATTAGGCCTCCTTTTATAGGGTAAAAATCCTTTCCCCCAACCAACTCTACTTCCCAACCGATATGGGACAATTTGACACTCAACACATCTTGTCTCCTTGTTAAAAAATTAAAAATTAAACAATTCTTATCGCTTGATGTTTTGAACTACGCAGAATCGCGGTGCGGTTTCTTCCGACATCTTCAACTTCTTCTGGAACAAGTTAAAATTACAGTATGATAATGTCACATAAATCCCTGAAATAATGGGGTTTTTGATATAAAATACGTTATACAGTTAAAAAAAAGTTACATTTCTAACTCAAAAATAATATAATATTGCGTTTTACTTTAGTGGAAAGTTAGTCGTTAACGTAAAATGCAGTATTATGCTACGTTATACTAAAACACATTATAATACTGTATTTTACTTAAATTTGGGCCCACCAAGTAAGTGCTATGCAGGAATGACATAAATAATTTATTTTTTGGTATAAAATGAATTATAATACTACATTTTACTAAAATATAGTATTATACTGCATTTTACACTAATTATGGGCTCACCAATAAGTGTTCTGTGGATAACTGACATAACAATAAGTCAAATACATAAAACGTGGCATTATACTGCATTTTACGTTAAAAAAAATTGCACCCCAAGCTAGGAGTTGCCTTATTTAAAGGCGTTAGATTTTTATAAAAATCCATTCAAAACTTTCCTTCAAACTTCCTTTCATACTTCTCTTATTCTCATCAAACATTTTTTATAATGTCTGAATAGCCAAAAATAAAGGCGTCATTATATTGGGGGGAGGGGGAATGGGGTGAGGTTGTAATGGAGAATAACTATGTGTGGTATAGCTCCTTCATAGTATCATGTTAAATTACCGCTTACAATGGAGGTACGATAAAATGATATCATTGTTACGTAAAAAAATGAGTGTGAGAAAATATTTGATGAACCTTAAAGTAACCAGTAAATTTCAGTATTCTGTGACTCTGCAGGGGTTTGTTTATTATTCTAAGTTTAACATCGAAGATGATGAAACTCAAAAAATTGCGGAATCTAGATTAATACAGGGAATTTATTGTAATAAAATTGGTGGAAATGTAGGTCAAGGTTGAAAACGATCCCAATAAAGACGGTGTGCATAGTAGGGATAACCCCCAGTCATTGGGTAGTAGTTCTGTAGCAGTTTTTGCTGGATAAATTTCTAATGAAAGAGCTTGCCTTGATTTAAACTTGTTACCACATGTGAATGAGCAACCACAAAATAATTTTTTGACTTTATATAATCCACAAGACGACTGGTAAACTTCAATTTTTCTACACTTTAGCGATGTTTATTTTATGTAGAGCTGTCAATATGGGTCGGGGTGTGCTAGCCCAGCCCAGTCCACGTGGGCTTTATCAATTGACGAGGTAAGCTGGGATAGCCCACCATTTTGATGGGCCTTATAATGGTAAGTCCACCCCAGCCCTATATAGGTCGCAGGCCTCCATGGGCCAGCACATCATTCTTAAAAATATAATTTATATTTTTCTTTAACTTCTGACCTAAAAAAATAAATATTTAAAAGTTTAAAAAATATCTTATTGAAAAAAATACACAAAACTTAATAACTTTTTATATTGTTCTAATATATCATGATAAATACTAAAAAAAAGTAAAAGATATGATTGTATTTTATTTACTAAAATAAGCTATTCAAGAGAACGTTCATGATGCTTATGAGATATCCAACACATAATCTTCATCAAAAACATATGAATTTGCTGCTGACAAGGTCGTCTTA
The DNA here is from genome assembly GCA_032618575.1 of Nicotiana noctiflora. Lineage (NCBI taxonomy): Eukaryota > Viridiplantae > Streptophyta > Magnoliopsida > Solanales > Solanaceae > Nicotiana > Nicotiana noctiflora. Next base: position 143,331 of record JASVEL010005087.1, on the reverse strand, counting down.
ACATCTTAACTTTCATCTACATTTAATATGCAATATGAATTAGTTAAATATTAAATAATTTGATTTTAAAAATTAATAATATTTAAATTCACATAAAATATATTACCAATTTGAGTTCGGAAAAACCTGTGTAACTAATTTCAAGTAGTAAAAAGTGTTTGGACATTGTTATAATAAATGCAACTTCTGTACTTTGTATGAATATGCCACCAATGCTAAATATTGATTTCGATGGTACAATGGTAATAAAAATGTTAAGTACATCACGCACCATCATTGAAAGATCGATATATTTTCTAGCTCTGTTTTAAAAGGCAGAATTGGGATTCGCCCCGAGGTGGAGCACTCATAAAACGCCCCTGAGCATATGTGTGGGGCTTAGTTCCGTGAGACTTACGCCTCGGCCATCGGGGCTTACGCCTCGGCCATCGGGGCTTACGCCCTAGACACACCCAACGCCTAGTGTACTGGGTCGCCTAATAGAACTTTATGCAATTTTATGTAACTAACCTTGTAAATTGTCAAATTTGCTTAATAAATTGTTGACTATTCAAAATTACTTTTTTCTTAATCATAAATAATTAATTTGATAGTATTTTATGTCATTAAAATACTGATTATTGCACGTTATCCACTGATACTGCTATGATAGTTAATTTCGTATAAATCTTTTATTTAAAAGGTATTTATTTATTATGTATTTACTATATAATAGTACATAATTTTTATAATTATCTTTTTAAATATTTGTTTTTCACATTTACGAGATACAATACTTATTAATTAATAGCTTAGTATTAGCTAGTAACTATTTATAAAAAAAATAGTTATCATGGTATTGTATGGTAATTATGTGTCACTTTATTAACTTTTTTTTGGTGAGAAAGATAACTTATATATATAGAAAGTTTTAACCAATGCGTACAAAGTTGTTACAACTAGCTAAAGCAATACTAGGATTAACGGTTGTCATGGTCATCCTATTGGAATTATCACCATGACAGCCCGTTACATACAGACTCCTATTTACATTAGTATTTGTACTATCATTTAGAAAACTTTTCACCAACAGGCTTGGTTGAGTTCCTTGCAATCCAGCCTTATCAGATTCAAAATTTAGCTTAACAAAATCAGGAACATTATCAAAAACTGTTGGCTAGCATGCTATCCCTTAGTTGTGACCTTCCTTAGCTAATCGATCTGCTACCATATTTTGCTCTCTATACACATGATTGAGCACTGATTTACCTAACCTGTCTAGATAGAACATGCAATCCGCCAATAGGTTAGAAAAAGTAATATTTTCGGAGTTAAATAATAATAGCAGACTCTTTGCATCTACCTCTACCTCTGGAGGTTTAATATCAAGTTCATAAGCAATTCTTAAACCATGATTTAAAGCATATAATTCTGATAGAATAAAAGATATGTGTGGAACTGGTCCAACAAATTCTATGATCCATTCAGCATTCGAATTTCGTATTACCTTCCTATTCCAGCTGATGTGTTCGAAAAGGCTCCATCTGTATTAAGTTTAAAACAGTTATTTGCTGTGGGGGGGGGTACCATTTACAGTCTTTGAGTTTCCTTTTCATCTTGTATTTTTGTGGATGAAAAGACGTTAGCTAAATGAACTCCGCTGCTCGTTTAGTAATTTTATCAAAAGGAATACAGTTTTTGGTTTTATAAAAGAAATTGTCGTTACGTGTTAACCAAATATTCCATAAGCTATAGGGTAAATAAGTTAGAGGGTTAATATTTAAAGCAAGTAATTTTTTTTAATTAAAAAAGAGATGATGTAGCCAATTAATATTATTAAAGAGATGAGTAAGAGAAGTAACCAATGAAGCTAAACCTAAATAGTTTCAATAAATTTGTACATTAACACATTCTAAGAAAATGCGTTTCAAGGTTTTCTCTTGTCTCATGCAAAATTGGCAAGTCGCATCGTCCGTAATTGTTATGTGTTTTACGTAGCTATTTATTGGCAACCTATTATGACAGAGAAGCCAAAGAAAATCTTTTAACTTTGGATGTATGGGTAGTGTCCAAATCCAAGTAAAATTAGAATCACAAGTGACCTTTAATTCAATATCATTGTCTTCAAGGCACTTGTACATTGATTTGATTGTGAACTTATTTGTATTAGTGAAGGCCCAGTAAATAAAGTCAGGCGTTTGATGAAAAAGGGATACATACATAGCATCCATTAATTGATTAATATTATTAGTTAATTCAAAAGAGAGATGATTTTTATTCCACCCCAAAGGAGTGATCATTTGAGCAACTCTTAAATTGGATTCCTGAAATGATAGAAGCCCTTGTATTAAGGAACACATTGTAGTCCCCTGTTTAAGACAAGGATCGTACCAAGCCTTAATATTTTCCCGTCCCCCTTTTTTTTTTTATTGAATTTCATTTGGCAAAAGTTCCAACCGTTAAATACATTATTCCAAGTTTTCGAATTTGTAGTATAGAAGGTTTTGTGTAATACTTATTAATAAGAACTTTTGCCCACATAGCTTGTGGATTTTTGAATATTCTCCAAGCAAGACCAGCAAGTAATACATTATTTTTAGTAGCTAACTTTTGTATCCCAAGACCTCCACTAGCCTTAGAGTTAGTCACCAAATCCCAATTTATCAAATATAATCTCTTTTTCTCCTTGATGGACTCCCATAGAAAATTCCTTTGATATTGCTCTAATTTCTTAATAATTTATTTTGGAATTAATATATTAAGCATAATATGATTTGGAAGATTATTTAGTGTTGATTTTATTCTGTATTTCAAGAATCGATCAAGTAACTTTCACTGACTACACTTATCTTCATTTTTTTCTTGTAAGTACATTTAATTATCTAAAATCCAATTACAGTAGTACTCTTCCGTAAGTAATGAATATATATATATATTGCAAATTTTATTTTCAGCTAAGAAAGTACCTCAATATTAGGCAGCCGAATATCTGAAGCATAAAATAAGCGCAATTTATACTTCTTGAGCCTGTAAGATTGATCACTTGCAGTTCGAACTGGCACGTAGATATTTTTGAAATTGCAGATTTTTTTTAGGAACGATATGCCTATTATATATATAACAAAATTTACATAGTTTAGAGTTGGGGATGTATACACGGCATCGAGATTATAAGATTAGACATAAGATAGTAGTTACTCCCTATTGGAGATGCTAGTCTATAGGAGCAGATAAAGGTACTAAAGTTTAGTAATATTACTACTAACATGTCGAATTGTTCTAGTATGGAGTATGCCCTCGCAGTCTTATTGATAGAAAGACATCACAAAACTAGGTGGAGATTCAAAAATTTGGCAGTCCTCCAGATGTTGTTGTGCACCATACTTAGCTAGCAACCACATTTTGCTCTCGATAGACTAGTTGTACTGAGAACCTATCTAGACACTGAAGTAATGACCTGCAATCATTAGTAATATTAACATAATTCATGGATGGTGATTGTATGGAGAAAGCAATTGGATTAATGTTGAAACTTAAAAATAAATGGTGCTAGAGAATCTTATTTAAATTATGAACTATCTTTTTATATAAATTCTCTTTCGAATAGAAAGCATATTAAATAAAATGAGTATTTTAAGAAAAATATCAAATTATAATATCGAAATTCTTTCAAGATTCATTACTCCTTAAGAGATGCATATAAGATTTCGTATCGAATACATTACTTTTGATGTTTGCGTTCTAATGACGTTGCACCAAATTTACTTATTATGATATATGTCATACTTTTCATATTATTAATAGTTGATGTATAATTTATAAATATTTTAAATAGATATTTTTATAATTTTGTGATTTTAATATAATTTTATAATTATTTTTATTTTATACTATCTTAAAATTTTTGAAATCAGTAAACTTTAAAAATTTGTGGGACTTATGCCCCATGTCCCAGGGCTTACGCCTCGCCTCATCAGAGGTAAAACACCTCGCCTCACGCCCTTGCCTTTTAAAATATTATTTTCTATAATGGTCATTCCAATACATGGCAACATCACCTCTTGAAACTTATCATGATCAAGTTTTGGTTCTACTTAGTAAAGATCTCATTCTCACTTTCCTTATTTAAAGGTAGTATACTTTTTATTTTTTATATATTTTAAATAAATAGTTTATTAGGCCCACGGGCCGGGTCGGCCCGACCCAGCCTTAGTCCATCCTCACGGGCCACGGACTTACTCCGGCCATGCATAAAAGCCTTATGTTTAAACGGGCTCCAAAAATTTGAGTCCAGCCCTGCTAAATCACGGGCTGGGCTGGGCTGGCCCAACAGGCCAAACCCATATTGACGACTCTAATTTTATGTTTGAATTTAATGTGTATTAACATTCATATTTTCATAAGAGGTACTGTTCGGATATGAGTTTTACAAGTTATGACCCCGCTCCTAGTTGGAATATGCGTAGTTCTAGCGCGTTGGATTACGGTGGTCCATCCGAGAGTCAGCACCAACAAAAAAATGTCTATCATGGAACGTCAACACAGTACGACTTGTAAGTAATGTTATATAGTTATATGTAATTATTTATCTAGTTGAGTAGCTTATCATTTTGTCTTTTTGTGCAGTGAAAACGAGCAACTTGATTTTCCTGCTTACATAATTTCCCATAGATGACGTATTAACTCGTGATATTTGGCAGATGCACAGAGGCAGAAAGATGATAGTGAATATGACAACAATGCCGATGAGTCTAGAGATGACACACCCTTCCCTGATAAGGGTGATGACGAGGAGGAACTGAATCCCAAATCTAAGCTGACGAGGAAGCATTCTCCTCCACCTCCCATTAGATCAAGAGTGTACGATTTAGCTGGAAATTTGCTTTAAGTATCTTAAATTCATTGTATTTTATATCCACCTATTCGTCGAAGAGATCAAGGAAAAGTAAAATAGATTTAGGGCCGGCAGATCTAGAATAGATTATGAATTTCGATTGACCTTACGTCAACGTTTTTGCTATTTTAAATTATGACTTAATTAGAACCGTTGGGTGTGAAATTAACATTCGTTGTATACACAGTTTTATCCTCCACTAAAGCACGTTCCTACTGCTAAACTTTCAACAAATGATTTTCTTAAGACTTGAAAAGTAAATGTCAATTGTCAGATAATTATATTAATTACTTACAAATCAAAGTACAGATCAACCTAACTTAACAGTGGCGACGTTATTGTAAAATCTGAAATATATAATGTACATTTGGAAGGAATTTTGGAACTACAATAAACTTGTCTTTATGTAACTTGTACGTCACGAGTTCTAACCGTGAAATTATCATTGATGCTTGTGTAAATACCTAATTTTTGCCCATCCATATATATATATATATATATATATATATATATATATATATATATATGTGTGTGTGTGTGTGTGTGTGTGTGTGTGTGTGTGTGTGTGTGTGTGTGTGTCAGTGTGTGTTTTTTTCTTATTTGTATATGTATAGGTTTTATGAGTTGGTTAATGGCTTGATAAATGAGGTAGGGATTGAACTAGTGGATTTTAATTAAAATTGAACCTAAATTGACCCAAACTTTGAGCCCATTTCATCCAAACCTTGTCCACAAGGGGGCTGCTTGGGTAGTGTCCAAACGACGTAGTTTTGGATCAAAACAACGCCGTTCATTTAGTAACATGAAGACTTGATCTCATCCATCCATATCTTAGTTCAAACTGCCCTCATATATTACCTTTGAGTATAAAAGCCTTTTAAATCAGATTCTTTTTTCCATTTTCCCTAAAAATCCAAACCTTAGAGACCCATCTCTTCATCTCTCCTCTTTCTTAAGCCACCGCCCGCCGCCCCTATTCCGCCGGCCGAAAATTGCCACCGCCGGCGGACGAACTCCAAACACCACCAAAACTTTACTCCCTACTCTTCTCAACCTCCCCTTTTCGAATCCAATACTCAAATTTCCTAAATCTCTCTCCATCCTCACGATTCCCATCTTGGCCGAAACCCTAGCCCCAATTTCTTTTGGATTTGGCTAGCTTCTAGCCATCCTAAGTCCATAACACACACACAATTGGATAGATCTCTGGGAGAACTATTGATTTTGGGTCAGTTTCGGTTCCAAACTCCGACCAATAGTTTCCAAACTCTGATTTTTGGGTGTTCAACCTAGTCGGTCGACTATTTTGTATAGAGTTGTTAAGTTTGAATTTTCAATTCTTCGTCCTAGTCAAACGAATAGTTAAGTCTTTATCTTAAATTAATGAAAGGAAAACAATATATTAATTCAATTGTTTATATAGTTAGTCGTATATTTAGTTGTTATTAATCGTGATAGCTTAGCGATGTTCGTTTAATTTCTGTTTCAAGCATTAGCTTGTGAAATTCAGTTATTGTTCCATGTTAGTTTGCATAAATTGAATTCATTCTAATCTAATTTGTCTGAATACTTAGTTCGATTGCATTTTGAGTCTTACTTCTACTTTGCTAGTTCATATTTGGTTGGAGTTTGAGTATATAAGCTGAATTCCTCCCAATCAATTGCGTGCCATATGGATCTTTTTGTCCTTTACTCGGGGGTAGCTTGGTTGTGAAAGCACTCAAGGTATGCGAGGCTTACCTCCCCACGTTCACGATCTCCTACCATCTCGTCTAAATAAGAAAATCGACTACTAAACCAAACCTTTTGTGCATATGCCTCCCTTGGAGGTTCCTCTCCCTTGAATTCCCACAGGAACGGGTGCATGTCCTCAATTCGGGGCCTCTTTATGAGAACCATACTTATGATTTGGTGAAATTTACTAAAGGCGTGAGAGCTTTGAAGAACAAGTGGTGTTCAAAATTAAAGCTGAAGAACATAGTTTGAAGCCCAGATACAAAGCTAGATTGGTTGTCAAGGGATTTCGTCAAAGGAAAGGTATTGACTTTGACGAAATATTTTCTCCTGTACTAGAAATGCCCTCCATTCGGACAGTTCTTGGTTTGACTGCTAGTCTTGATTTGGAGATTGAGCAGATGGATGTGAAGACTGCCTTTCTTCACGGTGACTTCAAGGTAAAAGGTAAAGAAAATCTTGTATGCAAACTTAAGAAGAGTCTATACGGATTGAAGCAAGCTCCCAGACAGTGGTATAAGAAGTTTGAGTCTGTTATGGAGGAGCAAGGCTACAAAAAGACTTCTTCAGATCACTGTGTGTTTGTACAAAGATTTTTTGATGATGACTTTATCATCCTTTTGATATATGTGGATGATATGTTAATTGTGAGCAAAAATTCTTCCAAGATTGACGAGTTGAAGAATTTGATAAGTCTTTTGTAATGAAAGACTTGGGTCATGCTAAGCAGATTTTGGGCATGAGAATTACTCGTTCGATAAACGAAATGAAACTTTACTTGTCACAAGAGAAGTACATAGAACGCGTACTGGAGCGCTTCAATATGAAAAGTGTAAAGTTTGTTCGCACACCCCTTCCTGGTCATCTGAAGTTGAGTAAGAAGATGTGTCCTTCAACAACGGAGGAAAAAGAGAGAATGGCCAAGATCCTTATTCCTCTACCGTCGGAAGTTTGGTGTATGCAATGGTATGCACTCGACCAAATATTGCTCATGCAGTCGGTGTTGTTAATAGATTTCTCGAAAATCCAGGAAAAGAGTATTGGGAAGCTGTAAAGTGGATACTCATGTATCTAAGAGGAAGTTCACATGAATGCTTATGTTTTGGAGGATCAAATCCAATTTTGAAGGGCTATATAGATTCGGATATGGAAGGTGACCTTGATAATAGAAAATCCACTACTAGATATTTGTTTACTTTTTCAGGGGGATCTATATCATGGCAGTCGAAGTTGCAGAAGCGTGTCACACTATCTACAACTAACGTAGAGTATATTGCGGCTACTGAAGATGGCGAAGAGATGATATGGCTCAAGAGATTTCTTCAAGAACATGGATTGCGACAGATGGAGTATGCTGTCTATTGCAACAGTCAGATTGAAATAGACCTGAGTAAAAACTCCATGTGCCATGCGAGAACAAAACACATCGACGACAGATATCATTGGATTCGTGAGCAAGTGGACAACGAATCACTTCAAGTCAAAAAGATTCACACGAGTAAAAATCATGTAGATATGTTGACCAATGTGGTACCAAGAGACAAGTTCGAGCTATGCATAGAACTTGTCGGCATGCATTCAGACTAGAAGACATTGCTACCTCCTCTAGATGAATGAGACTGGATGGGGAGATTGATATGGTATTCATGTCATTCAAATTGTTTGGCAGCCAATATTGTTGACTTAGTTTGGTTGGTTGCCAACCTTGTTGAGTTTGTCAAGTATTGGTAGCCAATTTTATTGATTTAGTTTGGTTGGTAGCCAATCTTGTTTAGATTGTAAAAGGGTGTAGAAATTGTCAAATATTATAGGCTTTAGAGAATGGGATATTGGCTATAAAATAAGAGCTTCAACTCTCATTTCTACACACCAACAAAGAGAGAAAAGAGAGAGTAAGGTATTTCATAAATTATAAGAAAATAGTTTGTGAAAAAAAATAGATTGTGAGAGATATTGTAGTTAGGTGGAAAAAGCAAAAGAATGTTTAATTCTTTTAAGGGTGTAGTGGTCTTAGGAGTAACTTTATACTCGTTACTACACAGTGTAAAATTCTTCGCTATAGTGATATCAGTTGCTCCTCTTGGCCGTGGTTTTTTCCCTTATTCAGAAGGGTTTCCACTTAAAATCTTGATGTCATTATTGTTGTATTTCTATTCTTGCTAATTTAATCATTACTTTGTATCTACGTTTATCACTAATACTATGAATACTATTTTACGGGGTATATTTCCAACACGCGATTATAGTGTATTATTTTTATTCTTATCCAACAGTGAATTAATAATTTCAAAATAACTAATCTTCAAATAATTAATTACGAGATAACTTATTTCATGACTAAACAACACGTAAGCCTGCTAAATAGGCAATGTGACATTATCATGTTATAATTTTAACTTGTTCCAGAAGAACTTGAAGATGTCGGAAGAAATCGCACCGCAATTCCTCGAACTTCAAAAAGTCAAGCGATAAGATTTTTATTTATTTTTAATAAGGAGACAAAGATCAATATCTAAAGATTTGAGAAGAAATGAGGGGAAAGTGTGACAGAAAGGCTCAACATCAGTTTCAATTTTTTCTTTCCTTATTTTGTAAATTATTAAAAAAAGAAATACACTGTCAATTTCAATTGAATATTTTTAGTTTAATTTTAAAGTGTATATTAACATAAAAACAAAACACTTTAATTGATCTAAAATTGTTGAGCTGCATGATGCATGGGTCAAGTAAATTTTACGTTTTATAATTTTGGAAATAGATTAAATTTAATCATACCGAAAATAGAAAATCAATTTTAGGATAGGGTAGTAATATGATAAATCACCTTTACAATATACTCAATTTAACTATGAAAATTATAATTATTCGCTTCGTCACAATTTATGCGATACTTTTAACATATCAAAAGTCAATTTACTAATCTTTGAAGCTAAATTATATTAGGTTAACTTACTATTTTAAAAATAAAATTTAGATATTCAAAGCAATACGGAAAGTGCTATAACTTGCAATTCATCCCAAGTCACTTTGATAAAAAAAATACATATTAAAATGATAGTCAAAATCACATAAAACTAAAAATACCACATAATTAGTGACAAAGGGAGTACTATATTACATGCGTACAATGCTTCTCTAGCTTTTCAAAACAAGAATAATTCATTTATTGAAGGTTTATCAAAAGGAACGTGCTTAACATGGGTCCGATGGGAAAATTTTGATCATATATATACAGCAAAAGCAGGGCCAACTTTTAGCAAGAGCACATGCTTTAGGCCCCTAATTTTTGGGACCCCACTTTTTAATATAACGATTCGATCGGTTATTTCATGAGTTAAAGTCCCATTTTACTTATTTTTGCTTCTTTATGGGTTCTTCGACTATATTTCTTCCTATCACGTTGGTTGGTTCGGGTTCAAGGTGGTTTCAGTGTGAAATGAGACACTTAGTCTCCTATTTAGAAGTTTAAGTTAGAAAAGTCAACTGAATGTTGACTTATGTGCGAACGATCTCGGTCTGGGCATGGGTATCTGCTCGGCAGAAGTTCAAGACTGCTTTGACTAGAGCTCCGGTGTTAGTTTTTCCATCAGCTTTAGGTTCTTATATAGTGTATTGTGATGCTTCTCGGGTCGGCATTGGGTGTGTGTTGATGCATGAGGGTAGAGTGATTGCTTATGCTTCCCGTCAGTTAAAGCCCCATGAGAAAAACTACCTTGTTCATGACTTGGAGTTGCCTGCCATTGTTCACACGTTGAAGATTTGGAGGCATTATCTCTATGATGTGTCTTGTGAGGTGTTTACTGATCATTGTAGCTTCCAGTACTTGTTCAAGCATAAGGATCCCAATTTGAGGTAGCAGAGGTGGTTGGATCTTCTAAAGGACTATGATATTACTATCGTGCACCATCCGGGAAATGCCAATGTGGTGGCGGATGCCTTGAGAAGGCGGTGAGTATGGACAGTTTGGCATATATTCATGTTGGAGAGAGAACTCTTGCAGTTGATGTTTAGGCCTTGGCCAATCGGTTTGTGAGGCTGGATATTTGGGAGGCCAGTCGGATCTTAGCTTATGTGGTTTCTCGGTCTTTTTTGTTTGATCGTATCAGAGAGTGCGAGTATGATGATCCCCCTTTGCTTGTCCTTTAGAATATAGTTCAGCACGGTGATGCCAGAGATGTGACTATTGGTGATGACGGGGTATTAACGATACAGGGCTCGATAAGTGTGCTCAATTTAGATGGACTTTAGGAGTTGATTCTGGAGGAGGCCCATAGTTCGATGTATTCCATATATCCGGGTACCGCGAAGATATACCAGAATTTGAGACAACACTATAGGTGAAGGAGAATGAAGAAGGATATAGTGAGGTTTGTAGCTCGGTATCTCAATTGTCAACAAGTGAAATATGAGCATCTGAGGCCAGGTGGCTTGCTTCAGCAAAAGGATATTTCACAGTGGATGTGGGAGCGGATCACTATAGATTTCGTAGTTGGACTCTCACGGACTTTGAGGAAGTTTAATGCTATTTGGGTGATTATGGATTGGCTAACCAAGTCCGCGTACTTCATTTCTGTGTGTACTACCTATTCTTCAGAGTGGTTAGTTGAGATTTATATATGAGAGATTGTTTTCCACATGGCATCCCGGTTTGCACCATTTTAGATAGAGGTACTCAGTTTACATTACAGTTTTGGAGGACCGTGCAGTGAGAGTTGGGGACTTAGGTTCAGTTGAGCATAGCTTTTCACCCTCAAAAGGAGGGGTCGTCTGAGTGCACTATTCATATATTGGAGGACTTGTTGCGCGCTTGTGTCATTGATTTTGAGGTTCGCGGGACTAGTTTCTACCGCTCGTGGAGTTTTCATACAACAACAGTCATCAGTCGAGTATTTGATGGCTCCATAAGAAGCTTTATATGGAATACATTGTAGATCTCTAATGGGTTGGTTTGTGCCGGGCGAGGCTAGGCGTTTGGGTACAGACTTTGTTCAGGATGCTTTGGACAAGGTGAAATTGATTCAGGAGCGGCTTCGTACAGCCTAGTCGAGACAAAAACATTTATGCTGATAGAAATGTTCGTGATGTGTCTTACATGATTGTGGAGAAGGTTCTAATAAAGGTTTCCCCCATGAAGGGTGTTATGAGATTTGGGAAAAGGGGCCAAGAGTGCCCTCAGTTTATTGGTCCTTTTTAGGTGCTTCGGAAGGTAAGGGATGGTTTATGAGATTGCTTTGCCACCTAGCTTGTCGTCTGTGCATCCGATATTTCATGTTTCTATGCTTTGGAAATATATTAGTGATCCGTCTCATATTTTGGATTTCAGCACCGTTAAGTTAGATGGTGATTTAACTTATGATGTGGAGTTAGTGTCTATTTTTGAGCAGCAGGTCCGAAAGTTGAGATCGAAGAATATAGCTTCAGTGCAAGTGTAGTGCATAGGTCGGCCCATAGAGGAAGCTACTTGGGACACCGAGCGAGAGATGCATAGCAGATACCCATACCTGCTTGAGGCTTCGAATTTTTGAGGTCCGTGGTTGAATTAGGCTTGAATTGGCAAAACTGAAAATTTGATGATTCTCGATCATTAGTGGAAAATTTGATATCGGGGTTAGAATGGATCTTAGAAAATTGTATTAGGTCCGTAGTGTCATATGTGACATGTGTGTAAAATTTCAGGTCTTTCAGAGGTGATTTGATAGGTTTTGGCGTTGTTTGTAAAATTTGAAAATTTAGATGTTCTTAGGCTCAAATCCGAGGTTAATTGGTATTTTTATGTTGTTTTCAGTGATTTGAAAGATTGATTATGTTTGAATAATGTTATGGGATGTGTTGATATATTTGGTTGAGATCTCGGGGCCTGGGGTGAGTTTTGTATGGTTATCGGATCACTATTTAGATTTGGAAGTTGGAAATATCTGGTATTTGGTGTTGGAAAGTTGCAGGTCTCATATCTTGGAAGTGCGGTTGCGCAGGGAATTTTAATGACCGTGATAGTACTATGCGTCTGCGCCAGAATTTCGCATAGCGCGGTGATGATTATGTGGCCGCAGTGAATTTTATGCAGACCGCGGTAGTTGATATCTCAGGACCCACGACCGCGGTATAATTTTGGGGGCCGCGGTGGAGAGTGTGCGGCCATGGTGAGAAATACGTGGACCGTGGAACGAAAGTTCAGAGGGCACTATATAAGCGAGATTTAGGGTTTTATTTCACATCTTGGACTTTGGCAGCTCGATTTGAGAAGGAATTTCGAGATTTTTTCAAGGAAATCATTTGACCAAGTAATTCTAACTCGGTTTATTCTAGTATTTATATCGTTGAATTCATCATTTGATTTGTGATTTGGGGTAGAATTTGGAAAGAATTTGTGGAGTTTCATAAATATGAACTTTTTGAATTGAAAGCCGATTTGAAGTCAGAATTGAAGGAAACTAGTGTGGTTAGTCTCGTAATCAAATGGGTTGTCAGAATTTATGACTTTGATCGGATTTTGAGACGTGGGACCAAGGCCTAAATTTTGAGTTTACTTTTGGCCTAAAGCTTAGCATTTTCTTATGCGATTGATTCCTTTAGATCGGTTTGATTGTACCGAATTGTTATGGCTAGATTCGAGGCGTTTGGAGGCCAGCTCGAGAGGCAAGGACATCACAGAATAGGGATTTGACCGGTTTGAGGTAAGTAATGATTGTAAATCTTGTCCTAAGGATATGAAGCCTCAGATTTCATATGGTTTAGCTAAATTGAGGTAATACACATGCTAGGTGACGGGCGTGTGCGCGTGCATCATTGGAGATTGTAACTTGGTCCGTCCCATAGCAACTATTAAGTTGAGTATTTGACTGAAACTACATAATACTTGTGTGTTTTAGAAAGAAATGATATACATTGGGCCGCATGCCATACTTGGGATTCCTTCCAAAGCTGTTTGGACACGTAGGGGGCTTTTCTCATTATCTTCTCATTTCTTTGATTTAAGATCTATACTCAGCCATGCTATGTTATTGATATCATAATTATTCTTTACTACTCCATTTTGATGTATAAAATGATATTTTATGCTGAGCACCCTGTTTTTACTGATATCCCAAGTGGCTCGATTGATTTATGACTAAGTGAGGCCGAGGGCCTGTTTTGTGTGGATATTGAGAGTGTAGCAAGTGAGTTGTCCGTACGGATCCTGATATTGATACTAAATCACGTGAGTTATTCGTGCAACACGTGATTTGTCCGTGTGAATTATAGCACTGGGCTATAGGTGCCCTTCCGGATTCTACACACCCCCAGTGAGCGGGGGTATTCATATGAGATATGCCAAAGGGGTTGTTTTTTATGTTCATCACTTTTACTCTTATTTGCATTGAGCCTCCGTTGAAACTGTTGAAAAATATCTTCAAAATTTTTTTACCGAAAATTGGATTTTTATCGAGATGATTTGACTCATATACTGATTTGAAAGCATGTAGTACTTACTGAGATTCCATGATGTGGGTTTTATGTGTTTCTTACTGGTCAGTCTTTATTTACCTTTATTACTTACTCAATTGGCGTACTCACATTACTCCCTGCACCTTGTGTCCAGATCCAAGGGTTGTTGGACGTGCTAATGAGCATTCATTTTCATCCTGGAGTTAGCAAGGTAGTTGCATGGCGATTGTAGTCGTGTTCTTCTACCTTATATCTTTCTTATACATTATTAATTATTTTTCCAGACTATAGTAATCTTAGTTTTTATTAGATAGTCTTTGGTAGATGCTCATCACTTGTGACACTCCAATTTCGGCCTTTTCCTTCCGCACTTTGTCATGTAGAATTATCTTATGAAGTTTTACTAATTAAATAGCTTAAAGATATCTTTCTTTTTCAAATATCGAGTTGTTTTGACAATGAGTCGCCTTGCCTAGTCCCATGTTAAGCGCCATCACAACATGATAGATTTGGATTTTGAGAAGTTGGTATTAGAGCCTAGGTTACATAGGTATCACGGGTTATGAGCATGTGTAGTGGAGTTTTGCGGATCGGTACGGAGACTTCTGTACTTATCTTTGAGAGGTTGCAGAATTTTAGGAAAACTTCGTATTCTTGAACTCTTGTCGTGAGAGTATGTTAATTCTGGTAACTAAACTTATTTTATTCTATTCTCTCACAGATGGTGAGGACATGTGCTACCGGTCAGAATGGATGGTCACTGATACCACCAGTTGGCACCGTGAGAAGACGAGGTTGGTTGAGGTTGTGGTAGAGACATGGGTGTAGCCCGCACAGCAGCTCGGGCAACACCTGCAGATCCACCAACCACCCTAGCACATGATCAGGTCCCAGTTGTGGACGCTCCAACAAGACCAGCTCAAGCACTAGTTATGCCTATTGTTATCCCAAGTCTTTAGGAGACCTTGGCTCAGATCTTGAGAGTGTGCGCTAGTCTTGCTCAAGCGGCCAATGTTTCTCCTACATCAACTAATTACTAGGCCGGGGGAGGAACTCACATTGTCGCTGTACGTACCCCCAAGTAGGTTGATCAGGGACTATAGACACCGGAGTCACCACTAGTCTAGCCAGTTTCACCTGCTTAGGATTATGTGGTACCAGTCATGCCTGATGACGAGCAATGTGGATTGGAGAGGTTTGGTAGAGTTTAACCTTCGACTTTTAATAGAATAGAGGGCGAGGATTCCTAAGGTTTCTTAGACAAGTGTTAGAGGATTTTTCGCACAGCGGATATTCTGGAGACCAGTAGGGTATCATTCACTACTTTTTAGTTTTGTAGAGCTGCCTTTACTTGGTGGGAGGCTTATGAAAGGCATAGGCCTATTGGTGCATCGCCCCTTACCTAGCAGCAGTTCTCCATTCTCTTTCTGGAGAAGTATGTGCCACATTCTCGCAAAGAGGAGCTACACAAAGAGTTTGAGCAGTTGTATCCAGATGATATGACTGTAATGCAGTATAAGATGAGGTTTTTTGAGTTAGCCCATCATGCGATCTGGTTGGTTCCCACAAACAGGGAGAGGGTCAGGAGGTTCGTTGATGGCCTATCATATCAGTTACAAATTCTTATTATTATAGAGAAGATGTCTGGTGCTTCTTTTGTGGAGGTGGTTTCCATTACTCTAGAGATAGAGTCAGTTCGCCGCCAGGAGCGAGCTGAAGGGAGGCCAAAAGGCCTTAGGGATCTGGTAGTTTTGGTGGTATTCCTCTTGGAGGTCGGTTTCAGCATGGTTGGGGCCATCCATTTAGGCATGTTCAATTAGCTCGCCCAGGCCACCATGGTGGAGCATCTGGCCACAGTTATCATAGTTCACACCAGGGACACTTATCTCTCTATGCCCTTCCAGCATAGAGCTCTCATCATACCTCATTTGCTGATGTTTCTTTGAGAAGTTCCACGGGGTATCAGGAGCAGCAATTTCGTTAGAGGAGGGATTGTATCGAGTACAGGGATCTTGATAATATCAAGAGAGACTACCCCAAGTTGTTGAGTAGGAAACTCTAGTAGAGTTCTAGGTCAACGACATCAGCACCAGTTACTTCCCCACCCGCCCAGCTAGTTCACGATGGAGCCTAGTCAGCTAGGGGTCACCCTAGAAGGGGAGGTCGATCAGGTGATGGTCCGGCCCATTTCTATGCACTCCCAGCCAGACCCAATGCTATTGCTTCAGATGCAGTGATCACAAGTATTGCCTCAGTTTGACATAGGGATTCCTTTGTATTATTTGATCCTGGTTCCACATTTTCATATATGTCTTTATGATTTGCTCATTATCTGGATATGCCCTATGAGACTCTTGTTTCATCTTTTCATGTATCTAATTATGTGGGTGATACTGTTATTGTGGACTGCATATATCAGTCACATGTGGTGACTATTAGGGGGTCTGGAGACCCGAATGGATCTCTTGTTTCTCAGTATGGTCAATTTTGATGTGATATTGTGTTTGGATTGGTTGTCACTGTGTCGTGCTATTTTAGATTATCATGCTAAGACAGAGACATTGGCTATGCTATGGGTACCACAGATTGAGTGGCGAGGTCGACGGATTATGTTCCTAGTAGGGTGATTTCATTCTTGAAAGCCCGACAGATGGTTGGGAAGGGTTTTCTTTATTATTTGGCCTTTGTGAGAGATGTCAATGCATAGACTCCTTCCATTGATTCAGTTTCGACAGTGAGGGACTTTCCGGATATGTTTCCTATAGACCTGTCGGGCATGCCTCTAGACGGGGATATTGACTTCGGTATTGATTTGGTGTTGGGCACTCAAGCCATTTCTGAATTGAAGGAGCAACTTTAGGAACTCCTTAATAAGGGGTTTATCCGGCCTAGTGTGTTACCTTGGGATGTGCATGTACTATTTGTGATGAATAATGATGGCATGATGAGGATGCACATTAATTACAGATAGTTTAACAAAGTCCCAATCAAGAACAAGTGTCCTTTGACTCGTATTGATCATTTATTTGACCACCTTCATGGAGCGAGAGTGTTTTCCAAGATTGACCTCAGGTAAGGGTATCACCAATTGAAGATTGGGGACTCAGACATTCTTAAGACAACTTTCAGGACCTGATATGGTCATTATGAGTTCCTTGTGATGTCTTTTGGGCTGACCAATACTACAACAACGTTCATGCATTTGCTGAACAACATGTTTTGGCCTTATCTCGACTCATTTGTTATTATATTTATTGATGATATCCTATTGTACTCTGGTAGTCAGGAGGAGCATAATACGCATTTGAGAGTTTTATTGCAGTGGTTGAGGGAGGAGAAACTTAATGAAAAGTTCTCCATGTGTGAGTTTTGGCTCAGTTCAGTGGCATTATTGGGACACGTGGTGTCTAGTGAGGATATCCAGGTTGATATGAAGAAGATATATCCGATCCAGAGTTGTCCCTGACCGTCCTCAACCATAGAGATTTCTAATTTTCTTGGTTTGGCACGTTATTACCATCAGTTCATTCAGAGATTTTCATCTATTGCATCACCCTTGAACAAATTTACCCAAAAGGGTGCTCCTTTTTAGGTGCTCGGATGAGTGTAAGGAGAGCTTCCAAAACATCAAAACAGCCTTGACTAGAGCTCCGATGTGAGTTTTGCTACCAGTATTAGGTTCTTATATAGTGTATTATGGTCCTTCTCGGGTTGGCATCGGGTGTGTGTTCATGCATGAGGGTAGAGTGATTGTTTATGCTTCCCGTAAGTTAAAGCCCCATAAGAAGAACTACCTTGTTCATGACTTGGAGTTGGCTGCTATTGTTCAACATTGATGATTGGGAGGCATTATCTCTATGGTGTGTCTTGTGAGGTATTTACTGATCATTGTAGCCTCTAGGACTTATTCAAGCATAAGGATCTCAATTTGAGGTAGCACAGGTGGTTGGAGCTGCTAAAGGACTATGATATTACTATCGTGCACCATCCGGGAAAGGCCAATGTAGTGGTTGATGCCTTGAGAAGGCAATAAATATGGGCAGTTTGGCATATATTCATGTTGGGGAGAGAACTCTTGCAGTTGATGCTCAGGCCTTGGCCAACCAGTTTGTGAGGTTGGATATTTGGGAGCCTAGTCGGATTTTAGCTTATGGGGTTTCTCGGTCTTTTTTGTTTGATCGTATCAGAGAGTGCTAGTATGATGACCCTTTTTTGCTTGTCCTTAACGTTATAGTTTAGCGTGATGATACCATCGATGTGACTATTTGTGATGACAGGGTATTAAGGATACTGGTTGGATAAGTGTGGCCAATGTAGATGGACTTCAGGAGTTGATTCTAGAGGAGACCCATAGTTTGCTGTATTACATCCATCCGCGTACCGCAAATATGTACCAGGATTTGAGACAACACTATTAGCGAAGGAGAATGAAGAAGGATATAGTGGGGTTTGTAGCTCAGTGTCTCAGTTGTCAGCAGGTGAAATATGAGCATTAGAGGCCGGGTGGCTCGCTTAAGCAAATGGATATTCCATAGTGGAAGTGGGAGCAGATCACTATGCATTTCGTAGTTGGATTCCCACTAACTTTGAGGATGTTAGATGCCATTTGGGTGATTATGGATCGGCTGACCAAGTCCGCATACCTCATTTCCTTATGGACTACCTATTCTTCAGAGTAGTTAGTTAAGATTTATATCCAAGATATTGTTCGCCTACATGGTCTCACGGTTTCCATCATTTTAGATAGAGGTACTCAGTTTACATTGAAGTTTTGGAGGGCCGTGCAGCGAGAGTTGGGTACTCAAGTTGATTTGAGCATATCTATTCACCCTCAAACAGAGGGGCAGTCCGAGCGAACTATTCGTATATTAGAGGACTTGTTATGCACTTGTGTCATTGAGTTTTGAGGTTCACAGGACCAGTTTCTATTGCTCGCAGAGTTTGCATACAATAAGAATTATCAATCGAGTATTCAAATGGCTCCATATGAGGCTTTATGTGGGAGACAGTGTAGATATCTAGTGGGTTGGTTTGAGCTGGCGAGGCTAGGCGTTTGGGTATAGACTTGGTTTATGATGCTTTTTACAAGGTGAAATTGATTTAGGATCGGCTTTGTACAGCCCAGTCGAGACAAAGGTGTTATGCTGAGAAAAAGATTCATGATGTTTCTTACATGGTTGGGGAGAAAGTTCTACCAAAGGTTTCCCCATGAAGGTTGTTATGATAATTGGGGAAAGGGGCCAGTAGAGCCCTCGGTTTATTGGTCCCTTTTTAGGTGCTCCGGAGGATTGGAGAGATGGCTTATCAGCTTTCTTTGTTGCCTAGCTTATCGTCTGTGCATCCGATATATTATATTTCTATGCTTCGGAAGTATATTAGCGATCCATCTGACATTTTGCATTTCAACACGTTTCAGTTAAATGGTGATTTGACTTCTGATGTGGAGCTAGTGGCAATTTTGGAGCGACAGGTTCGAAAGTTGAGATCGAATAATATAGCTTCAGTGAAAGTGCGGTGGAGAGGTCGGCCCATAGAGGAGGCTACTTGGGAGACCGAGCGAGAGATGCGGAGTAGATACCCATACCTATAGCTAGTTTTGCAGCCATTTCTTTGCTTCGCTTTTGATGCGGGATTAGACCGAAAGGGTCTCAAAGAAAAATATGGGTAAAACAGAATAATTATTGAAAGTGAAAAAGAACTGTGCTTAAACAAAAGTTGTCCCTTTCAGGAAAGGAAAATGGAGACTTATCTGGAGGTATGTGCCGACTTCAATGAATCATGAAATGCATTTTGACTAGATTCCTGATCCGTCTAAGCTGTCTAATTCTCAAAATCGGCCGAAAATGTTCATCTTGAATTTGTCTTGTTTGTGCTCATACCGGAGAATCAAAGACCCTCATTCGGCTAGTAGCGCCCTTTGCAGGTTTTCGCTAACTAACCTCTCTCTTTTATCTATTAATCGTCTCCTTATTGTGCCCATCTGGGTTTTTACCAATAAGATTCTCTCATTTCTCTACTCATTGTCACCTTATGGTGTCCGTACGGGTTTTCACTGATAAGACTCTCTCTTTTTTCTTTCCTTTTTTCTTCTTTTTTTTTCTTTTTTTTTCTTTTATTGACTAAGATACTGCATGACAGAGGTTACCCAATGCCTTTGGCATGGGGACTTCAAACATTTAAAAGAAATATCGATCAGAAATTCTTGAAAGGTAAAAAGGAGAAATGAACCTTGAACTGAATTATAACTTTTGGAACCATTTTTACAGAAAAACTGTGAAATAAAACAAACTTCTACCCCAGTTTTGGAGTATTCAGAATATGGATCTTTTGTTCTGATGGGACTGAACCCAAGGTAAGGATGCCTACGTATCCTTTCGGAATCAGGTCGGACGTAGTTCAATGACTCAAGGATTTGTTGTTTGGATTTTTATACAAGTACACAAGTTCCGGAAGGTGTAAAACAAAGAAGACAAATACAAATCAAAAGGGTTAACAAAAGAGTGAGACCTATTTGGAATAGCGAGGAAATGATAGCCTTCGTCACTTCAATCTGAGAAAATCAATGCATGAAAATAAACATAATATCTTTTGACTGCATCTACATTAATAGTAATGTCTGGTACTCGTCCTTCTTCATCTACCAAGTGCAAGGCCCGTTTGGTAACACTTTCTTGATGATGTAGGGTGCTTTCCAGTTCGGGGTGAACTTTCCTTTAGCTTCTACCTGGTGCGGAAGGATGTGTTTCAAAACCAGCTGGCCTACCTCAAACTTCCTTGGGCGCACTTTCTTATTGTAAGCGCGTGCCATCATTTGCTAGTATAATTGGCCGAAACACACTGCTGCTAGTCGTTTTTCATTGATCAACATAGTTGTTTCAATGAGTCTTGACCCACTCAATGTCTTCAATATCGGATTCCACAATTATTCGGAGAGAGGGAATTTCAACTCCATCGGGTATTACAGCTTCAGTTCCATATACAAGTAGATATAGAGTTTTACCAACATGTGTGCGAACAGTCGTGCGGTTTCCCAAAAGAGAAAAAGGAAAATTTTCATGCCATTTCCTGGAACATTGGATCATCTTCCTAAGAAACTTCTTGATGTTCTTGTTTGCTGCTTCAATAACTCCATTGGGTATTGGCGGGTAAGGGGTAGAATGGCGATGCATGATTTTTAATTATTCGCATACCTCCTTCAATAAATGATTATATAGATTGGCTACATTTTCAGTATTAATGGTCTTTGGGAAACCAAAATGACATATGATGTTGTAATGAACTAATTCTACCACTACTTTCTTGGTGACTCCTTTGAAAGTGACGGCCTTCACCTACTTGGCGAAGTAATCAATTGCAACCAAAATGAATCTATGCCATTTGAAGACTTTGGCTCGATCAACCCAATGCCATCTATTCCCCAAGTAATAAAGGGACAAGGAGAGGACATGGATGCAACTCCGAAGGAGGCGTGTGAATCAGGTCACCATGAATCTGACATTGCTGACACTTGCGAACAAAACTGAAGCAATCTCGCTCCATGGTAAGCCTATGATATCCTGCCTGCAGAATCTTCTCCGCTAAAACATATCCACTCATGTAAGGTCCGCACACCCCCAAATGCACTTGACTCATGATCTGCTCTACTTCTGTAGCATCTATGTATTTCAACGTTTAAATCTGGGGTTCTCTTGTACAAAATTTCCCCATTTAGAAAGAACTTACTAGTAAGTCGCCTTATAGTTATTTTTTGATCTCCTTTACATGCTTTGGATATTCTCTTGTTTTCAGGAAACATTTTATGTCATGATACCATGGTTCACCATCTGGTTCTATCTCACTTGTATTAGAGTAACCATGTTGATTCCTAACTTGGATTTCTAGTGGATCAATATGAGTGTTTCTTGGATAATGGAATATCAAGGCTAAAGTAGCCAAGGCATCACCTAGCTCGTTATGAAACCTGGGAATGGACCTAAACTTGATGGATTTGAATCTTTTGCTAAAATATTGCACACATTGTTCGTACGGAATATGTTTGATGTCTCGAGTCTCCCATTCGCCTTGGGTTTGCCGTATAAGCAAGTCAGAATCTCCCATGACCAATAGTTCATGCACACCCAGATCAATGGCTATTTTCAAACCCATGATACAAGCTTCGTATTCTTCTGTATTATTGGTATAAAAGAACTGAAGTTGGGCTGTTGTAGGGTAATAATGTCAAATAGGTGAGTTGAGGGTTGCCCCGATCCCAACTCCATTGATATTGACAGAACCCCCAAAATACATTTTCCATACATGGTGATCGTCTATAACCACTACCTTTATTGAGTTGAACTCTTCATCTGGGAAGTATGTGCTAATTGGCAGATACTCATCATCAACTGGATTCTCTACCAAATAATCTGCCAGAGCCCATGCTTTCATTACGGTACGAGTGACATAGACGATGTCAAACACTATGGGCAGGATTTGCCATTTTGCGAGCCTGTCAGTGGGCATTGGCTTTTGGAAGATGTAATTCAAAGGATCCATTCTGGATATGAGGTAAGTAATATAGGCCGAAAGATAATGTCTCAACTTTTGAGAGACCCAAGTTAAGGCACAACATGTCCCTTCTAAAATGGTGTACTTAACCTCAGAATTGGTGAACTTCTTGCTCAAATAATAGATTGCATGTTCCTTTTTGCCTGTTGCATCATGTTGCCCGATAACACATCCAAAGAAATTATCCATCACTGATAGATATAAAAATAAAGGCGTACCAGGTTCAGGCAGGACCAATGCAGGGGGTCTTGACAAAGAATATTTGATCCTATAAAAGATTTTTGGCAATCGTATGTCCATCTAATGGTGGTAACATTTTTCGGTAACTTAAAGATGGGCTCGCACGTGGTTGTGAGCTGAGCAATGAACCTACTGATGTAGTTCAACCTCACGAGCAAACTCATGACTTCCTTTTTGTTTGCTTATGGCAGATCTTGAATGGACTTTATCTTAGATGGATCCAGTTTAATGCCTCTTCGGCTAACTATAAAACCGAGGAGTTTGCCAGATGAAACCTTGAATGCATAATTGGCTGGATTAAGCTTAAGATCATACCTTAAAAGCCTTTCGAAGAACTTTTTCAAATCACAAACATGATCAGTTTGTGTCTTTGATTTTAGGATGACATCATCAACATATACTTCAATCTCTTTGTGCATCATGTCATGGAAAATGGTGGTCATAGCTCAAGTAAGTTTCTCATGCATTTTTAAACCGAATCTCATGACCCTGTAAGAATATTTACCCCATGGAGTGGTGAAAGCGGTCTTTTTTGCATCACCCTCGTCCATTATAATTTGGTGGTACCAAGCATAGCAATCCACGAATGATTGTATCTCATGCTTTGCGCAATTATCTACAAGAATGTGGATATTTGCTAAAGTAAAATTTCCTCTGGACTTGTTTTTTTCAGGTCCCTATAGTCGACACAAACACTGGTTTTTCCATCCTTTATTGGCATAGGCACAACATTTGCCACCCAGGTGCTGTATCGGACAACTCTAACCATATTGGCGCTTAGTTGCTTCATTATTTCATTTTTGATTTTTTCACTTATGTGTGTTTCAAATTTTTGTTGCTTTTGTTGGACTGGTGGAAAACTATGATACATAGGAAGCTTATGAACCACCAAATCTGCACTTAAACTCGGCATATCATTGTAGGACCATGTGAACACGTCACTATATTTAAATAAAAGTTGAATCAAGGCATCTCTAGTTTTATGTTCGGTGTGAATGCTTATATTCGTTCTCTAACTTCTTCAGGACATCTGATATTAACGGCTCATTTTCATTGAAGTTTGGCTTAGGTTTGTGTTCAAATTGTTCCAACTCTCTTTTTATTTCGTCAACAACCTCATCTTCATCAAATTCAACCTCTTGATGCATTTTAAGATCTGGTGGTGTGAATTCCGCATGCATGTCATGTTATTAAAGCCGGCATTAACAACACTAAATTGGAAATAAAATGATATGAATTAGGCAAAGGAAATGATAGAAAACTTAATAGAAAAGTGAATTTCATTTTTTTGAATTCGAAAGGATAGAAGGGTTAACATCAAAAGAAGAAAATCATACTGAGATGTTTGGATTACAACCCTGAAAGTAACCCAAAACATAAAAAAGAAGTTGCAAAAAGCAAACTACCAAAATTCATTCCTTGTAGGGAGAGGAGTTACTTCCCAGTTGGTGAGCATGGTGTCTATGTGAATTAGTTGCATATCGGCATGACTAGTGCCTTCACCAGCCTGAATCATATTTACTTCAGAAAATATCTAGCCGAGGACATGGCAAATTTCATCAATGTTTGCATGCACCGAGGAATTTTTACCCTCTTGGAGTGGTGGCTTGACAAACATGTAGAAAATATGAGGGATAGATTGTTGCAAGACCCATCCATACTTCTTGCGGTGCTTGGCTTTGTTTTCGTTTGCTTGTGTTGGCCTGAAGCCTAAGCCAAAAGTACCCTAGTTACCGAACAGAGAAATAGGATCCGAAAGTCCTTGCAATGATGCCCCCAAGCCTTTTCCTGGTTGATAACGTTGTCTCATCATAACTACAGCCATCATTACAGATGTGGTGGAAAGACAAGGATATAGAATGGGCTTTCCTTCCTCGACATGGTCCACGACAACTACTTCAACAGCCTGATAGACAATGGACTCATACCATTCCTTGGACTCAATATAGGGGATTAACGGGTCTTTATAAATGGAAGACTCGTTTTCCCCGTGAAAAATAATTTCTTGCCTGTCATGTTTGAATTTGAGCATATGATGCAAGGCTGATGGCACAGCTCGGGCTGTATGGATCCATGGCCTTCCAAGAAGAATATTATAATAAGTGGCCATGTCTACCACTTGTAAGACAATTTCAAAGTCAACCGACCATGTCGTCATGGTGAGGTTGATTTCCCTAATGGTATCTCTTGCTGAGCCAACAAAAGCCTAGATGTGAACATTACAAGGTCGAATTCTGTCTGTATTGACCTTCATGCTTTGCAAGGTAGAGAGAGGGCATACATCTACACTTGAACTTCCATCAACCATGACTCACTTTATATAACGCCCCTCACATTTGACCATCAAGTTTAAAGCCCTATTGTGCCCGGCTCCCTCTTCGGGAAGTTCATCATCAGTAAAGGAGATTCTATTCACCTCAAAATATTTATTGGCCATTTTCTCTAACTGATTCACTATGGTCTCCTCTAAGATATGTGCCTCCTTCAGGACCTTCATTTGTGCACGAGCATTCTCTTTGGAATGTATGAGCAAAGATAGTTGAGAGATTTGGGCAAGAGTCTTTCTTAGCTGGTGAATGATTGAGTAATCCTGAACTTTCATCTTTTTTAAAAACTCTTCCGCCTATATATCAGTGATTGGTTTCCTTATTGGTAATTGACCTTCTCTGATTTGCTTGGCCTTTCTCAACTCTTTTGGAGAGTAAGATCACCCCGATGGAGTCAAACCTCCAGTTTCTCCCACTTCGTATATGATTTCCTTGCCTTTGTAGGTCATCACTATTTTGTTGTAGTTCCAATGAGTGGTTTTTGTCTTTGTCGCAGGGGGCTGCATGGCAAGTTTTATTATGGTCGGCTCTGTTATGACACTCATACCACCCATACCACCCTAGTTCTATTTTGTATTGGGGTGGCCTCCAAGGACATACAACGTTGGGCTTGGAAAATTGGAGCGAACCTCCAACTTTGATACCTTAGGCACACATAAAGTTACCTTTTCTGAGTTTGGAATGCCTTTAACAATCAATGGCACATCTCGACTTGGACTTACTTCCAAACATGTTCCTTCTTAAATTTCTCCCAATGTCATTTTCGCTTGACTGACCGGCTTGTGTTCTTAATCTCGGCGAATCATTCCCAAAAATGAACATCGTTGTATGCTGGCAACAGGTTTTTTTTCACATTAGGAGGGTCCTCACCATTTGTTAGTACAATCAATTTTTCAGAAATGAGTCTCTCTATGGCTCCTTTCAAAGTCCAATAGTCATCAGTGCTATGACTGGGGCACCCGAATGATATTCACATCTAGCCTTTGGTTGAAATCCATGTGAATCAAGATGCATATGGTGTGGAGCAATGGGTCCAACTACGCCCATTTACTTTAGTTTCTGGAATAGACTAGAGTATGATTTGGCCAATGGAGTGAATTTTTATGCTCGCCTCTACTCTCGAGCATAATCCTGCCTGGGACGAGCGCTGCAAGGTGCCCAGAAATTTTACTGTTGATGATAGCGGGATCTTGGAGCTGGTGTCCATAACTGCTAATTTGGAGGCCCAGCATATGATATATCATTGAACATTGTGTATTGGGGTGGGCCCACAAATTTTTGAGAAATTGGCGAGGATAGTAATGTTGAGGGTAGATGGATTGCCCCTACTGAACTTGCACATAAGGGTGTGATGCCCCTCTTTGAACTTTCCTAGATCTCGAAGCCATCATGGACCTTTCATCTCTCTTCTTTCTATTTGCCAAACCTCTCGATCCTTTTTGGATGGCTTGGGTGGTGGTTTTGAGAGTAGCTTGACTTACAATTCAGCCAGTATTGAGGCCATTTTCGACCATCTCCCCTATTTTGATTGCTTCTACAAAAGGTCTACCCATCGCGAACATCATTTTCTGAAAGTAATCAGGCTCTTGTCCCTCCAGAAAAATAGTGATCAACTTTTGGTTATCCATGGGTGGCTTAACTATATCTGCTTGCTCCGTCCACTTGCTGGCATACTCCATAAAACTTTCGGTCAGCTTTTTCTTCATATTGGACAAGGAATTACAATCTGGCGCAATATCAATGTTGTACTGAAATTGTTTAATGAAAGCATAGGCCATGTCATCCACAACATGCTAAAAGATAATGTCTCGGTCGGTGAACCATTCTGAAGCTACACCCACAAGGTTTTCCCAAATGTAAGCATCAACAGTTTTTCCTTTCCTGATGCACCCGTCAGCTAGTTGCAGTACCTTTTCAAGTGGGCGATAGGATCGCTGTCCATCATATTTCTCAAATTTTGGGGTCTTGAACCCTCGTGGAAAATGGATGTAAGGTAACATGCATAGATCACTTAATGAAACACTTTTGTGACCACATAGTCCTTGTATATTATTTATATTTTGTACAAGACATTTCATTTTTCTGGACATCTCATCCAACTCAACCGCCGTGCGGGCTTTTCGATTTTCCATTGGTGACTCGTACTGTGGAGTCTGATTATATGGAGTCGAGACCCCAAAAGCTATATTTGGAGAATAGTATTGCTCATCATAAGCACGAGATTTTGGCTCATTATTTGGCCTTGTAACATGAAGTGCTGGCGAGATTGTATACATTGGTGTGCCATAAAAGATGAGAGGGGTGTTCCTGACTCGTAGAACTGGAGGTCGCATGTTAGAGGTACTGGGGGTAGCATAGTTCTATAGTTTGGCACATACCCTGGTGGTAGAATGTGATCGCTTGTTATATGGAGCAGTTTTTTAGTAGCCTGGGGTATGGTGGAAGTTCTCTCGGAATTATCCTAGGGTGGCGGTCGACTGGAGACCCAACCTTGATATACATCTGACAGTTGTTGTCTCAATTTTCTTATCTCCTCCGATGCTTGCTCAACTGATTGACCTTGCAGATTGTTACTGACCAACTCGATTCCATCACTGTTATCCATTACCACTACTCCCTTAGATCTTCTGAAGTAATAATGTGTAGCCAGTTTCACCACAAACCAACCACCTTAAGCTTACTGAATAAGAGGTAACATACATGTTAGGGTTAAGCAATTTACAGAAAGGAATCATACGTAGATATGCTATGCTCCTAAAATATCACCATCTATAACATACTTTTGGAAGGATTCATGTTTCATTCCGGCTTATCAGCTTGTTGCTTATTGACACTGTTATTTCCTTCTATTTTTTTCATTGTTTTTCACTTTGATTAATTTCGATCCCTTACTTTAGTGTCACAAAAAAATATTTGATCGAACCTTTTGTGGGTTGCCTACATATCATGTCGCCGCATGAATCAGATCATTACTTATTTCAAGTACATAACCATTTTTATTATTGTTTTAAAAAAACAAACATTTTTTTCATTCATATTATATTTTTTCTAAAAAAATTGTTTTCATTGATTTCTAGTATAATTTTTTATACAAGACTCAAAATACAAGAGTTAGATAAAGATAAACAAGGCCAAACCTGACTCAAATAGAAGTTTTAGGATAAAAGGCAAAATAGCAAAAGACTCTTATAGACTCCAAACAGTAAAAACATAATGAAAAGGACTGATATCTAAAAGAAGACTTTGATCTCTATAGTAGAACCAACATCACTGTAATCAAGGCTCTTGTTCGTACGGCTGGTCCCCATCATTCTGGAATATACTCTCCAGGTCTTCAGATATATGACAAGCAACGTTCAATGATACTTCTGCAAATCGCCCGGGTGGCATTCGGGTGTTGTGTGTAGCTGATGTGAATAGAATTATCGTTTCGAGTGTTTGAGTTATGTGGTATATCATAATTGCACTTAAGATTGCAGGTATGGGTAAATACAGCATGATCGGGCTTATTTTGAATAAAGATGTGAGGTTCTGATTTTGTGTATGATTTTGAAAAGTGAAATGTAGTTCTATGGCTTATGGGCTAGATTGGATGGTGAAATTTCAGTTACAATGTGTTATCGGACATGTATGAGATAGGGTGATGTGGGATCACCCTGGGGTGTACGCTTGATAAGGTTATTCAGCTATTGATTGGCTTATAGAATAACTTCGGGTACGTTCGAGGACGAACGTGTGTTTAAGTGGGGGAGGATGTAATGACCCGACCTGTCATTTTGAACTTTTTTTCACTTTGATCGCCAGTTCTTGGGCATGACTTAACCTGTGTTATGTATTATGATTAATGATGATAGTTGGTGTTGGTTTTCGGGAATATTTGGAATGAATTAGAAAGAACTGTTTCAGTTGAAAGCATTGAATTTGAAAGGTTTGACCAAAAGTTGAATTATTTTTATATGAGCTCGGATCAGAGCTTTTATGATTTGGTTAGCTTCGTTAGGTAATTTGTGACTTAGCAGTGTAATCAGAAGTGATTTTGGAGGTCTTGTGTAGAATTAGGCTTGACTTGGGGAAGTTAGTATTTTGATGATTTCTAGTTGGCAGGTGAGATTTTGATTCGAGGGTCGGAATTTCAAGAGTTACTATAGCTTCGTTTTGTGATTTGGGATGTGTGCAAAATTTCAGGTCATTTGGAGGTGTTTCGGTCGGGTTTTTGATCAAATACGTATTTTGGAAGTTTTAGAATAAACTTAGGATTGAATCCGATGTAATTTGATGGTTTTGGTGTTGTTTGTGGTGTTTTGATGATTGGAGCAAATTTTAATGATATTTTAGGATGGGTTGGCACTTTTTGTTGAGATCTCGGGGGCCTCGGGGTGACTTCAAATGGCCATCTGGATGAATTTTAGACTTGTAAGATTCTTTTTTTCTGATATCTGGTATTTCCACATCTGCGGAAAAAGGGATGCAGATGCGATTCCGCAGATATGAAGACTGGGTCACAGGTGTGAGTGTTGGCTATTTGGAGAAATTCCGTAGAAGCGGATGGTTTTTGTAGGTGCGGTCTCCGCATATGCAGTTTTGACCTCATAAGCGGTTCATATTTGTGAAGGGTGTTCCACAGAAGCAAGATTAGACCGCAAAAGTGGTCCTGGGCATAATAGAAGCCAATCATGCCGACTACTTGAGTCCCTTGTACATTTTTATCACTCTTTGATATATTACTTGAACTCAGTCCTGTTGATTTTATTGTTTTACAAACTCAACCACTTTAATTGAATTTTGAGATTTAATTGATATTTTCTCTATTATTTAGGCTAAGAACTACTATTCTATTGATGCCCAAGGGGATTTTGATGTTGCTGGACTGAGTGACGCTTTCAGGCGCTGAGTGGTATGTGAGGAGGATTTCAGGGCTCAAGTGTTATGTAAGGAGGCTTTCAGGCCTCGAGTGTTATGTGACGAGTCTTTCATGCCTCGAGTGTTATGTGAGGAGATATTCAGGTCTCGTGTGTGATGTGAGATGGCTTTAAGGCCTTATGTTGATATAGCACTTAGGCCGTAAGGGGCCCCTCCGCAGTCTGCACACCCATAGTGAGCGCGGGTACCCATGTGATATGATACTGAGCCCGAGGGGCTGATACGGATCTGAGCGATAGATATTGAGCCCGAGGGGCTGGTACTGTTTGAAATATTGCCCGAGGGGCAAACATTTATGTGCTCATCTTGCATATTTACATGCCTTTTTCCTGTTATACTTTGCTATTGTGCCTGAGGGGATAGATTTTCTATGCTTATCGGCACTAACTGTTTTGAAATCATTTCGTAATTGTTGAAAAGATAATTTTCAAAAGAGATTTAAACTTAGGCAATATATTTCCAAAGCTTTCACAGATTCACTGTTTTCTCAAGGATTGTACCCTGCTTCTATACAACATGATGGTTTTCTTTACGTGATTTGTTATTGCTCAGTTATTATTTACCTTTGTTACTCACTGAGTTGGAGTACTCACTTTACCCCCTACACTTCGTGTGCAGTTGTAGGTATTTATTCACCCGGTAGTGAGTATTAGTTGTTTGGAGGCAGAGCTGTAGGAGTTCAGCGAGGTGACCTCCAGCGTTTACAGCACCGTTCTTTCTGTGTTATTCATTATTCCTATTCAGTGTATTTCTAGTCTTGTAAATATAATTATATTCTTATTGATGCTTGTGACTTGCAACACCCCGATTTGGGCTGTATCTGGGTTGTACTTCCGCTAAGTAATGTTATTAAATCATCTTTACAATTATTCATTCTTGTTTATCTATTTTTCAAGAAGGCAAATTGGGTTAGTTGGTTGGACTCGTCTTCACGAGAGGCGCCATCATGACTAGTGCGGGGTTTGGGTTGTGACAACCGGCTTTTGAGTGTTGGGAGAAAATTGGAAAAATAATTGGCATTGTGAGGCTTAAATAAAATATCCAAATTGTACTAAAACTCTGCAGAATTTTGAGAAAAATGAAAAAACAATATGAAAAAGGTTTTATTTTCGAAAATAGTTGGTTTTATTTTATTTACCCGAACTACGCCAGTTTGATTCTCACAAGGTGTGAAATACTTAGGCAACCCCCATCGGATCTAACTTCCCTTTTTGCAAATATAGCCCAAAAAGAACAAAAAATTGTTTTTATTATAAATAATTATTGTGATGCCATTCTTATCAAGAATAGCTGAATGTACCTCAATAGGGCGCCGCAAGGCTATTTTTGCAAGAATAGCCGCCTTTAATTATTTTTAAGGTTTTTCACCAGTTAGCCGGCACAACATTAAAATCTTTGTTCTCGAAGTGCTGAAAGGCCGTATTGGCAAAACCAGTTATTTTTATGAAAAATTTGAAAAAAATGGTCATTTTTTTGTAGACAAAATGAGTCGTGGTTTTATTAAAATTACCTTAATAAATGTGCAAGATGAGCACAAATTAAAATAAACCTTTTTTAGTACGTGAGAATGTCTCTTTAGAGCTACATATGTGGTGGCATGATTTGGGGGACAACAGTAGGAAAGTTCTGACAAAAGCGTTGGATGGTCTTATTGGGCTCTTGAAGGTTAAGCCGACAAAGGACATAATCGAGGCCTTGATACCATTTTGGGACCCGGGACGTAATGTAATCCACTTTGTTGATTTTGAGATAACTCCTACACTGGAAGAGATAGCAAGATAGACTGGTTCCGAAGGGAATCTCCGAACTCGATACCCGGTGGAACCTAGAACAGTAACCCCATAAAATCTTTTGGACTTGTTAAGGATCACTCGGGATGTCAAAGATGGGAATTTGGCTAATGAATATGGTACCTTCTTCTTTCTGTACCGATGTTACTGGAATCCCCGTGGCTTTTAGACGCCAAACACTAGTCTTACTCACGAAGGAAATGAAGACAAGTGGGATGCTCGGAGAGGGATAGCTTTTATAACGACATTCCTAGGTATTTTGGTTCGCGCTAGAAAAGATAGGAACATAGAGCTGGGACTCGTAGGGATAGCTGACTTGATGATGAAAAAGGAAAATGGGACCATAGTGCCAATGATCTTGGTAGAAATTTACCGAGCCCTGACCCTTTTCCTAGAAAGAGAGAAGTTCTTTGTAGAGTGCAATATGATATTACAATTATGGATGGTGGAACACCTTTGCCACCATCCCAGATATTTGAATTGTGGTATGACTAGCCTCAAATGCATTGAAAAACATGAAAAAAGGGTAGAGGGTTATGATTTCCCAGAGGGTACAAAATCATGGCATGCTCACTTGAAATCCTTGACTGCAAACAATACCGAATGGACGTTCGGGTGGGTGTCGGTTGGAGAAGTAATCTATATGTCGGTTGAGGAGTGTTTTCTGCTATTGATGGGTTTTTCGAGTATCTAGCCTTATCCCCCCATAGAGTCCTACATAAGTTATGCCAATACCAGACCATCCCACACGATGAGGAGTTGAGTCGAGAGGTCATTGAGTTAAAACCTAAAGCTGCCTTCCCAGAGGAAAAAGTGCGCTAGATTTGGCATCAATGTAGATTTTTAGAGTCTAAAACTCAAGTGCGAGATATATCTAGAGGAGAGTTGGAGCATGGCTACCTTTCTTGGTATGGTAAAAGATACTGAGTTCATCAAGTACTCAAAAACTAACAAAAAGATCCCATGTCCAACAGTTCACCAACGGAGCACAAGTGTAGTAGGACTGGGTGACAAAAGAAAATGAGTACAAAGCCACTATAAGCAGGTTGGTAAAGCAGGCCCGAGACCTTTAGTTTGAAAATAGTTCGCAAGCCACAACCGATGAGGGAGAAAAGATGAAGCTAGCCAAAGAAAATAAAGCCCTTCGAGCTCAAATTCGAGAGATGAAAATAGCTGCAAAAACCCTGCCAGGAGTGCAAGGGATGGAATGCTTATAAAGAACCTTAGGTAGAAAGTGGAAGATTATGGTTTTGATTTGAACAAAGCGGAGAATGCGTTGTCAGGGGCGTGAACCCAACTGGCTATGAATGTGGAAGAGAGAGTATGCCTGGTTAGTCAGTTAAAAGAGCAATACAACAATGAAGTTGTGGGGTTTAAGAAAAGGGTCATCATTATCAAGAACAAAATGATCAAACAAGCCAAGGATTTTAAAACTGAAAGAGAACAATGTTATGATCTTATGGCTCGGATGGAGGAAGAAGTACAACAACTGCAAAATTAACATTTCCATGACACTCAGGTATTAGATACCCGTAATCACCAGGTCGAGCGTCTTGTTCAGGAGAAGGGTAGTATTAGAGAGAAGATCAGGGCCATTGCCGATTATATTGTTGTAAAATGCCAAGCATGTGAGTATATGACCCGTACCACTTTATTTGCAGCGGTGATGACATTTTCCCGACAAATCATGAGTGATTTAGAGAGGCTCCAAAGGGATCTTGCACATAGGCCCGCAGCAAGACCGAATGATGCCCCGCGGGCGCCATGATGTTTTCAATAATTAATGTATATGTGATTGTTGAGTCTGTACTTTTATGCTTTTGAAGTTTCTCAGTTAAATTAGAGTCTATAGTTCTTTGAGTCAGTATTTTCATTTTTACAGAGTCTGTTAGTTACTAATCAAAGTATTTGCTTTTTATGAAAAACTGAAAATCCCAAAATATTTTTTGTTATTCATTTTTTTCGTTTATATCTTCAAGAACTACACTTGGTCTGATTCATGCGGGGTCATGATACGTAGGCAATATCCATAGAATTCGACCATAACCAAATAAAATAGAGAGGAAAAATAAAGGCAAAGAAAAGAGAGGAAAAGCAAAATAATAGACAATTAGAAACAGAGAGAAAGAAACAATGGCAAAATAAGAGGAAGAAATGAGAGAGTAAACCAAAGGGAAAGCAAATGCACGAATGAAAAAAAAGAGAAAAGAGGAAAAAAGGGAAGTTGCAAATGGAAGAGTCGGGATGACGCAAGCAGCTGAGAAAATGCATAATAGAAGCAGTTAACAGCTTAGGTGCATTCATTCCCCAAATGTGCGGTTACCAATCTGTTAAAGCCCTAAGCACTAACGAAATTGTTGTTGATGTATTGAGTCCAGGCAGGTGGTTAGTTCATTGGCATTATGGCACCTCACTCCTACAACACTCGGTCCAAAGATAAGCTGAACATGGCCAACCAAGAATTAGAGGCGAGTTTTGTCGATCCGTCAAAAGAGGTGGGTGAATTGGATGTTAATGCGATGAAGGAAAATATGTATAAATTAAAGCAACAAATGGCTGAAATGTATTATCCTAGCCAAAGGGGCATCCACCACCAGTTTATACTGCCAACCCTGCTTTTATCCCAAGTGAATTCATCTCCAGCCTTTCCCACTACCAACAATGCTATGGCACAACCTCCCAAACACCACCAGCTCCACCACCCAAACAAGTCTCATACCCTCATCAACCAATCACTCCTGTATTTGTGGCACCTTCACCCGCTGCATTACATCGATCTTCTAGTGAGCCTCTATTCCAGACTTACGAAAACCATTATTATCCCCCAGAACCGACCTTCAAAGCACCAAAACCATGTTCTTACACTCCTCATTCTGATCTTTCTTCAGAAACTAAGAAGCCTCTTAAGAATTCTGAGTAGGAAGAGATGATTAGGAAAGTCAAGAGCTTGAAGAAATCTTTTAATAATATGCAGGGGCCAGGTGGGCAAGCAAGCGTGGCTTATAAAGACCTATGTCTGTTCCCAGGTATCCAATTACCAGTGGAGTTCAAGTTGTCCAAGTTTGATTCATATGACGGGCATGGTGATCCAGTGGCACACTTGAGAGGTTTTTGTAGCAATATAAGAGGGGTGGGTGGAAGAGATGAATTACAGATAGCGTATTTTAGTTAAAGTTTCAGTGGCTCAGCTTTGGAATGGTACACCCAACAAGATTATGGTCGGTGGTACACTTAAGACGATCAGGACCAAGCATTTGCTTTTTAGTATAATCTTGAAATTGTCCCAGACAGTCTATCATTGACGAAGACTGAGAAGAAGCTTGGGGAGAGTTTCAGAGAATACGGCTTCCGGTGGAGAGAGCAAGCAGCAAGGGTTGACCCTCCTATGAAAGAGAGTGAAATGGTTGATTATTTCTTTCAAGCCTTGGAGCCCACTTACTTCGGCCACTTGGTGTCAGCAGTAGGGAAATCCTTTAATGAAGTGGTAAAAATGGGAAGCATGGTAGAGGACTCAAGTCCAACAAAATCATGAGTTATTCAGTGATCAAGGCGACCTCCCAAGCCATTCAAAATGGAACTGGGATGTACTGGGGAAGAAGAAGAAAGAGGATGTTGTGGCAGTTGAGTCAAGAGCTTGGTCCGGCGGCCCGTCGCCTTACTTTAACAAGCCTTGGCCCCACCCCCAAAAATACCCCCACAGTCCATATAGCCTACCACAACACAACTACCCACCTTCAGATCCCCACTTCTCTGTTCATCATGCTCAAACATACACTCAACCTCCTACCCATGAACAATTAGTGTGCGCCAACCCCAAAAAATACCTACTCAATGCCACAAAATACCTACCCACTCCCAAGAGTATACAGAAATTCCCCTGGAATAGGTTTCCGACCAAATCAAGCCTTCAATAATAAGAGGTCACAGAAGTAGAAGACTTTCACTCCATTGGGAAAATTATGTACAAGTATTCCACAAGTTGAGACTCTTGGGTATATTGAATCAGAATGAGCCTAAGCTGCCAAACACCCCTCCGAGAAATCTTGACCACTTTGTGAGTTTTGAATATTGTTCAGGGGCCCCAGGGAATGACATAGTGAAATGCTGTAAATTGAAAACAACTATTCAAGAGCTCATTGATACCCATAGGATCGAGGTTCAAGCCCCAAAAATCCCCAATATCAACCAAAATTCGCACCTACCCCATCATGAGACCAATATGATTGAAATAATGTAAAAAGGATGAGAGCCTAAAAATACCTCACAGACTGTAATGATGATAAGGTCTAGTGAAGTCAGGCCAACTGAGAAGTAAACTAGTGGGAAGTCATTGATCAAGTTGAAAGAGATCGATAGTAAACCGGTTGTGGTTATTTAGATGGAGTCTTCAAGCAGGGTTGCAGTGAAACAAAAAAAGCAAACGTGGTAGTGGTAGGGGTAGCTAACAAGCCCGTTGTAGTTGTGGAAGGTGCTCGCAAAGAGCCTGTTATCATAAAACCAGTAACTCAGCTACCAATAGTCAACAACAAGGCCATCACTTAGAATTATGGCCGAATGATAGTGCTTTGCAGAGGGAAAGAGGCTAAAGAAGAAGTTTGTGATACCTATGGTCTGACTTGCTCGGGGAGATTCTTTACCCCCCCCCCCCAGGAGTTATGAAAAGCCAAAACCTCCAAAGATAATCTGGTGTCACTGAAGAACGCTATGACTGAAGATGAAGTGGAAGAGTTCTTAAAGAAGATGAAGGTGCAGGACTATTCTACTGTAGAACAGACGAGGAAGACCCCTGCTCAGATCTTATTGCTCTCATTGTTAATCCATTCAGACGAGCACCGCCGGGCGTTGATGAAAATCTTGAACGAGGCCCACATTCCTGACAAGATCTTTGTAAACCATCTAGAGAATATAGAAAACAATATTTTTTAGGTAAACAGAGTCACTTTTTCTTATGACGAATTGCCCATGGAGGGTACTGGGCATAATAGAGCCTTTTATCTTATGGTGAAGTGCAAAGATATTGTGGTTACCCGGGTACTAATTGATAGTTGGTCTAGTGAAAACATTTTCCCTCTCTCCACCCTGGAAAAATTGAAAGTGGACAATAAAAGTATTTATAAGAATAGTACTTGCGTCCGGGGTTTCGACGGTCGAGGGAAATATTCAGTCGGGGACATAGTTCTGAACTGACAATAGGGCCAGTTGAATTTACTATGGAATTTCAAGTGCTGGATGCGACATTTCTTACAATTTGCTGTTGGGACGACCTTAGATTTATTCCACTAAAGCAGTGCCATCTACTCTGTACCAGAAGGTTAAGTCTGAATGGGACGAACAGAAAATTGTGGTACGAGGAGAGGATAGTTTGTGTGCCTAAGATGATGCCATTATACCTTTCATCGAAGTTGAAGACAATAAGGGATCGTGGGTCAATCAGGTCTTTGACACAGGGTCAGTTGAGAAAATTCCAGAAGGATAATGTATTCCAGCTCCGAAAGTGGTAGCCGCATCATTTATGGTAGCCTCCGAAATGTTGAAGAATGGTTTTGCACCTGGCAAGGGTTTGGGTGCATCCCTGCAAGGCATCGTACAACTAGTGTCCCTTTCCAAAAACATGGATACTTTTGGTTTGGGATTCAAGCCTACAACTACAGTCATAAGGCGAGCCAGAAGGTTGAAACAGAAAGCATTGGATCTTTCTAAGCGTGTTCCCCATCTCTCTTGATCCTTTGTCAGGCCTAGTACTAATAAGTGTCCAGCAACAACAATGCCGGGTTCTGTGGTTGGTCCTGATAAGAAGTTGCTTGAAAGGATTGAAAAGCTGTTCGACGAGGTGAATATGATAGAAGCTGGAGAGGGGCCGAGCAAGGCGGATGTACAATTTGTACGGCCCAGTGCAAAGATAAACAACTGGGAAGCTACTCATCTTCCTACTCAGAGGGAGTCTTGGTCGGCTTTAATTTGCCTTTTGGTTTAATCTAGATTATTTACAGGGTTGTAATTCAGATGCTATGTTCCGTCCGTTTGGATGAGTTAAACCTTGTTATCTTTAAATTTCAATGAAATTCAATTTTGCTTCTTTTCATTCCTGATAGTTTTATTTTTGTTTTTCTGTTCTTTCTTGTATAGTCCTTTTGATGCTGATTTCAGTGACATGACATGTATGAGGAATCTTCGGCCCAGTCTTGAATGGCAATCTAATTCTGAAATAATAATACAAGAAATTGAGTGTGATGATAAAGTGGAATATGAAGATGAGGAAGCCTTTGAGGAAATCAATGAATAATTAAGCCATGTTGAAGGAAAACCCAAATCTAACCTGAATGATACAAAAGGAATCAACTTAGGGTATCAAGATAATGTCCGAAAAATTAAAATAAGTATCCATTTGGAAACATATCTCAGAGATGAGATAATTAAAGTACTGTTTGTGTACAAAGATGTTTTTGCATGGTCATATGATGACATGCCGGGTCTAAGCACAGACCTGGTGGTTCACAAATTGCCCATTCACCCGGTATTTTTCCCTATCAAGCAGAAGCTGGGAAAATATAAAACTGAGATAAGTGTGAAGTTCAAAGAAGAAGTTACTAAGCAGTTTGATGCAAAGTTCATTCGGGTAATGCGGTATCCCACATGATTAGCCAATGTTGTGTCTATACCAAATAAAGATGGTAAGACCAGGGTGTGCATTGATTACTGTGATCTCAACAAGGCGAGTCCGAAGGATAATTTCTCCTTACCGAACATCCCCATATTTATTGAAAATTGTGCCAAACATGAGATTGGTTCTTTTGTGGATTGTTATGCGGGTTATCACCAGATCTTAATGGATGAGGAAGATGTAGAAAAGACAGCATTCATCACGCCATGGGGAACATACTGCTACAGGGTCATGCCATTTGGTTTTAAAAATGTTAGGGCAACCTATATGAGGGAAATGACAACAATATTCCACAAAGTGATACACAATGAGTTCGAGGTATATGTGGATGATGTAATTGTAAAGACTAGGAAGCAGTCTGACCAGGTCTGGGATCTAAGAAAGTTCTTCTAAAGGATTCGCAGATACAATCTCAAGCTCATTCTTGCGAAATGCACTTTTGTTGTTCCATATAGAAAATTGTTTGGATTTATAGTCAGCCGTCGAGCTATTGAATTAGACCCATCAAATATCAAAGTCATCCAAGAATTACCACCTCCGAAGAACAAGACTGAGGCGTTGAGTCTGTTAGGGAGATTAAATTACATCAACAACTTTATCGCTCTGCTTATGACAACTTGTGAGCCTATCTTCAAGCTGTTAAAGAAGGATAATGCGATCAAGTGGACAGATGAATATCAAAAAGTATTTGAAAAGATAAAATGGTATATGTCAAACCCACCGGTGTTGGTTTCGCCAGAACCATGGAGGCATTTGGTTCTGTATTTAACGGTTTTGGACAATTCATTTGGATGTGTGTTCGGTCAGCATGACATTACCAACAGGAAAGAGCTGGCCATAAACTACCCCATCACAAAATTCACAGCTTACAAAGTTAAGTATACTTAGCTTGAGAAGACGTGTTGCGCCCTAACTTGGGTAGCACAGAAGTGGAAACATTACTTGTCATTGTACACCACTTACCACATCTCTCGGTTGGATCCATTGAAGTATATCTTTTAGAAGCCTACACCCAATGGGAGGCTTGCAAAGTGGAAAATCTTGCTCATGGAATTTGACATTATCTGTGTGACCCAAACTGTAATGAAAGCACAAGCGTTGGTTGACCACTTGGCTGAGAATATAGTAGATGAAAAATATGAACCTCTAAAGACATACTTCCCTAATAAAGAGGTAATGCATGTTGATGAGTTGGAACAAGTTGAGAAGCCAGGATGGAAACTTTTCTTTGATGGGACTGCCAATACGAAAGGTATTGGGATACGAGCGGTACTTATTTCTGAAACAGGGAAGCACTACCCTGTTACGGCTCAGCTTCATTTTTATTGTACTAATAACATGGCCGAGTATGAGGCATGCATCTTAGGTTTGAGGTTAGCTGTGGATATAGGTTTTCAGGAAGTCTTGGTCATGGGTGACTCGGACCTTCTGGTACATCAGATTCAAGGGGAATGGGAAATATTAGATTTGAAGCTTATACCGTACAGGCAATGTTTGCATGATATTTGTCAATGGTTTCAATCAATAGAATTCAGGCTTATTTCAAAGATTCATAATGAAGTTTCTGATGCTTTGGCTACTTTGGCGTCAATAATGCATTATCCAGATATTGCCTATGTGGACCCTTTACAGATTTAGGTCCGCAATCAGCATGCCTACTGAAATATGGTAGAAGAAGAACTTCATGGTGAGTCGTGGTTCGATGATATCTAAGAATACCTCAGAATGAGAGTGTATCTAATATAGGCCACATGGGATCAAAAGAGAGCAATTCGATGTTTAGAAAGTTGATTTTCTTCAGTACAGTGTTATTGTACAAAAGAACTCCAAATCCTCGGATGTTGAGATGTATAGATGCTAGACAGGATATAGCTAATATGGCCTAAGTACGTTTGGGGGTTTGTGGACCACATATGAGTGGGTACGTGCTAGCAAATAATATTCTCCGAGCAGGTTATTATTTGCTTACTATGGAGCGAGATTGTATTAGTTTTTTGCGCAAGTGTCATCAGTGTCAAGTGCATGGAGATTTGATTCATTCTCCACCATTCGAATTGCACGCAATGTCTGCACCATGGCCTTTTGTTACGTGGGTCATGGATATCATTAGGCCAATTGAGCCAGTAGCATCAAATGGGCATAGGTTCATTCTATTGGCTATTGATTATTTCCCCAAGTGGGTTGAGGCTAAAACGTTCAAGTTTGTGACCAAGAAAGTGGTGGTTGATTTTGTGCACTCAAATATTATCCATCGGTTTGGGATACCAAATGTGATCATTACAGACAAGGGGGATAATCTTAATAGTCATCAAATGAAAGAGGTATGTCAGCAATTCAAGATTACACATTACAATTCCACCCGTTACCGCCCCAAGGCAAACGAAGCAGTTGAGGTGGCCAACAAGAATATAAAGAAGATACTGCGGAAGATGGTGGAGGGTTCTAGACAGTACCATGAAAAGCTGCCTTTTGCATTATTGGGTTATCGTACTATTGTTCATACTTTAGTAAGGGAGACTCCGTACTTGTTAGTGTATGGCACCAAGGCAGTGATACCCGCAGAAGTGGAAATTACATCCCTTCAGATTGTTGCAGAAGTTGAAATTGATGATGATGAAGTGGTTAAAACCCGCCTGGATCAGTTGAGATTGATCGATGAGAAAAAACTGGCAGCAGTGTGTCATGATCAGTTGTATCAACAGAGAATGACAAGAGCATATAATAACAAGGTGCGCCCACCAAAGTTCAAATTGGTTAGCAAGTGTTGAGACGTATTCTTCCATATCAGGTTGAGGCCAAAGTCAAGTTCGCCCCAAATTGGCAGGGGTCGTTCATTGTGACGAGAGTGTTGTCCAATGGTGCTTAGTATTTGATAGACATAGAAGGAAAGTGTGTTGAAATGGCCATCTATTTCAATGCAGTCAAGAGATATTATGTATGATTTCCTTTGTTTAATTGTATTTGTTTGTACTTGGCATGTTTTGGAGATTGGAGTGACAAAAGTATTTTATTCTACTATCGAATACTTTGTCCTTTGTTACCCCTTTGAGCCTTATTTATTTCTTTTCATACCCCTTTTTCGGAATCAGTAGCAAAGATCAGAAATGCAAACATGAAAGATAAGTAAAGGAAAAGAGAAAAGAAAAGGAATGAAAAGAGAGAGAAGACAAAGAAGAAGAAAAAAAAAGAAAAAAAACAAAACAACAAACAGAGAAAAAGAAGAAATAAAAGAAAAGAAGAGAAAGAGGAAGAAAAAGAAATAATAAAACACAACAACAAAGCAATTCCTATGTCATGAACTACGTTCGACCTGATTCCTTTTAAGGATACGTAGGCATCCTTACGTTTCAGTCCCATCAAAATAAATTTTCCAAAAGTCCCCAAGCAATTAACTGGGGAAGAAGTTATGGTTGTTGTAAGAAATCTAATTCCGAAAGTTGTAATTTTGAACCCATTTGAATTTTTTGAGCCTTTTATAACCTTGCTTTCTAACCTATCAAAAATCCCACTCTATGGTCCAAAGAAATACCTTCTGATCAGTCTTCGTGAGAAGCCAGGTCGAGCAAGTAGAGGTAATTCATGTCAGGGGCAACACTCTGGTCCGAGCGGAAAAAAATTATAAATGAGAGATTCTTATTGGTAAAAACCCTCACGGACAACGTAAGGCGACAAGAGCTGAGAAAAATAAAAAATGAGAGAGTATTAATGGTGAAAACCTTACGGGTACCTTGAGGCGATGGTAAGTTGAGAGAAATAACAAAATTAGAGAAGCTTGATGGTGAAAACCCTTCGGGCTCTACAAGTTGAATAAGGATCATGAATCAGATTGGATAATTGGAGCACTGAAACCTAGTTACAACAAGAATTGAACAGCGCACTTGCTTGAAAGAATAGGCCACGTGTGCATGTCATGGTCATTAGAGTTGGTACCCGCATCTGATAGGATTTACTTTGTAGTCCTCTTGTTAGGAATCATCTCTTTCCATTGTCCTTTACTTTGTTCCTTTTGTCTTGTTTACTTCATCTTCCTGAGTTTGTTTGGTCATAACAATTGATAAATGATTTAAAAATTTGCCACCAACTTTCCAACTACACAAAATGGGGTCTGACTAACACATCAAAATGTCATAACTCAGGAATAAACAACAAGCGCATTGAGCTGGTAATAATCAACATTCTTTGGGATCCTTGTGAAATACAAAGGTTTGGTAAATATCAATTTATGAATAATTCAACAAGATGGATGGTGTTAGTTGGACGAATCAAAGGTATTTTCGGTGAAACACGAAGATTTGGCACCATAAAATCATGAACAATGCAACAAGATGCAGGGTGTTTGG
This sequence comes from Nicotiana noctiflora, assembly GCA_032618575.1. NCBI lineage: Eukaryota > Viridiplantae > Streptophyta > Magnoliopsida > Solanales > Solanaceae > Nicotiana > Nicotiana noctiflora. The sequence goes on along the minus strand of JASVEL010005087.1, from coordinate 100,477 downwards.
TGAATGAATCAAAGGTACTTTTCTGTGGTATGATTGTCAAAAAGGTGTTTAACCAGTGACAAGCAGGGTTTTTGAGTGGAAATCAAAATTATCATGAAAAATTAAGGAGTTATGGACCTCAAGTACCGGACCATGGGTTTAAGTCAAGAAAGAACAACACACACACTGAGGGGGTGGCAATTGACATGCTTTGGGGTTCATATGAGACACAAATCAGTTCTAGGGCAATGCAACAGATGGCAAGTATTGGGTTTGAACGGAGAAGAGGTATTTTCTGTCTTACGAGTAACAAAGGAAGTGGATAGTAAATGAACAAGCAAGGTCTTTGAATGAAAGTCAATTATCCTGGCAAGTGAAGGAACAATAGACCTCAAGACCAAAGCCAATGGTTTAAGTCAAGAAAGAACAACATGCACAGTGAGTAGGTGGCAATTGTCGTGCTTCGAGATTCATGTGAAACATAAGGGCTTGGTGGATGTCGGGTCATGAGCGATGCAGCAGATAGATGGAAGAGGGTTTGAATGGAGAAGGGTATTTTCTATGACGTGGATGACAGAGAAAGTTGTTAGTCAATAAACAAGCAAGGTATTCGAGTGGAAATCAGTTATCATGGGAAGTGAAGGATCAATCACACTGAAAGTCAAGGCCATAAACCAACTACCATATTTTTTTAAATTGAAAAGATTTTTCTTTGATTTGAATTAGGGGCAAAAAATTTTCTTTGTTTTGTATGTTTTGTTGAAATCAGGAGCCCGCCTAGAGAACAAGGGGGCAGTTAGGAGCCCGCTTGGAGAACAAAGCACATTTCAAATTAGCAGTCAGGAGCCCACTTGGAGAACAAGGGAGCACATTTCAATTTCAGCAATCAGGAGCCCACCTGGAAAATAAGGGAATACATTACAAGTCCAGCAATCAGGAGCCCGCCTGGAGAACAATGGAATACATTCAATTTTTAGCAATCAGAAGCCCACCTGGAGAACAATGGAGTACAATCCAAGTTTAAGTTTCCAAATTCTTATAGATATTTGGTAATATGGTATAGTTTACAATGACATATGTGCCTAGCCACCATACTGGCGTAAAAAGTTTTCTTCCTTTTGTTAGCTTTGTTGAAGTTAGGAGACCGCCTGGAGAACAAGGTAGCACATGTCAAGACCAGCAGTTAGGAGCCCGCCTTGAGAACAAGGAAGCACATTTCAAGTTCAGTAATCAGGAGCTCGCTGGAGAAAAAAGGAATACATTTCAAGTTCAATAGTCAGGAGCCCGCCCGGAGAGCAGGGAAGACATTTCAAGTTCAGTAGTCAGAAGCCCGCCTGGAGAGCAGGGAATACATTTTAAAACAACAGCCAGGAGCCCGCCTAGAGAGCAGGAAATAGATTTCAGGTTAGCTATTAGGAGCCCTCCTGGAATACATTTCAAGTCAGCATCCAAGAGCCCACCTGAAGACCAAGGGAGTACAATTTAAATTTTAGCTTTTATGTTCTTATTGATATTTTGTAATATGATTTAGTTAACACTCAACTATAAGGCTAGCTGCCAAACTGGGGCAAAAAAATTCTTCGTTTTTATCTATTTTGTTAAAATCAGGTATCCAGTTAGAGAACAGGGAGAAAAAGTTCAAGTTTAGCAGTTAGTAGCCCGCATGGAGAACAAGGGAATACATTTTAAGTCAGCAGTTAGGAGCCCGCCTGGAGAGCAGAGAATACATTTCAAGTCAGCAGTCAGGCATTCACATGGAGAAAAGGAAAGCGTCTCAGTATGTACTTCAAGTTTTGACAGTCATGCATCCACCCAAAGAATGGGAAAACATCTCACATCACAATTCAAAATGGCAACAAAAGGGTTTCACAGGGAGAATACAAGTCAACATGGCAACAAGAACCGCAAGAGCAAGTTTGAAGATATATATAGGATTTCTTATAACTTATAGATCATTGTCTAGTCTAGTTTCTATTTATTTTTTACAAGGTGTAATAAGGGGTTCAGTAAGCAGTAGCACCAGTGAAATTACATCTTCATGGTAGTCCCAGCTACCAGACATTCCTAAACAACACAGACCTGATTCTTTTCTAGCGAATGATATGTAGGTAGCCTCAGAAGCAGGGTGCGGTCAAATCTTTCAAAAATTCTTCACATGGATTATTCAAACGGGCAAACATTGCTTGTATCCGCTCACTTTATCTTTTCCTAAAAACTCTACGTGTTTCTGAGCAAATGATTTCTTTTCATTACTTACAATTTTGTGGCATTTTGTGTTAATTATTTGTATTTGTCTGTCCATTTTTATTTCTTGTTTAATTAATGAAAAATATAAAAATATGTGAGTTAATTTTGACATGTTAGGATTAAGTAAGTAATTGAGTTATTTTATAAAAACAAAAGTGGGGAAATCACAAAGAATAGTTTAATTTGCATTTTTTATTTTAACTTTTAGTAGTTCTTCTAATTTGGTATTTAATTAATTATATTAATTATTAATTAGGGTTTAATTAATTGGCTAGTATAATTTAGATTTAAGATATGATTTAGGTTTTAATTTTTAATTGTTGGATAAAAAGAAATTAAAAAGAAAACAAAAAGAATTTGGTCTTCTTGTTAAGAGACCCATTGTTGGGCCAAAAACAATTAAAATCACCAAGGCCCAGACCCCAAACCCGTTCACATCACCCCTGCGCTAGCCCCAGGGCCGTAGCTCGCACACAAGAGCAGGTTATGCAGGGACTTCAGACGCTAGAGGCAGCCCCAACTCAGGTAGTTGCACCGACTGTTCCATTTGTACTATCTATGCCAGCCCCAGGGTATAATGTTCCGGTGATGCTTGACGACGAGCAGCGTCGGTTATAGAGGTTTGGCAGACTTCACCCGCCTACATTCAGTGGTACTGAGTACGAGGATGCCAAGGGATTCTTGGATAAGTGTCAGAGAATGCTACGTACCGCAGGGATTCTTGAGATTAGAAGGGTTTATTTTACTACATTCCAGTTTTTGGGGCTAGTGTTCATATGGTGGGAGGAGTTCGAGAGGTGTAGGCCTACAGGAGAAGAACCCCTTACCTGGCAGCAGTTTTCCACTCTCTTTTTAAAGAAGTATGCGCTGCAGTCCTACAGTGAGGAGTTGCGCTGCCAATTTGAGTGGCTAGTTCAAGGTGATATGACTGTGACTCAGTACGAGTTGAGGCATACATGAGTTAGCCAGGCATGCTACATGGATGATCCCAACAGGTCGAGAGAAGATCAGGAGGTTCATAGATGGCCTCAACTATTCTATTCGTATCTTGATGACCAATGAGAGAGTAGTGGCAACATCCTTCGAGGAGGTAGTGAATATGGCATGCCAGATTGAGGCAGATCATCGCCGAGAGTGGGAGGATATGGAGACCAAGAGGCCTCGAGGTTGGGGCAGCTATATTGGTGCTCTATCCAGGGGCATGTTCCATCAGGGTAGAGGTCGCTCATTTAGACCTCCTTAGTTAGGTCGCCTAGAGCACAATAGAGCTCCTTCTGACCGTGGCTGTCAGGGTTAACAGCAAGGCTAGTCTTCACTCAGCGCCCTCCCAGCTTAGAGTTCAACACCTTCTTCTTCAGCCCAGGGTTCGTCTACGGCAAAAGGTTCCCTTCAGTCCCCTTCTCCAGCGTCGAGCAGTTGTTTTGAGTGTGGTGAGTTTGGCCACATGAGGAGGCTTGTCCTCGACTTCACAGGGGTAGCTCTAAGCACAGGGATCAACCCTCCTCTTCTACTCCATCTACTTTAGCACCATCCCAGTCTAGTAGGGATGGGGGTCATTCTTTTAGAGGTGGCCCCAGGAGTGAGGAGCGATCGATTGGTGGTCAGGCACATTTCTATGCACTCCCGGATAGGAGAGATGCTGTTACTTTAGATGCAGTGATCACAACTATTATTTCAGTTTGGCATAGAGATGCTTCTGTTTTGTTTGATCCCATGTCTACATACTCGTATGTGTCTTCTTATTTTTCTCATCATTTGGGTACGACCCGTTGTTGTCTTGCCTTGCCTGTGCATGTATCCACCCCGGTGGGTGATACGATTATTGTGGATCATGTCTATCGATCATGTCTTGTTACTATTGGGGATCTGGAGACCCGAGTGGATTTGCTATTGTTGGGTATTGTAGACTTCGACGTGATTTTAGGCATGGATTGGCTATCCCCGAGCCATGCAATTCTGGACTATCATGCTAAGACAGTTACATTGGCTATTCCTGGTATTTCGCAGATTGAGTGGCAGGGTTCGACTGATTATGTCCCTAGCCGGGTGATTTCATTTTTAGTGGCTCAGAGGATGGTTGAAAAAGGGTGTGTATCATATTTAGCATTTGTGAGGGATGTTAGACTTGAGACTCCTAGTATTGATTCTATGCCCGTTGTGAGGGACTTCACATATATGTTTCCTTATGACCTGTCGGGCATGCCGCCGGACAGGGATATCGACTTTGGTATTGATTTGGTGCCGAGAACTCAGCCTATCTCTATTCCTCCTTATCGTGTGGCACCAGCTGAATTGAAGGAATTGAAAGAGCAGCTGCAGGAGCTCTTAGATAAGGGATTTATTCTCCCTAGTGTGTCACTGTGGGGTGTACCAGTGTTGTTTGTTAAGAAGAAGATGGCTCAATGAGGATGTGTATTAATTATAGACAGATGAACAAGGTAACGGTGAAGAACAAGTATCCTCTACTACACATTGATGATTTATTTGATCAGCTCCAGGGAGAGAGGGTGTTCTCAAAGATTGATCTTCGTTCAGGCTATCACCAACTGAAGATTAGAGATTCTAATATTATGAGGACAACCTTCAGGATGAGATATGGGCACTGTGCGTTTCTTGTGATATCTTTTAGGCTGACCAATGCCCCAGTCACGTTCATGCACTTGATGAACAGTGTGTTCCGATCGTACTTGGATTCCTTTGTAATTGTTTTTATTGATGACATCATGGTGTACTCTTGTAGCCAGGAGGAGCATGCTCAGTATTTGAGAGTTGTATTGCAGAGGTTGAGGGAGGAGAAGCTGTATGCGAAGTTCTCCAAGTGTGAGTTCTTGCTTGAGTCGGTAGCTTTTCTAGGTCATGTGGTGTCTAGTGATGGTATTCAGGTTGACCTGAAGAAGATAGAGGCAGTCCAGAGTTGGCCTAGACCGTCCTCAGCTATGGATATTCGGAGTTTTCTTGGTCTGGCAGGTTAGTATCGCCGGTTTGTTCAGGGATTTTCATCTATTGTTTCGTCCTTGACCAGGTTTACACAGAATGGTGCACTGTTCCTATGGTCGGATGAGTGCGACGAGAGCTTTTAGAAGCTCAAGATAGATTTGACCACAGCCCCAGTGTTAGTCTTACCATCAACTTCAGGTTCTTGTACAGTGTATTATGATGCATCGAGAGTGGGGATAGGTTGTGTATTGAAGCAGAAGGGTAGAGTTATTGCTTATGCTTTTCAACAGTTGAATTCTCATGAGAAGAACTACCCTGTGCATGATTTAGAGTTAGCTACCATAGTTCATGCCTTGAATATTTGGAGGCACTATTTGTACGGCGTGTCCTATGAGGTGTATACTGATCATTATAGTCTCCAGCACTTGTTTAACAGAAGGATCTCAATTTAAGGCAGCAGAGGTGGTTTGAGTTGTTCAAGGATTATGATATCACCATTTTATATAATTTGGGGAAGGCCAATGTAGTGGCTGATGCTTTAAGCCGAAAGGTGGTTAGTATGGGCAGATTGGCGTATATTCTAGTTAGGGAGAGGCCCATTGCATGTGATGTTCAGGAGTTGGCCAATCGGCTAGTGAGGTTGGATATTTCAGAGCCCAGCAGGGTGTTGGCTTGCGTTGTTTCTCGGTCTTCCTTATATGATAGCATTCATGAGCGTCAGTATAATGATCCACACTTGCTTGTCCTTAAGGACAGAGTTCAGCATGATGATGCAAGGGATGTTACTATTGATAGCGAATGGTGTGTTGAGGATGCAGGGTCGGATTTGCGTGCCCAATGTAGATGGCCTTCGAGAGTTGATATTGCAGGAGGCCCATAGCTGGCGGTATTCTATCCATCTAGGTGTCAGGAAGATGTATCAGGATTTGAGATAGCATTACTAGTGGAGAATGATGAAGAATGATATTGTGAGTCATGTAGCTCGGTGCCTCAACTGTCAGCAGGTCAAGTATGAGCATCAGAGGCCCGGTGATGTGTTTCAATGTATTGATATTCCCGAGTGGAAATAGGAGAGGATTACTATGGACTTTGTTAATGGTCTCCCTCGGACATCGAGGAAGTTTGATTCAGTTTGGGTGATTGTGGATTGGTTGACCAAGTCTACACACTTCACTCCTGTGTGCACTACATATTCCTCGGAGTCGTTAGCAGAGATATTCATCCGTGAGATTGTGAGATTGCATGGGGTCCCGGTTTCTATTATATCAGACAGAGGTACTCAGTTTACTTCGCAGTTCTGGAGGACATTCAAATGAGAGTTGGGTCACAGGTTGAGTTGAGTACTGCATTTCATCCTCGGGCAGATGGACGGTCCGAGAGTACCATTAAGATCTTGGAGGACATGTTGCGTGCCTATGTTATTGATTTTGGTGGTTCTAGGCTAATACTTGCCTCTCGTAGAGTTTGCTTATAACAACAACTACCAATCCAGTATTCAGATGGCGCCGTATGATGCCTTATATGGGAGACGGTGTAGATCTCCAGTTGGTTGGTTTAAGCCCGGTGAGGATAGATTGTTAGGGACAGAGTTGGTCCAAGTGCATTGTACAAGGTAAAGGTGATTCACGTGAGACTTCGCACAGCCCGGTCGCGCCAGAAGAGTTATCGGGACCGGAAGGTCCAGGATGTGTCTTATTCAGTGGGTGAGAAGGTCTTGCTGAAGGTTTCACCTATGAAAGATGTCATGAGATTTGGGAAGAAAGTAAAGCTCAGTTCGAGATTCATTGGCCCTTTTTAGATACCTAGGAGGATTGGAGAGGTGGCCTATATGCTTTCTTTGCCACCCAACTTATCGGTAGTTCATCCAGTTTTCCACGTATCTATGCTCTGGAAGTATGTTGGGGGCCCATCGCATGTGTTAGATTTTAGTACAGTTCAGCTAGATGATGACTTGACTTATGATGTGGAGCCTATAGCTATACTGGGTCGTCAGGTGCAGAGATTTAGTTCTAAGGATATAGCGTCAGTAAAAGTACAGTGGAGAGGTTGGCCCGTGGAGAAGGCCACTTGGGAGACCGAGCAGGACATGCAGAGCAGATATCCACACTTTTTGAGACTTCAGGTATGTTTTTTTACCCGTTCGAGGACGAGCGTTTGTTTAAGTTGGGGAGGATGTGACGACCCGACCCATCGTCATGAGAGTTATCGCCCTGTTTCCCTCTATTTGTGTTGCTTCATATTTCTATATCAGTATTAGAGTATATCGGGTGTAATTAGATTGATTCTGGTTGAAAATAAGGCATATAGCCTCTTAGAAGGGAGTTTGTTTCAAAAACGTTAACTGGAAGTTGACTATGTGGATAGAGGGCTCGGATGTGAACTCTAGTAGTTCCGTTAGCTTCGGGTGGTAATTTGTGACTTAGGGGAGCGATCGAATTTGAATTTGGAGGTCCGCTGTAGAAATAGGCTTGAATTGGCGAAGTTGAAATTTTGGCGAAATTCGGTTGATAGGTGAGATTTTGTTCCAATAGTCGAAATGGAATTCCAACAGTTGAAGTAGCTTCGTTAGGTGATTTTGGATATATCTGCAAATTTTTAGGTCATTCGGACATCGTTTGTTCTGGTTTTTGATTGAATGTTGATTTCGGAAGTTATAGTTGAAACCTAGGCTTGAATCCGCCTTGATTTGATGATTTTTGTGTTTAAGGACGTGTTTTTATGAGTGGAACAAGTTCATATCGTGTGTTGGAGTAGGTTGGTGGTTTTGGTTGAGGTCTCGGGGGCCTCGGGGTGATTTTGGATGGTTAAACGGAAGGAAATTGGTAAAATTGCAGGACTATAGTTTTAAGTCTTCTAGTATTTTTGCTTCTGCGGAAGTGGACCGCATAAGTGAGTCCCCAGAAGCGGGTGATAGAGCGAAGGAGCGGTAAGAGCTTGAATAGTAAAGTTTCGTAGAAGCGGAACATGGTCCGCATAAGCAGAGTCGCAGGTGCGTGTTTGGAACCACAGAAGCGGTCCTGGAGATTAAAGGAAAGACCTTAGAAGCGGAACCGCTGGTGCGGTTGGGAGTCCGCATAAGCGGTTATTGTGGGTTTCATGAGAAACCACATAAGCGGTCATCTTACCGCAAAAACAGGACCGCAGGAGCGATCAATGGATCGCATAGGAGAAAATCGCATAGGGTTTAATTGCATCAGTGTTATGAAATTTTAGAAGTGTAAAAACATTTAGGGCTTCGAACTAAGAGAGGATTTGGGCGATTTTGAAGAGGAATTTGAGGAGCGTCATTAGGTAAGGCCTCTTGGACCTAGATTATGTCATTATAGTGTTAAAACATGGAATTAATCACTAAAATTGGAGGAATTAAAGGGTAAAAATGGTTGTTAGGTCTTAAGGCCTAAGAGAGTATCAATTGATGATTGGAGGGGTAAAATGGACTCCGATTCTTGTGTATTTGATATGTATGGACTCGTGGTGAGAAGAGGATTCCGAAAATGTAAGTTTCATAATTTTTTGAGAAGCGGGCTTGGGGCTCAGGTTTTGGCAACTTCGTGTTTTGGGTGCTTTCCGAGTTATTTTGATTGTGTTATGTTCCATTAGCCTATTTTGACGTATTCCTATTGGTTTTGATCATATTTGGTACCCGCGGAGGTCGATTCTAGAGGGAAAAGCATTGCGGACTAGTTTCTGAGGCGGTTCGAGGTGAGTAATAGATGTGGATGATGACCTGAGGGTTTGAAACCCCGGTATATCACTACGTGACGCTGTATTGAGGTGAGACACGTACTCTACGGTGAGCGCGGGGTCGATTGTGATTGGGGAATATGGCTTAGTCCGACCGAGTAGCATTGTACTGTGTTGTTGGCTATAAATAAGCCGGAAAACATCCTACTTGGATGGTTGTGGATATATTTGGGTTGTGTGCCGGTTATTTGGATCCCGTGAGGATCGTTATCACTGTTTCTATAATTATAGCACATTTTCATGATATCAGTCCAGAGCTAAAAACTGTCTGAAAATGATTTGTAAATTCTTGGATTTTTTAACACTTATTTCTATTATTTCTGCTAACCGGATTTAAAAATGGTAAATATTTGTGCATGTGAGGCTTGCATTGCATGTAGCTGGACTGATAGTGGATCGGGTTGTGCGTCGTAGCATATGTCACTGATATTGCATTTGGGTTCTAGGAGCCCCTCCGGAGTCTGAACCCCCATAGTGAGCGCGGGTACCCAAATGTGACACCTTCGTTTGTTCCTTCATTTTCATATACCCAGGTAGAAGTTCTGAATCTCTCATGATGTAAGGCCAATTTTGAAGATGAAATGAAGTCAATGTTATGCCATAAGCTGTGTCTCTTGCGTGATGTTCATATCTCTTTTATCTTGTTCATAGTGTAGTTTAGTTGATTTCTATTTAAGTAGAAAGTTTTCATGTTGTAATTAATGCTCGACTGTCAGTTCATGATATGTTTGGACTTTGATTTGTTATTTCAGCTCTAATATGGGTTAAATTTTCTTGCAATTAGTGTGTCAAAAGAGGGTTTAGTTTTCTGGGTTCATATTTACTTGATTCACCCGTCCCCATGTCCCGAATCAGAATACCTGTGAGATATTTGTGTCATTGAATAACTATAATTCAAGTAATGAATTTATGGTTCAACAAATCTCAAAGTTGCGGGTTATGTGTTTTTTCATTGTCATTGGTAAAGCTACTATTAGGATTCAAATGTTGTATAAGGTATTGGCTAGTTAGGTTGTTTGAAAGTGATGAGTGAATTGCTATTATACTCGTTCAATCATTTTTTTACAGTCTTTTTGTCCAGCTCTTTATTAAATAACTAGTACATTGTGATTGTTGCTTAGTCATAACTGACTTGGTCCAAAATGCATGTCGAAATGAATCTGATTCTGGTTCAGTTAATTTGTGTCAAAAGATTTAATTCATAATTCAAATCTGTTAGTAAGGCCTCATGTTTATGTGTTAATATCAATTGTGCTTGTAGTATTGTGTCTTGGATATGGACTAGTCGGATCACAAGAACCAGGTCTAACGCAGGCCCAGTTATGACCACTGTCTTTTTGTAATTACACAGCTGGGCCCGCTTCAGCTGGAGCCCAATTTCTTCATGCATTAATCCTGCAGCCCATCTAGTTTATCAGTTGGGCCCTTGGTCCATTTGTGCTGGGCTGATCCTTTGACTCGAAATAAGTAGTTTTCTTCATGTGAATAATTAGCCAGTTGTATTGAAAACTTTAATCACATTTAGTTCTAGCGGATTATGCCCATTAACTAGGTTGAGGGTAAGCCATATTAGACAATACAAAATAGTTTATGGCCCTAAAAGATTTAGTTTGAGTACCCTTTCAACTTAGATTCGAGGTGAGCTATGCCAAACAAAAAATGATAATTATATGGCCCTCATTTAATTAATCTTGTATTGATCCTTAGAATCCGATGCGTACCATTTAGCAAATTTCCATGGCCCTCACAAAGCTAAAATGCGTAGTTGATTTAGGCGCGTACTTTAATAATATTAAGATCCTAAATTTAGGTGTGCATATCATGTGACCCAAATCGAAATCCTAAAAAGTTGAATAAAATGTATTCCGGATCAAGGGTGCATTTCATGTGACACGATCCAAAGGCATGTTTTTGACGACGTTCAATCTTCTTTAAAAAATGAATAAAAGTGGTTATAATTTAAAATTAGCACATAGTTTCAAAATGTTCGAAAATCAGATAATTAACCCGAACATAACAGTTGAGCGACTGTGGTAGAACCTCGAAAGTCGGGAATGCCTAACTACTTCTCCCGGGTTAAAATAATTCCTTGCCAGGATTGCTGGTTCGCGGACCATAATACAGAGTCAATCTTTTTCTCTATTCAGGATTTGAACTGGTGACTTGGGACACCCTAACTATCCCAAGTGGTGACTCTTAATCTTTAAGCAAATAATCTCGTTTCGATTGTTCTTTAATTGAAAAAACTTCCTTTATTATACCCTCCCGGGGGTGTAGTGAAAAAGAAGGTATGACAAGGTTATGACAAAAATTAATAAAAATCATCTCGGTCGTACACTCGCTTGCGTGGTGCGGTCATGACAATAAAGTATTCTTGTTTCAAAATTATCACTTTAATTGAAAAAATCATTTAACCCACAATCCATAACACATATCATATTCTTTTTGCGGGTGTAGAAAAAAGGTGTGACAGCTCTAGCAACTCACACGCATTTGACTTACCGAAGCTCGACATAGGAGTCACGTCCGTATAAAATAGGTATCCTCTTTGAGACCATCATATTCACTTGTGTTCTACTTGCTACATCATTTGAAAGGCTTGCTTGCATTGTTGACCGGCTTTAGAAAATTAGTAGAGTGGAACTATAAAAAGAAAAAAATTATTCTCTTAGTTTAATGCAAATAAACCTTTTAAAAAAAGAGATTTTATAGTAGTTTTGTGTGAGTTGTAATGATTAATTTTTGAAAGAAAGGGGGAAAGCCTAAATTTACTTGACTACGCAGGTTTGATTCACACCGAATGTGAGGTACATAAGTAACCTCCATCAATTCAACCCATATTATTCAATAAAGTGGAGCATTGCATAAAATTTTCAAAAAAAGAGAGAGCATATTTTGGACACCTTTTTACTGTCTTATCGTCATGTTCCAGTTGTTTTGCCAAGACAACCTTAAAATCTTCCTGGGAAGTGCTGAAGGGCCATTTTTTGTAAAATTAGTTACTTTATCCATATGTAATCACCTTTTACCATTTTGCCCTTATGTCTAGCTATTTTTGGAGAAGAAGCTTTTAAACCTATCCGAAAGTACCGAAAGGCTATTTTTGGAAAAGTAGTCATTTTTTATCTAGTTTGATCTGGTTATATTTGCTGAGGCTTTTGAACCCCTCTCGGAGTAGCAAATAATTTTTTTTTTGTAAAAAATAGTTTTATATTTATTATTTTGAGTATTTTTATCATTTTGTTCCTGTGTTTGGTTGTTTTTGCCGAGACTTCCTTTATGCCTTCTATGAAAGTATCAAAGGGATGTCTTTGTAATAATAGCTATTTTTCTGCTTTTATCATCTCAACTTTTATGCCCGGTAATTTAAAAATATATATTGTAAAAAAAAAATCGAGCACTAAATTAGCTAAAAAATAAAATAAAATAATTAATGATCATAATTTGCATATATTTTATGTAAGTCCTAACCCTTTTTTTAATCTTATTCTTAGGATCACCATAAGTTCTCCACAAAGAAGCAGCCAGAAAAAGGTAAGGGACAAGACACCTCCTATGTTCTTGATCAGACATAAGACCCTGAGTAGTCTCCGTAATTTGCGGGCTAGTTTTGCTACATGGGAATGAAATCGAGTATTTAAGAACCTCAAGTTCCTCACAAACATCATGAAAATTAAGCCTAGCAGAGTTTTAATAGAGACTCTAGTGGGTTTTTGGGACCTCGGGAACAATGTCTTCAGGTTCAAAGATTGTGAAATGACGCCTACATTGGAAGAATTAGGTGGGTTCACTAGGTTGGGGAGACACGAAGCCTACTACTCCTAGAAAGGTTTGTGTGAAACGGTTTGCTTAAACGATGGTTGGTTTCCATTGCAATATCTTATGATAGGTTTGGGGACGAGAAAGAGTTTAAAAATTTCTCAGGCATAGAATTCGCCAACCAGTTGAGTGATGACGCTTGGACAGAGTTGAGAATCTTTGTGTTCATGATATCATTTCTAGGGATCACAGTCTTTCTAGAGCGTGGTAGGCATATTAGAATTCGATTTGTTATGGTAGTCTTGTATTTGCAAAGTAGCGAGGACCATACCTTTCTTTTCATGATTTTGGGAGATATTTTTCGAACTTTGACCCGTTGTCAAGAGGGTGAAGATTACTTCGAGAGATGCAACATTTTGCTGCAAATGTGGTTCATAGTAATAAATTTCAATGAAAATTAGTGAATATAGTGGATGTCACCCAGACATGGCCGCAAGTTGTAACCTTCCAGAGGGGGTGAGGGCTTGGCGGAAATTACTTGGTTCATTGAATGCTGATAGAATCACTTGGAACTATTATTGGTTCCCTTATTGTAGGGTCATGCATATGTTGACATATCGCCCATTATTTATACTCATGGCTTTTAGAGGTTTCCAACCCTACGTGCCTCTACACGTCATGCGCGACAGAGATTTTATCTCATCTTGCATGTCTTTAATCCATTAATCCTTATTCTCATCTTCTATGGCCTCCGCATAATATTCAGGTTCTCCCCCATCAGTGAGTAATACATACTCAGAGGGTGAATAACGGGAGGAAGGAGTATGGGGTCTAGAAGACCTCCTGAGTGGAATATCTAACTCTTCCACAACTTCGTGAGTATGAGCATCTACCTCATCAACATTAGCATTGTTATCATCATCACCATCAATATGTTGATCTGGAATATGGTTCTGAGCATCACCATCATCATTAAGCCCACCAACATCATCTGCATTTGTATGAGGAACTTGATAAACATTAACTAAACCTTCAGAACTTGAAGGTTTTAGTTTCTCTACTTTATTAATATCTTTAATGGTTTGATCCTCCACAATGATAACATCACGGCTTCTCATGACTTTCTTCTCAATTGGATCATATAGCCTGTAACAAAACTCATCAAGGCCATAACCAATAAAAATGCACTATCTTGTCTTGGTAGTTAATTTTAACCTCCCATCTTTAGGCACATGTACAAAAGCCCTGCAGCCAAACACTTTTAAGTGTTCATAGGATACATCCTTCCATACCATACTCTGTTTTGAACATCACTTTGCAAAGCAACCATAGGGTATAGATTAATAACATGTGTGGCGGTCAATAAAGACTTACCCCAAAAGGGATTCAGTAACTTTGCTTCAGAAAGCAAACATATGACTCTTTCCATCAAGGTCCTGTTCATCTTTTCTGCTAAACCGTTAAACTGAGGAGTCTTAAGAGGATTCTTATGGTATCTAATACCTTGTTGCTTAAAGTATTCGTCAAACGATCCACAATATTTACCACCGTTATCAGTACAAATACACGTCAGCTTCTTTCCAGTATCTCTTTCAACTGATTCCTGAAATTGCTTAAAGACACCCAACACTTGATCTTTAGTCTTCAAGATGTAGACCCATAGTTTTCTTGAGCAATCATCAATCAAGGTAGCAAAATAAAGTGCACCACCCAAAGTCCTTGTCTTTATTTGACCACATAAATCCAAATGCACCAACTCAAGCAGCTCTGTCTTTCTTGAAGGAGGATGAATCTGGAAAGAAACTCCTTTTTGTTTTCCAGCCAAGCAGTGCTCATATTTTTCTAATTTTGCACTTTTAAAATTTGACAACAATTTCTTGTTGGCCAAAACATTTAGTCATTTCTCGCTAATATGGCTAAGCCTCTTATGCCATAACGTTGAAGAGCTATCGCTCTCAACGGCATTCACCATATCAACACAGGTAGATGCTGTAGTCCAGTATAGACCACGACACTTTTCCCCACGAGATACAATCATGGAACCCTTAGTGAGCTTCCACTTTCTAGCACCATTGGTACTGACATATCCCTCATCATCCAAAACACCAACAGAGATCAAGTGCAAACGAACATCAAGTGTATGCTTTACATTGTTTAAAACTACTTTAGTTCCAATACTAGTTTTCAAACAAATTATTCCAACACCAGCCACCCTAGATACCATCTCATTACCCATACTAAAAGTTCCAAAGTCACCCTGAGTATAAGATGAGAAAAATTCCTTCCTTGATGTCACATGAGATGCGGCACCACTGTCCACAACCCAGCTTGACTCATCACAAGCAATATTTATCAGATCTGCATCAAGGACAGTAACAAGATCTTCTATAGTGACGGTGGCCACGCAATTGCCCTCTTCTTTCTATTCTTCCTTGTCTCTATTCTCCTTTTTCAAAAACCCGACAGAACTTTTTTGTGTGCCCTTTCTTCCCGCAATGATAGCACTCAATATCTTTAAGTATGCTTCTGGATTTGCTTCAATTATGTTCTCTATTTTGAGAATCTCGATTCTTGTTTCTCCCCCCTAGAGTCAGTCACCAAAACATCTGATGAGGAGGAACCTTGATATTTTCTTTTTATCTCTTTATTTAAAAGGCTGCTTTTGGCAAGATCTATAGAGATCATACCATTCGGAGCAGAATTTGATAATAAAGTTTTAAGAATTTTCAAAGAAACTGGTAGGGAACCAAGTATATACAAGCCTTAAATTTCTTCATCAAATTTAATGCCCATAGCAGATAATTGGTTCATGATCCCCTGAAAATTATTCAGATGATCTGTCATCACAGAACTATCGTGGTATCTTAAACCCAACATCTGCTTTATTAGAAACATCTTGTTGTTTCCAGTTTTCTGAGCATACAGACTTTCAAGGTGCTCCTATAGGGTCCGAGCATGTGTCTCCCCAAAAATATGGTTCAAAACATTATCGTCAACCCACTGTCTAATAAAGTCGCAAACCTTCCCGTGTAACAAACTCCACTCTTCATCTGATTTATTATCAGGTTTTATAGTGGTAAAGACAGGTAGATGAAAATTCTTGACATAGAGCAAATCTTCCATTTTGCCCTTCTAAATGGCATAATTTGTGCCATTCAAAGTAACCATTCTGCTAGTGTTGGCTTCCATTGTTTATCACAAATACAAATACTATTCATTGTGAGACCAAAGTAATTCTTTTCTGATATGAAATATCAGACTGTGCTGCAACCACAGAGCATACTTAGATAGAACATTGGCTCTGATACTACTTGTTGGGAATATACCACATAAAATAGTATTCACGGTATTAGTGGTAAATGCAGAATACAAAGTAATGATTAAATCCGCAAAAATAGAAATACATCAATAACGACACCAAGATTTTACGTGAAAACCCTTCTAAATAAGGAAAAAAAACTACGGCCAAGAGGAGCAACTGATTTCACTATAGCGAGGAATTTTACATTATGTAGTAACGAGTAAACACTTACTACCAAGACCACTACACCCTCAAAAGAATTAAATACTCTTTTGATTTTGCCACCTCACTATAATATCTCTCACAATCTATTTTTCTTCACAAACTATCTTCTTATAGTTTATGGAATACCTTACTCTCTATTTTCTCTCTTTGTTGGTGTGTAGAAATAAGAGTTGAAGCTCTCATTTTATAGCCAAAACCTCACTCTCTAAAGCCTATAATATTTAACAATTTCTACATCCTTTTTACAATCTCAACAAGATTGGCTACCGACCAAACCAAGTCAACAAAATTGGCTACAAATATTTGACAAACTCAACAAGGTTGGCTACCAACCAAACTAAGTCAATAATATTGGCTACCAAAAGATTTGAATGAGATTGATACTATATCATCACGATGAACGGACCTCTTGGACGTCGAACTTCAACTAGGTTTAACATAGGCATAAGCGGGTTGTTTCGGGATGTTCTTGGAGCTGATTTTGGCTGCGTTTTTGGCTGAAAGTTTGGACTGTTTTGAGGTGCGACGCAGTTGTGTTTTAGAGATTGTTTCAACTGATTTGGCCTATCTTTTACGGCTGTTTTTTCAGCTGGTTTCAAGCTTGGCTTCGCCGCTGTTTTTGAGGGCGTATGGAGTTGAGTTTAAGGCTGTTTTGACGGTGAATTTATGGGTTTTTACTGGCGTGCAAATGGGTGATTTAAGGTGAAAATTATGATTGCTTTTTTGAGGAAGAAGAAGAAAACACAAGCTGCTCTCCCTCTCTTTAGGCTGAAGCGCCCAACTCCAAAACAAAGGATTGCTTAGTTTCCTCAAATTTTTCTCTTCTCGTTATCCTCCTGTCTCTGTACGTGTTCCTCTTTTAAATTTGAGAACAAGAAGATAAAATCGGGGGCGCTGTTGTTGTTGGTTTTTTTTTCTCTTTCTTTCTCTGTTACGGATTTTGGAAATACTGTAGGAAATGGAATTGGAAACATGGATTCTTTTACTAGATTTTATTTGGGGAAGATGACAAATTTTTTGAGAGTCTTTCAGTTTTGGAAATAGGTTCGGCAGAGATGTGTGTGCGGCTAATTGCTTCTTCAATAACATATTATTTTTTTGTGATTTTTAATTTTCATAAATAAAACCTACTAAAATGAAATAAAGGTTAAAATATGTTAGATTCAACTTAAAATTATTTACATACTAAAAATGTTGAAAAGTCACAAGTACGGTAAAAGATTAGGTGCTCACAAGGGGCGTATCCGGCCTTATGATATTAGGTTCATCTGAACCCAATTTCTTACACGGAGCATAATTTATAAATTTATTAAAATTGTAACAAAAAGTAGTTATGCACTCATAACTTAAAAATATAATGAGATTAATGCAAAATAATTTAGAGATTAAACCCACAAAGTTTAAATTCTAAATCTGCATGTGTATTTAGGTGTCTAAATGAGTTAAGTAAATTCGATGTAATCCTTGAGGAAACATACTTTTCTTTTGGTTACTAATAAATAATTTTTTCGCGACAATATTGTAAATAGTGTCAAGACTTGTATAATTATGCTGATATGTGTTAGTTATGTAGTGAATGATAGTTGATATGTGTTAGTTGTATAGTTAGTGATATTAGTTATTTGTAATTGAGTAGAGTTAGTTGAGTAGTTAATGGCCAACTCAGTATTAGCTTTGTCCACATGTGTATATACTCAGAATAGTAACGAGGAGGAGTAAGCTTTCCATTTTGCATTGTTTGTTCTTATCTCTCGTGCACCCTCTCTCATAGAACTCCCTAGAAGAACTCCTTTGGAGCTCTAGATCGAGCTTTAAGCTCATCTTCAAAGTCAAATTTAACATGGTATCAGAGCAATGGTAGCTCATCATCAACTATCCGTCATCGTCTCTATTAATTTTTTCCTTTTTTTCCTTCTCATAATTCTACTTCTTCAGTCAGATTGAATTTTGTTTGCCCTGATTTCTTCAAATCTCAATTCTTCAAATTTCTACTGGAATTAATGTATAATACACTGAAGTTTTACACTCATAGAAAAATTAGATCAAGAAAACACATATGTTGGTGATATTGGTGTTCCGGCTAGGACAAACATTGAAATAGATCCAAGCGGTCCTCTTTATCTACATCCGTCAAATAATCCTGGAGCGATGCTCGTTTCGTTTCCTTTTAGTGGAATTGGATATAGGTCTTGGAGACTTAGTGTTATGCATGGTCTGTTCATCAACAATAAGCTAGGTTTCATTAGTGGAGAGTGTAAGCCACCAGAGCCTCAATCTCATAGATTTAGACAATGGGGGCGATGTAATGATATGGTAACATCTTAGATTCTAAATTCAATTTCTAAGGACATTGTGGACAATATGGAATATGCTAACAATGTTGTTGAATTATGGAAAGAATTGGAGGATCGATATGAGCAGACTAATGCTATTAGGCTATACTAGATCCAAAAGGAGATAAATGACTTGTCTCAAGGTGTACTGGATATTACAAGCTACTATACAAAGATGAAGAAGCTCTGGGAAGAACTAAATACCTTGAGCAAAATGACTCATTGCAGCTGTACCTGTACATGTGGTGCCAAGGAGAACATGCATAAGGCCGAGAAGGAATGAAGATTGATACAATTTCTCATCGGACTTAATGAAGTCTACACTATCATACGTGATAGCATCCTTATGATGAATCTGTTACCAAGTCTTGCACAAGCCTTCTCACTACTTGTTTGAGATGAGAAACAAAGAAAGATTAAGCTAAAAAATCAAATGTTATTTGAGTTTGCTTCCTTAAGTGTTAACACATCAAAACCTTGCTCTTACAAAACAAATTATGATGCTAATAACAATTCAATTGGAGGCAATAGGCTCCGTCCATTTTGTGACTACTGTAAAAATCTAGGACATACCAAGGACTAATGCCACAAATTGCATGGGTTCCCTCACAACTTTGAAAATTCATACACTCATAATCTAAATTGAGGATAGAATTTGAACCAAGCTCAAATATTCAGCAAAGGAAGGAGAATAGTATCTATTGAGCAGGGTACCACTTCTAAAGCAATGTCTAGTGGAAAAGAAGGATCAGAAGATGGAAATGAGGTGGGGCAAGTCAACCTCTCCAAAGAACAATATGGATAGACTTGCTACATTATTTTCAAATTGGAACAGCAGAAGAAAGCTCCAGTTGCGGAAATTATGCCAATGGTGTTATGAAGTTTGCAGGTATGATTGTCTGCAATTCATCCATTTATTATAGAAAATTGTCGTGTGAGTGTTTATAAAATAAGGCAAACTCTTGGATATTAGATTCAGGAGCATCTAATCATATTACCTTCAACATGTCTTTATTAACCAACATTATCACCTTATCATATCCATTATTAGTAGTTCTTCCAAATGGATATAAGGTAAAAGTAACACCAATTGGGACTATGACATTGTTTCCTAAGATCATTTTGCATAATGTTATGTACATACCTTTCTTCAAATACAATCTCATATCAATTCATTCATTACCTAGTTCAACTCCTTATAGCAGGACCATTTAATGAAGCGGCCTCTTGAAATTGGTAAAGTTAGTGATGGGCTCTATCTCCTCTGCCCAAGGTGTCTCAGGAACAAACATTCAGAATCATTTGTAAATATTCCAGTGTAACTTCCCATTGTGAATGGTGTTAATTCATCGGTTTCTTCAAGTAGTTACATAAATGTGTTGTGGCACAATAGACTAGGTCATGTACCCTTTTTCAAGATGAAAGAAATATCCAGTATCCCGGCATCCTTCTCACCAAAACAACCATTTACCTGCTCTGTCTGCCCAATGGCAAGGCACGGGAGATTACCATTCCAAGAAAAATCCACCAATTCAACTAAGATATTCCAGCTACTTCATGTTGATATCTGGGGTTCTTTCATATGCCAATCCATGATAATTTAAGATATATCATCACCATGGTGGATGATTACAGTAAGTCTACCTGGACTCACCTATTAATCAACAAAAGTAATGCCCTACAAGTAATCAAAAAATTTGTGTCAATGATTGAAAACCAATTCAATACCACTATCTAATCTATAAGGTGAGACAATGGCCTAGAATTTAACAATAGAGAAGCAAATCATTTCTTCCTTTCTAAAAGAATTATCTGTTACAACCCATAACCACACACATTAGTTCATTCCATAAGTTAGATAACACAAATCCAAGAAGGAATTATCCTTGAGATGATAAGAAGTTAATCCGATTAATCTTAAGTGATACAAGGGTGCATAAGGGTGATTAACAAGTATTAGAAGTTAAACGAATCAAGGATGCTATAACTCGTACTTTTGGGTAAACCTATAGATGCTTAGTATACTTAGGAGATCATGCTTTAAGGTATTTGAATCATATAATATCCGTATCATAAGTCTTGAAGTCAAACGAGTTATGAAACAAAAGTCGACAAAAGTTGTTGCAACTTAGGTTCATAGTTTTACCTAAACTTTAGGTCAAATGTTATTAAGTATTTCTCCCAATACTTGGAATTACGGGGTGATCTACCCACCAAAGTGAAGATCTATGAGTCTAGTTTCCAACGCATTAAACGGTTTAGCAATACGACATTGGAATAGAGAGATGTAGACATTTTCGTGAGACTGCACAAGCTGCTAGGTGCAAGTAGGTGAGTCACCTACTTGGTTAAATGTCGGCCCAAAAGAGGGAATTTCGGGTCAGAAAAGGAGCCCATTAAACGGCTTATCTTCTACAATATATCCCTCTTTATATTTCACAAATAACCAGACCTAAAACTCTGCAAACTTCCTCCCAAAAATTACCCACAAACCCTAATTGATTTTCCCTCTCTTTCAAGTTCAAATTGGGGGTAAACACTAGAGTTTGAAGAACCAAGTTAAAGGCTGAGTTATCCAACAACAAAGGTGAGTTTACTGCTATATTTCATACATTTATTCTGCTGTAAATTCATGGTAATTCGTTATATACATGTAAGAACTCACGGGACGGTGATCGGAAGCCGTGAGTTCAAGTTATTCACTTGTAGCGGACTGTTTTGTGGACTGTTTTGTGTTGCTGTTGGGCGGCATTTTCATTACTGTTTTGTGGAGTTTTGGAGGAGGCAGGGTGTGGAGAAACACCATATATATGTTGGGTTGTGGTCTGCTAGTTCTTCGTAATATTTTTGGGTCATTTGGTACGACTATAGTGGCCGTCATATGTATGATGTGATTAGGTTGTGTGTGGACTGTTTTGGGAGGCTCAATATGTTTATTATTGATGTTGTTTAGGCTGTTTGGTGATTGTTTTGAATGGTGTGAAGTCATATATATAGGGGAGGTGCTGTCCGTTTTATCACAAAATAGGTTGTGATTGGTACATAATAGTTGCGACGCTTAAACGTTAACGATAGTGTCATTTCTCCTATTGTAGACTAAGGAGTCGTGACGTTTGCATAGCTTGAGGTTGTGGCAGTATATACAAGGTATGTGTGGCTATCCCTTTTTTTCTTTTGCACGACTCCGATTAACATAATGTAATGAACGAGCTTCCAAAGATACTCTATTCTTAGAAGCTAAGCAGTACTTACATTGTTTCCCCTCTTATGGAATGATTGAAGTTGATGTTGCTTCTCTTATTCTTAAGTTATCGATCTTGTTGGTACTTCCCGATTCATATAAGGTTCATAGTGAAGAGTTAGTCCTAATAAGGTGTACATAGGATACCGACCTTACGTCACTCCGAAAGGTCTACAAGGTGTTTCCATGAGTCGAGCATGCATTATATATATGTATCTATTTTAATCTACCGAGCCGCGCTATAGTCGGCCGGGTACGGCACCTATTGTGCAACCACTGATCAGTTGGGTTTTACCGAGCTCCACGTGGCCGGGTATGATTCTACCGAGCCTTATAATGGCCGGGTATGTTTTTACCGAGCCTATTACGGCCGGGTACGATATGATGATGATTATGCCCACAGAGGCGTATGTTTTAAAAGATTATGTATTTATACATATGTATCATGTATTTCATGTCAGTAGCCCTCAGAGGTACTCAGATGTTACAGGTTGTATATTCTCTATCCCTGCTCACATTACTGTTCGTATTTATGGTTCTCTGCCTTACATACTCAGTACTTTATTCGTACTGACGTCCTTTTATTTGTGGACGCTGCATGTCGTGCTGCAGGTCCTGATAGTCAGGCAGGTGCAGCTCCCCCATCACAGTAGGTTGTCCAATTCAGCGGTGATTGGCGAGATCCCTTCTCCGGACTTGCCTTGGACTTGGTATGCATTTTTGTTATAGACATCATGGGTATGTCGGGGCCCTGTTCCGGCTATGTTGTAGCACTTATATTCCTTTAGAGGCTCATAGACAAGTGTCGACTCATGTATAGTTTGGTATGCCTTGTCGGCTGGTTTTTGTTGATTAGTCTTTCATTTTAGCGTGGTAGCTTGTACCATATGTATATAGTTTCTTGATTGTCTGGTCATCCCATGTTATGTAGGTTCATGCAATCATATTTTATTGTTGGTTGTTCATGATCCATGTCTACCATTTATATTGGTCTCGTCGGCTTAAAAGATAATAAAGAAGGTTAGATAAAATGTACGTTGGTGCTCGGCAAGTATGGTCGGGTGCTAGTCATGGTCCTCCAGTTTGGGTCGTGACAAACTTGGTATCAGAGCAAGTCTGTCCTAGGGAATGTCTATGAGCCATGTCTAGTAGAGTCTTAATTATGGATGTGTAGCGCGCCACATTTATAATCAGAAGGCTACATGACATCTAGGGTTGTTACCTTCTTCCTGAATCTAGATCGTGCATAGAGTTGAGTCGTAAGTGTTCGTCTCTAATATTCACCTTGTTTTCTTTTAGCAATGCCTTCGACTAGGAAACAAACAATTAGTAGACGGCTTGATACAGGCTGCGGGAGAGGGTACCTGTCAGGTGCCCCAAGCCAGAGCAGGCCAAAGTGAGGCTCGGAGTGAGATGCCGTCTCATACCTCATCTACTCCGTCTCCTCCAGAGGATATTAGGTGGCACCCAGCACCTCCAGCTCCTCCATCTGGCACTACAGACCAGGATATGCGGAGTGCTTTACAGTTATTGACTAGCTTGGTAGCTGCTCAGGCTCAGAGGCAGAATATAGGTGCTGCTGATAAACCAGTTAGTACAAGAGTTCGTGATTTTATTAATTTAGACCCTCCAGTGTTTACCGGATCAGACCCCAAGGAGGATCCGTAGACTTTTATTGACCAGGTTCATCATACACTACGGGTTATGCATGTTAGTGATATAGAGGCAGTAGAGTTGGCTTCTTATCGGCTACGGGATTTAGCGGTTCTTTGGTATGATAGTTGGGAGAGATCCAGGGGTCCGAACGCTCCTCCAGCTGTGTGGAAGGATTTTTCTGAGGCCTTTCTTCGTCACTATTTGCCAGTTGAGATACGACGAGCTAGAGCTGATAAGTTCTTGAACCTTAGACAAGGTAATATGAGTGTGCGAGAGTATAGTATGCAGTTTGATTCTTTAGCAAGGTATGCTCCCCATATGGTGGCCGAGATGAGTGATAGGGTGCATTTGTTCGTGAATGGGTTGGGACCCCATCTGATAAATGAGTGTATGACAGCCTCCTTGGTAGAAGGCATGGATATTTCCCGTATTCAAGCTTATGCTCAGACCTTAGAGGATCGTAAGCGCCAGCAGAGGGCAGATAGGGAGCAGGATAGGGGCCGGCATAAGAGGGCGAGATTTGCAAGGTATTCTGATGACTTAAGAGGCAGCGCCAGGCCCCAGTCTTCGAGGAGTTCGGCGCCATCTGTAGCTAGTGCTCCTCCACAGTTTCGGAGGCCTCGATATGATCGATCCTATTCTGGTCCAGGTCAGAGTTCGCAGGCATCTGGATCGCAACATCATAGGGATACTAGTTAGATGAAACCCCCAACACCACATTGTGATCAGTGCGGCAAGGCCCACTTTGGACTGTGCCGTCGAGGTTCTGATGCGTGTTATTCTCGTGGACAGCCTGGCCATATGATGAGGGATTATCCTAACAGGGGAGGTGATGGTATGGCTCAACCGACTAGATCTGTGTCTGGTTCTTCCTTATTAGTTCGACCTCCAGCACGGGGTTTTCAGCAGTCGACAGGTCGTGGTAGAGGTAGAGGTGCAGGACCGAGTTCGAGTGGTGCTCAAAATCGAACATATGCTCTAGTAGGTCGACAGGATCTCGAGTCGTCTCCAGATGTTGTTACAGGTATATTATCTCTGTTTTCTTATGATGTATATGCGTTGATTGATCCGGGATCTACATTATCATATGTTACACCCTTTGTGGCTAATAAGTTTGGCATTGAACCTGAATTGATAAGTAAACCCCTTGCGGTATCTACTCCAATAGGAGATTCTGTGATTTCTAGAAGGGTATATAGAGGTTGCGCTGTGATGATTTGTAGTCGTCAAACCTCGGCAGATTTATTTGAGTTAGAAATGGTTGATTTTGATGTGATACTGGGAATGGACTGGTTGGCCTCATGCTATGCAAATGTTGATTGTCGTATGAAGATGGTTAAGTTTCAATTTCCTGGTGAACCCGTCATTGAATGGAAGGGGAACATTGCTACATCGAAAGGTAGGTTTATTTCCTATCTTAAGGCAAGTAAAATGATCTCAAAATGTTACATTTATCATCTTGTTCGCGTTAGGGATGCAGAGGCGAAACTGCCTACTCTACAATCTATCCCCGTGGTCAACGAATTTCCAGATGTTTTCCCAAATGAACTCCCAGGCCTTCCTCCAGAAAGGGAGATTGAGTTTAGCATTGATGTGTTGCCTGACACTCAACCGATTTCTATCCCTCCATATAGAATGGCCCCGGCAGAGCTGCGAGAGTTGAAGGCGCAGTTAAAGGACTTGCTGGATAAGGGCTTCATTAGACCTAGCACTTCACCTTGGGGTGCGCCAGTCCTATTCGTGCGGAAGAAAGATGGGTCATTACGGATGTGTATCGACTATCGGCGGTTGAATAAGTTTACTATAAAGAACAAGTATCCACTTCCAAGAATTGACGACCTTGTTTGACCAACTCCAGGGTGCCAAGTATTTCTCCAAGATTGACTTACGTTCAGGATATCATTAGGTGAGGGTTAAGGAGAAGGATATTCCAAAGACGGCCTTTCGGACAAGATATGGGCACTTTGAGTTCTTGGTGATGTCGTTCGGGCTAACAAATGCCCCGGCAGCTTTTATGGATCTCATGAATACTCTATTCAGGCGCTATCTTGATGTGTTCGTGATTGTATTCATTGATGACATTCTGGTGTATTCTCGTTCAGAGGAGGAACATGCGAGCCACTTGCGGATAGTATTACGGATGCTTCAGGATCGTAAGTTATATGCTAAGCTCGCCAAATGTGAATTCTGGCTGAACTCAGTAGCATTCCTTGGCCATGTGATATCTGACGAGGGTATTAGTGTCGACACTCAGAAGATTGATGCAGTAAAGAATTGGCCGAGACCTACAACACCATCGGAAGTTCGTAGCTTCCTGGGGCTAGCAGGATATTATAGGCGATTTGTAGAAGGGTTTTCCTCTATATCAGCACCATTGACTAAGTTAACACAGAAAGCTACCAAGTTCCGGTGGTCTAACACTTGTGAACGTAGTTTTCAGGAGCTGAAGGATCGATTGACATCCGCACCGGTGCTCACTCTTCCCTGAAGGAACAGAAGGATATGTGGTATATTGTGATGCCTCAGGTATAGGTTTGGGGTGCGTGTTGATGCGGCATGGGAAGGTGATTTCATATGCATCAAGACAATTGAAGAAGCATGAAAAGAATTATCCAACCCATGATTTGGAATTGGTTGCAGTAATATATGCTTTGAAGATATGGCGGCACTACTTATACGGCGTCCATGTTGACATCTACACAGATCACAAGAGTCTACAATACATCTTCAAGCAGAAAGAGTTGAATTTGAGGTAGCGTAGGTGGCTTGAATTACTGAAAGACTACGACGTCGAGATATTATATCATCCCGGTAAAGCCAATGTTGTGACAGATGCTCTCAGCCGTAAGTCAAAGGGAAGCTTAGTAAATATTGATACAGGTAGATGGGGGTTGACTAAAGAGCTTCATCAGCTAGCCAATATGAGAATCAGATTGTTAGACTCTAAGGACGGAAGTGTTACTGTACAGAATACATCAGAATCATCTTTGGTGGCCGAGGTAAAAGCACGGCAATATGAAGATCCTATGTTACTACGATTGAGAGAGAACATTCAGCAGTGTAAAATTACG
This sequence comes from Nicotiana noctiflora, assembly GCA_032618575.1. Lineage (NCBI taxonomy): Eukaryota > Viridiplantae > Streptophyta > Magnoliopsida > Solanales > Solanaceae > Nicotiana > Nicotiana noctiflora. The sequence goes on along the minus strand of JASVEL010005087.1, from coordinate 73,984 downwards.
GCTTTTGAGATCGGAGGAGATGGGGCACTGAGATACCAGCCGATTATGTGTGCCGAATGTAGCAGGGTTGCGAGAAAAGATTATGAATGAAATTCATCAATCCCGATATTCCATCCATCCTGGCTCAACAAAGATGTATCATGATGTCAAGGAGCAATATTGGTGGGATAACATGAAAAAGTCTATTGCAGAATTTGTAGCCCAGTGTCCCAATTGTCAACAAGTAAAGATAGAACATCAGAAACCCGGTGGATTGCTTCAGAATATAGAAATTCCGAACTGGAAATGGGAGGTGATTAATATGGACTTCGTTATTGGATTACCTCGATCTTATCATAAGTTTGACTCTATCTGGGCGATAGTTGATCGACTTACAAAATGTGCTCATTTTCTGCCAGTTAAGACAACTTACTCGGCCGAAGATTATGCGAAGTTGTATATCAAGGAGATTGTTAGGCTTCATGGTGTGCCGGTATCTATTATTTCAGATCGAGGAGCTCATTTACGGCTAACTTTTGGAGGTCTTTTCAGAAAGGTTTAGGCACACAGGTGAATCTCAGCACTGCATTTCATCCGCAGACTGACGGACAGGCTGAACGTACCATTCGGACATTGGAAGATATGCTACGAGCATGTGTTCTAGATTTTAAGGGAAATTGGGATGACCATCTTCCACTCATAGAATTTGCCTACAATAATAGCTACCATTCCAGTATTAAAATGGCCCCATATGAGGCACTATATGGGAGGAGATGTAGATCACCAGTTGGATGGTTCGAAGTCGGTGAAACGGAATTATATGGGCCAGATTTGATTCACCAAGCCATTGAGAAGGTGAAAGTGATACAGGAACGATTGAGGACGGCACAAAGCAGGCAAAAGTCTTATTCTGATGTTCAACGTCGTGATCTAGAGTTTGAGGTTGGTGATTGGGTTTTCCTGAAGATCTCACCAATGAAGGGTGTTATGCGTTTTGGGAAGAAAGGTAAGCTGAGTCCAAGGTATATCGGTCCGTATAAAATTCTTCAATGAATTGGACAAGTTGCTTATGAGTTAGAATTGCCATCCGAATTAGAATTTGTCCACCCGGTATTCCATGTATCTATGTTGAGGAAATGTATTGGTGACCCTTCTCGAGTTGTCCCTATCCAAGATGTTCAAGTTACATAGGATCTATCATATGAAGAAGTGCTAGTGGCCATATTAGATCGACAAGTCCACAAGCTGAGAACAAAAGATGTAGCTTCCGTCAAAGTATTGTGGAGGAACAAGAATATGAAAGAAATGACATGGGAAGCGGAAGAAGAGATGAAGTCTAAATACCCTTACCTATTCCAGGAATGATGATAAAAAGGATGTTGGTGGAACGCAAGATACATTATAAAGGTGAAATGGCTTTACGAGGTAAGCAATAACTTGAGAACTCTCTTCCTTAATACAAAGTGGTGATATGTAAAAAATGTCCATGTCCATAATGCTTTGTGTAGCCTTGTGTGGTCATACTTTGAGCTTCACTGCTTGCAAATCTTGCTAGTGACCATTTTATAGGGGAAAATTCACCAAATATTTCCGTTGGAATCCACGATGATTTGGACTCCCCATAAACCCTTACATTCGAGGACGAATGTTCCTAAGGGGGGGAGGGTGTTACAACCCATAACCACACACATTAGTTCATTCCATAAGTTAGATAACACAAATCCAAGAAGGAATTATCCTTGAGATGATAAGAAGTTAATCCGATTAATCTTAAGTGATACAAGGGTGCATAAGGGTGATTAACAAGTATTAGAAGTTAAACGAATCAAGGATGCTATAACTCGTACTTTTGGGTAAACCTATAGATGCTTAGTATAATTAGGAGGTCATGCTTTAAGGTATTTGAATCATATAATATCCGTATCATAAGTCTTGAAGTCAAACGAGTTATGAAACAAAAGTCGACAAAAGTTGTTGCAACTTAGGTTCATAGTTTTACCTAAACTTTAGGTCAAATGTTATTAAGTATTTCTCCCAATATACTTGGAATTACGGGGTGATCTACCCACCAAATTGAATATCTATGAGTCTAGTTTCCAACGCATTAAACGGTTTAGCAATACGACATTGGAATAGAGAGATGTAGACATTTTCGTGAGACTGCACAAGCTGCTAGGTGCAAGTAGGTGAGTCACCTACTTGGTTAAATGTCGGCCCAAAAGAGGGAATTTCGGGTCAGAAAAGGAGCCCATTAAACGGATTATCTTCTGCAATATATCCCTCTTTATATTTCACAAATAACCAGACCTAAAACTCTGCAAACTTCCTCCCAAAAATTACCCACAAACCCTAATTTATTTTCCCTCTCTTTCAAGTTCAAATTGGGGGTAAACACTAGAGTTTGAAGAACCAAGTTAAAGGCTGAGTTATCCAACAAAAAAGGTGAGTTTACTGCTATATTTCATACATTTATTCTGCTGTAAATTCATGGTAATTCGTTATATACATGTAAGAACTCACGGGACGGTGATCGGAAGCCATGAGTTCAAGTTATTCACTTGTAGCGGACTGTTTTGTGGACTGTTTTGTGTTGCTGTTGGACTGCGTTTTTATTACTGTTTTGTGGAGTTTTGGAGGAGGCAGGGTGTGGAGAAACACCATATATATGTTGGGTTGTGGTCTGCTAGTTCTTCGTAATATTTTTGGGTCATTTGGTACGACTATAGTGGCCGTCATATGTATGATGTGATTAGGTTGTGTGTGGACTGTTTTGGGAGGCTCAATATGTTTATTATTGATGTTGTTTAGGCTGTTTGGTGATTGTTTTGAATGGTGTGAAGTCATATATATAGGGGAGGTGCTGTCCGTTTCATCACAAAATAGGTTGTGATTGGTACATAATAGTTGCGACGCTTAAACGTTAACGATAGTGTCATTTCTCCTATTGTAGACTAAGGAGTCGTGACGTTTGCATAGCTTGAGGTTGTGGCGGTATATACAAGGTATGTGTGGCTATCCCTTTCCTTCTTTTGCACGACTCCGATTGTACATAATGTAATGAACGAGCTTCCAAAGATACTCTATTCTTAGAAGCTAGGAGTACTTACATTGTTTCCCTCTTATGGAACGATTGAAGTTGATGTTGCTTCTCTTATTCTTAAGTTATCAATCTTGTTGGTACTTCCCGATTCATATAAGGTTCATAGTGAAGAGTTAGTCCTAATAAGTTGTACATAGGATACCGACCTTACGTCACTCCGAAAGGTCTACAAGGTGTTTCCATGAGTCGAGCATGCATTATATATATGTATCTATTTTACTCTACCGAGCCACGCTATAGTCGGCCGGGTACGACACCTATTGTGCAACCACTGATCAGTTGGGTTTTACCGAGCTCCACGTGGTCGGGTATGATTCTACCGAGCCTTATAATGGCCGGGTATGTTTTTACCGAGCCTATTACGGCCGGGTACGATATGATGATGATGATGCCCACAAAGGCGTATGTTTTAAAAGATTATGTATTTATACATATGTATCATGCATTTCACGTCAGTAGCCCTCAGAGGTACTCAGATGTTACAAGTTGTATATTCTCTATCCCTGCTTACATTACTTTTCGTATTTATTGTTCTCTGCCTTACATACTCAGTACTTTATTCATATTGACGTCCTTTTATTTGTGGACGCTGCATGTCGTGCTGCAGGTCCTGATAGACAGGCAGGTGTAGCTCCCCCATCACAGTAGGTTGTCCAATTCAGCGGTGATTGGCGAGATCCCTTCTCCGGACTTGCCTTGGACTTGGTATGCATTTTTGTTATAGACATTATGGGTATGTTGGGGCCATGTTCCGGCTATGTTGCAGCACTTATATTCCTTTAGAGGCTCATAGACAAGTGTCGACTCATGTATAGTTTGGTATGCCTTGTCGGTTGGTTTTTGTTGATTAGTCTTTCATTTTAGCGTGGTAGCTTGTACCATATGTATATAGTTTCTTGATTGTCTGGTCATCCCATGTTATGTAGGTTCATGCAATCATATTTTATTGTTGGTTGTTCATGATCCATGTCTACCATTTATATTGGTCTCGTCGGCCTAAAAGATAATAAAGAAGGTTAGATAAAATGTACGTTGGTGCTCGGCAAGTATGGTCGGGTGCTAGTCATGGTCCTCCAGTTTGGGTCGTGACATTATCTACCAAAAGACATGCCATTATACACCACAACAAAATGACATAGTGGAAAGAAAGCTTAGGTACTTATTTGAAACAGCCAAACCCTCTTATTCCAGTCAAAATTACCTTTAAGATATTGGGATGAATTTATCCTATGTGCAACCTATATAATAAATAGACTGCCTTCTTCATATTTCAAAAGCAAGTCACCATATGAAGTGATGCATAACAGAAAGCCTACCTACTCTCACATGAGGAGCTTTGGGTGCTTATGCTATCCTATAGTACCTAAAATCCACAAAGATAAATTTGAACCTAGAACCACACCTTATGTTTTTGTTGGATATCCCTTTGGGGTAAAGGGGTAAAATGTGCTCAGTCTGGCCACCAAGAAAACACATATGTCTAGAGATGAAATTTTCAATGAAAATATCTATCATTTTTGTATGTCTTAGGATACTACATCATTTCCCTGTGTTCTTTAGTCCATTCCTTTCATTGATGTGTCTAATGAAAATGAGCAATGCCAAACTACTGAGTCAAATGATCAAGGTGTTTCACATGTCACACATCCAAATTTGTCTTCTGATCCTTCATTCTCTTCCCCAATAATATAGATTCACATACTCTAGAACATTCACAAAATTACTCACTAGTAAGATCTACAAGTACACATGAACAATGTCTTGGCACCAAGGCAATCTCATAGAACACACAAAGTTCCCACACACTTGAAATACTATATTCACAAACTACCCCAACTCAAACCAAACACCAATAACAGCAATCTATCTCTTTCATTGAATGCCTTATCCTCTCCCCATGCCCACATATCTACTGAGAATCCGAATCAGGATAGACAACGCCCTGTGAGAAGCATTTGCAGTGACAAGGAACCTAACTCATATAAGGAAGCAGCTATGTATCGTGCTTGTCAAACAGCAATGAAAGAGGTTGAGGCATTGCATGCCAATAACATCGGGAGCTAGAGCCATTAACGGTTGGAAAATAAGCCATAGGGTGTAAATGAGTGTATAAAGTGAAGCAAGAAGTAGATGGCAGTGTAGAAAGGTTTAAGGCTACGTTAGTGGTAAAGGGGTATACCTAGCAACCCAAAGTTGATTACATAGAGACATTTAGTCTTGTGGTGAAAATTACAATAGTAAGATCTCTCATAGTTGCAGTAGTCAAGAAAGGCTAAGACATATTTCAGTTATATATGAATAATGCCTTTCTCCATGGAGACATCCATGAAGAGGTGTATATGGAAGTACCACCAGGATTGGTGGTAGAAAGTAGGCACATAAGATGAAAACTCAATAAGTCCTTGTATTGCTTCAAACAAGCAAGTAAACAGTGGTATGCAAAATTGAGTGAAACATTGTGCTGCAAGAGATATACTCACTCTATGTATGATTATTCACTTTTCTACAAGAAGACAACTGCATCAACAATATATGTGGTAGTATATGTTGATGATGTAATACTTATAGGAACTAGCAAAAAGGAGATAGAAGAACTGAAGGCATTTCTATACGAAAGATTCAAGATCAAAGACTACGGCAAGCTCCATTATTTTCTAGGGCTGGAACTATTCTATAAATATGATGGAATTGTAATTTTACAAAAGAAGTTTTTGCTTGATTTGCTAAAAGAGTACAACTGCATGGATCATGGTAGCCTTGCTTCAACACTTGATCCAACAGTGAAGTTGAAAGCTAAAGAGGGGAATGCGTTAATTGATCCCACCTACTACAAAAGCTGGTTGGAAAATTAAATTTTCTCACCAATATAAGAATAGACATAGCCTACAATGTCCAACATCTCAGCCAATTCATGCAAGACCCAAGACAACCCCACTTGAAAGCAGCCTTTCACCTACTTAGATACTTGAACGGTGATCCATGGTAATATTCATGTCACATGATCAAAACTATATTTTTAGAGTCTGTTATGACTCTGATTAGATTGATTTCTAAGATTCAAGGAAATCAGAGAGTGGCTACTTAGTTTTACTAGGGAACATTTCTATATGCTATAAAACTAATAAGCAAGAGATAATTTCACCGTCATCAGTAGAGGCAGAGTACAAGGCACTCAGAAAAGTAGTTGGGGAGTTAGGTTACTGTGTAAATTACTTGAAGAACTCAATGTGCCCTTTGACAAACCAGTAGAAGTCTTTTGTGATAACCAATCAGGTCTACATATAGCAAGAAATTATATGTCTCATGAGCGGACAAAACACATAGAAGTGGATTGTCACTTTGTCAGAAGCAAATTACAAGAGGGACTGATCTCACTTCAGCATGCAACAACAGACAATCAGTTGGCTCATGTCCTTACCAACGTTCCAACATGAGTGAAGCGGTCTGTAATCTTGAGCAAGTTGGCAGTGTACATAACACTTCCAATTTGTGTGTGTGTGGGGGGGGGGGGGGTTAAACCTTGTATAATTATGCTGATATGTGTTAGTTGTATAGTGAGTGATAGTTGTTATGTGTTAGTTGTATAGTAAATAATATTAGATATTTGTAATTGAGTAGAGTTATAGCCTGTTTGGCCAAGCTTTTCAAGAGGCCAAAAATATATTTTTTTCCAAAAGCACTTTTCCACCTAACTTAAGGTGTTTGGCCAAGCATTTCTGAGAAAAAAAAAGCTTTTGGGAAGAAGCAGAAGTAATTTCTAAGAAACAAAAAAAGTAGCTTCTTCCCAAAAGCAAAAGGAGTTTTAAATTTTTTTCTTATCAAAACTTTCCTTAACAAAATATAGTATATAGCAAAATAACCGTTAAACCTAATACTTAGAATATTAATGTATAGATATTTTTTTCCCTTTTTAGGATAGCTTTCTAATATATAGTGACTTTAGCGTTGAATGATTTTATATTTATTGAATGATTTTTAATATATTTAACTTATGTTAAAGAACTAAGTACTTTTTAATTTTATTTTCATATTTTACTTAAATAAAATAAAAGGATTTAAGTATTGGATGTAATAACATCTTTTGAGATTATTTATTTACTTATGATATTAACTATAAAGTAAATCTATTCATGTCCTTATTCATAATTTAATACCTTAAAAGCACTTATGAAAAGCTTGACCAACCACAAATTACTGCTCAAAAGTGCTTTTCAGAGTAATAAGCCAAACACAAATTGCTTCTCTCCAAAAGTACTTTTTTCAGAAGCACTTTTAAAAGAGCACTTCTCAAAATAAGTTGATTTCTCCAGCTTGGCCAAACATGCTATTAATTGAGTAGTTAGTGGCCAACTTAGCATTAGTTGTGTTAACACGTTTATATAATCAGAATTGTAATGAGAAAGAGTAAGCTTTCTGTTTAACTAAAAAATAGATTTTCAGTCAAATATAGAATATAGAAGAATCGGGTTACTAATAATCGAGAAATAAATAAAGAAAAAAATTTATCAAATGCACAAGTATGGAAGCTTGTAAATCAATAATATATTCTAGTAGTATCTTGTGTTTTTCTTGATTACATATTTCTCCTTTTATAGGTCTTTTGGAGAATCTTTGAAAATGTATGTTACATCCAAGCTATAATGAGTTCATTATGAATATTTAATAATATTTAATTCTACGTTATACAATCAATACATTGAATGTAAATATTCCTTAACGGATCCAGTTCTTGTTTCTTCTACAATGACGTGTATCTTCATTCTCTTATGTGTCCTGGTTCATTGTCTTTTTGTATCTTCTTCATAATTATGCTTTAAATAGGTACGGGTATTTCGAGCCTTTTAACTCGTACCTTCCCTTTGCTTCCGTATCTCTTTTTCACCTCATTCCTTTGCGCCCGTATCTCGTTTTCACCTTATTTTATTGTACTTCTTTTTATCCATGTCAGCTTAGACTTTTTAACCCAGTCATAGCCTATAAATAACCCTGCATGTCATGCCACATCATTATTCATTCATATATTTAATCTTTCCCAATACAGATAGTCCCCCACTTTTCATTTATTCATCAATATGAATATTTGTGAAGTGGAATTCGTAAAAGGAGAATTTTTGTCACCATTAATACTTTGATAAAGTGGACGCATCAACTGTCACTTTCTTTTAATGCCTTGGACACGTGGTGCTTCCTCATTGGTTGAACTATCATGCAACACTTTTCCATGCTTTCTTTTAGGCTTCGCTCTTCATGAAGTATCAATTATCATCATTATATCCTCTTCCATCATCGTGCTCTTCCTTTTTTATAATTACCTAATATTATAAATATAACCTCTCTTCTTGTCTTATTGCTCATAAATAAAACTGAATACTTCCATCTTGCAAACTTGCTTCAATTCAATTCTTGCATCCATGGCTTCTTCCAACTCTAACCCTAGCAAAACTATTATTTTAGACAATTTTCCCAATGCTCCTGTAAGGCATAGAAGAGGAGGTAGATTACGCAACCTAAGCTCCACTCGTGGTGGTGCTTCAACACCTCCTTCTGGTTCTGGACCTTCTTCTGGGACCAGAGGTCCTCATTCATAAAGTGGTCCTTCTAGAAGTAGGGATTCAACGTAGCCTTTGCGTGAACCCTTAGTAGAATAAATTATTCTAATCGAGTTTTCTTTCCACCATTATAGAGAATCTTTAAAAACCCAAGTGGCTGCACTACACCGTACTGGTCCTTATCCTACCTTAATCACAAGCGTTTAGGCGCCACTAGTTAGGAGTGAATGCCATTGGGCTGAAGATTTCCCCATTATTATTTCTATCCCGCATCAAAGGATCACCTCCTATATGATAGGATATTCCTTTATTTACACCTATCCTTTCACTTTGGGATTTAAACCGGCCATCGACCCGCTCATCTTAGACTTCTGTCGATTTTTTAATGTTTGCTTGGGGAAAATTGGCCCAATAGTATGGATAGTTGTTGCCTGTTTAAGACACCTTGCTAATAAAGCCGGCATAGAATTTACTTTCCCCCATTTGATTCACCTCTACTCCATTAGATTTTTACGAAATGGAATATTTAGCTTAGCAGCCAGGAGCAAACGAGTTTTGGTGAATCCTGAAGATGACAAGGATCGTGGCTGGTATGCTCGGTATGTTGCTGTCCCTACCGTAGGTCTAGTTGGTGAATGGAACCTACGCTTCCCAGAGAAGTGGAACTTTGCACGTCAATATTCAATTTTACCATGCTTATTTATTTCCTTCCTTACCTGTTTTAACTATCGTGCTTCTTTTCCAGCAACCATGGAGTATGGTCACACCCGTTCCTAATATCTGTGGTTGGGTAGAAAGACTTCTGAAGGTTACCCCAATGGAGGGTAGGACTTGGAAAACCCTTGCTAAATGATACGGTTGGAAACCAAAAACCCATGGTAAGAAAGTTTTACTCTTTTCTTCTCTTTTGTTGTTTTGGCTTCTTTTTGTTTTTAACCTTTCTTTTCTAAGGTTTTGCCACTCGAGGAGTCACTCTTGAAGGTATTTTAGCATCTCGTGGCCAAGACATTTTAGTAGGATCACATCAAGATGTTTCAATTTCTTCAAGATCTGAGAAAAGAAAATTTGTTCTTGAAGATGACTCCGATGGGGAAGGTGAAGTTCTCTGGTAACTAGACCACGAGTCGGGAGAAGAATCGTCACTAATGACGATATTAACGTCTTTCCTGACTTGCCTCTTTTTGAACCTATCATATCTCTTGTGGTTATTCCTGATGATGACACCTCTACCCTCTCTGACAATGTTGAATGAATAAACGAACTTTTTATAAGTGGTTTTAGTAGTGGTCCTTTAGGTCCGATTTTAGATGAAGTTCCCTTATCTTCTTCTGTCGTTCCTGTAATTATTCTTTTACCTTCTTTATTTGTTATTATCTGTTACTTCTATTCCCTCTTCTGTTATTCCTCCTTCAACAATTACTCCTCCCATAATCCATCACCATACTGAGGTAGGTTCCTCGAGTAGGAGTACCAATATGAGGAGTGTTACCATTGAAGTCCCTCGAGATAGCAGCCTCCTTAGGAAATCTGGGCAAGCAGACACTTAGCTTGTGCCTTTTGTTGGTACCATTGAAAAAGCAAAGCTTGAGAGTCATAGTAACATGACTCTTTTGAACGACATTGTCCATGCCAGCTTGAAGGTATTCCTTAATTTTTCTTTTTTTTTTATAGTAGATGATTTTCTAGAATTTAACTTTATATTTTTTTTATTACAACCAGGTCAATCTCATTGTTACCAAGCTCATGAGTCGAGTTCCTCTTTTAGAGAAACTGGCTCGTGATTTTGAGAAAACTGCTTATGATACAAAGAAAGTTACTTGTGAATCCCAATTAGAGGCCAACAATTGGAGAGGCCAGTACGAAAGTACGCATATCGACATGGACATCTTGGAAAAGAGAAAGTACTCTTTACAAAAACAAGTTCAAAACCTCACCTCTAAGTTAGCAACGGTCAAGGCTGCTGCAGACCAGTTTACGAGAACTAAGGAGCTTGTTGTAGAGTAGTTCCCTGGTTGCTGAGTAAACTAAAGCTTTGAAGGCTTTATTGGCTTGGAAGGAAACATATGCCGAAGGTGTGGCACAATACTTACTCGAGTGCAAGAAGAATTATGAGCCTCGACATAAAAGGTTTGTGCTTTAGAGAATTCCCACACCTCTCTGCAATCATCTCATGATTCCCTTCTCCTTAAGAATTAGGAGCTTAAAATGATATCACGGCTTGGGAAAAGGATTACGAACATCTTGAAGAATCTTCCAACATTGAAGTAAGTTGGATTTATCTTAAAACCCGTCGTGATACCTTAATAGAAGTGAGACAAGAGGTTTCAATCTTGAATGCGAGTTGGATAAAGTAAATGAAGCCATCGACATAGCGCAACAACCACCAGATTTCTCATCTCCCGAAGCCAATCTTTCCACAGCTGAAACTCCTTTGGTCAAGGCTGCTCCAAATGAACCTTTTACAGTTGAAACTGTTTTGAGTGAAGCTCCCACGAGTGAAGTTCTCGTGTCTGAAGTCCCCATGTCTGTTATTCCCGAAGCTTCCGTATCTGATGAGATTATTGCTAGTGCGGCCCTTCCCTTGAGTTCTCCCATGCTTACTATCACTAGCCAAGTTGAAGTTGCATCCGTAGATGTTTCCAGTACTACAACTCAAGATCAACTTGTAAGGGCAAGTGCAGTTGAGTCTGTAAATAACCCCCCTTCAGTTACGTCATCTTAGAAGTTTTTTTTCTCTTTAATTTTAGATTTCCCCTTTTTGCAGGCGCCTTTTTGGAAGTCTATGTTTAAATTGTTTAACTCTTTTTGACAACTTCTGCCATAAAAACTCGTAACTTAGAAATTTCAAGTCCCCGAGTTTTGTGTAAGGGGCATTTTAGATATGAACAAGTTTTTATACTTTTCATTTAATATTTTAAGAAGTTTGTTTCTTCAAACTGCTATTTGTTCTATTCTTGCCTCTTATCTTTAAAGGACATAGAGAATAGGTTGCATTTTTACTATCTGAAAATGCTTTTGCTCTAATGATTAAATAATATGATATTCATAAAGGAGGACCCTTTTATATATTGACACTGGATGAAGAAGATGGCTCAACTTCATAACGATATTTTATACGATATAAGAAGTAGAAACATACATATTATCTAGAATAACTTGAACAAATCTTTATTTCCGAACTTTGACAAGTTGTAAATCATTCATTACATGTATTTGAATAACATCTATAACTCTCCTAACTGTTTTTCTAGTAACAGATTTACAAAAAATAGAACAATAGATACAAGGTTTTTCCTTAACTATTTATGCAGTATAGCGGGTTTTCCTTAGCTCCAAAAAATTAGGAAGGGTTTAAAAGGTGACTCCATTGTTCTTAGGGGAAAGAATACTATGATAAAGTACTATGACTCATTAGTTTCCACTCTGCACTTGTCTTCTTTTAGATTAGGCTTGACTTTCCTGCATCTTCTTTGCCTTTAACATACACGTGACTATATATTCTATGTAGTACCCCAAGTATTTGAGTGTTGAAGTATGAAGCCCCGAGCACTTAATAGTTTCCTTCATCTGGCCCTTTTCTTGAAAAGGAAATACATACGGGACTTGGGGGTGTAATTATAGATGAAGACTGCTTTACCAGTGTATGTTTCTATCAGAATTATTATAACCCTAGGTCTGGAATTTTAGTGTATTCATTTTTGCCTTACAGATCGTGACTCATCATTTAGTATGGGTATAATCATTAGTCAAAATTTTTATAATTCCAAAAATAAAATCTAACATGATGATACCTGGGCACGTGTTTTTTCCTTAGAAGTAATATCTCTTTAAATGAACAGCGTTCCAATGCGAGGGAAGTATTTTGTTGTCCATTGTTTGCTGCCTTGGAAGATTGAAAAACCTTTTTAAGCACGAAGTCCCCAATTTTGAAATATCGCAGACGGGCTTTCCTGTTGTAATATCGTTTAATCATCTGCTTTCGTGCGGTCATTCTTATCAATGCAGCTTCTCTCCTGCCTTCTGATAGATCTAAATTGACCCGAATCTCTTTATTATTAGACACTTGCATTTCTTGTGCTGATCTCGTACTTGGCTCACCTATCTCAACAGTGCCTCAATCATGTATGCTAAAGAGAAGGGGGTCTCACATGTTCTTGTTTTGATGGTTGTACGGTATGCCCATAAAACTCCAGGTAACACTTCATGCCAGTTACTATTTGATTCTTCCTGTCGTTTCTTCAAATTATTAATGATGATCTTATTTGTAGACTCTGCCTGCCCATTCCCTACTGGATGATAAGGTGTTGACGTTATCATTTTTATTTGCCAACTTTGAAAGAATTTCATGACTTGAGCTCCGATAAATTGTAGACCATTATCACATACGATATCTTTTGGCACACCGAACCAGCAAATGATATTTCGCCAAATGAAATCCTTGACTTCTTTTTCCCGTACCTGTTTGAATTCTCCTGCCTCTACCTATCTAGTAAAAAAATCAGTAAGTACGAGTAAAAATTTTACCTGTCCTTTAGCTTGAGGTAGGGGTCCAACAATATCCATTCCCGATTTCATGAGCGGCCATGATGCAATAACCAGATATACCAATTTAGCAGGTCGGTGTATGTTGTTACCGTACCTTTGACATTTGTCACATTTAGCTACGAAATTTGTTGCTTCTTCTTCCATTTTGGGCCAATAATACCCTGCCCAGATCAAAGTTCTTAACAATGACCTTCCTCTTGCGTGATTTCAATAATGTCCTTCTTGTATTCCAAATTACATATTCTGTTTGAGAAGGTCTAAGACATATTGCTAAAGGGCCATCAAACATCTTTCGATAAAGGTTACCTTGATTTAAACAATATCGAGCTGCATTCTTACGAAGTGCTTGTGCTTTTGCCTTGTCATCTGGTACAGTACCATACTTAAAAAAAGCTACGATTTCATTTCTGCAGGCCCAAGTTAGATTATTATAATTTACCTCATTCTTGTCAGGTCCTAGAACCGAGTGAAATAAGTGAATAAAAGAGGCATTTACATCTTTTGCTATATCAGCTGCGGATGCAAGGTTCGCTAGGGCGTCTGCTTCGACATTATCATCCCTTGGGATTTGGATAACCTTCCATGATTGGAACTATTTATCAATTCCCTTACCTTTTCCAAATATTGTTGCATCCTTGCCTCTTTGCCTGTGTAAGTCTCCATAATTTGGTTAATCTTGAGTTGAGAATTGCTTTTGGTCACTACCTGACTTATTCCAAGTTTTCCTGACAATGCTAGACCTGCGATCACAGCCTCATACTCTACCTTATTGTTAGTTATAGAATTACATTTAATGGATTGTCTAATGGTTTCTCCCGTAGGTGGTATAAAAAATATTCCTAATCCTGCACCTTTAATATTAGACGATCCATCAGTAAATAAGGTTCAGACCCATGGGTTTGCTCCATTAAGTACCTGAACTTCCTTTTCTGCTTCTAACTGCATCCCTTGACTAAAATCAGCCACGAAATCTGCTAGTACTTGGCATTTTATTGTTGTTCTAGGTAGATAAGTAATTTCATATTCACTTAATTCTATAGCCCACTTAGCTAACCTCCCTGACAATTCATGCTTATGCAATATATTATGTAACGGGAATGTAGTTACAACAACAATTAGATGACATTGAAAATAAGGTCTCAATTAGATGTCATGATTAGAGCTAGTGCCAATTTTTCTAACTGTGGAGATCATGACTTTGCATCTAATAAAGATTTACTAACGTAATAAATAGGAGATTGTTTACCTTGATCTTCTCGTACCAAACTGCACTTACCGTAACTTGTGAAACTGCAAGGTAGATAAAAAGTCTTTCCCTAGCTTTAGGTTTGGCTAACAGTGGTGGATTTGCCAAATATGTCTTCAAATTCCTAAGTGCTTGTTGATATTTCTCATTCCATTCAAAATGATCCTGCTTTTTGAGGGCTGAGAAAAAATTGAAACATTTTTCTGATAATTTTGAGATGAACCTCCCCAAAGCTGTGATCCTACATGTTAGTCTTTGAACATCCTTTTTATTTGAAAGTACATCCGGAATCTCTTCAATAGCTTTAATTTGAGCCGGGTTTACTTCAATATCATGATTATAAATAAGAAAATCTAAAAACATTCCCGATGCCACACCAAAATGCACATTTTTCCGGATTCAATTTCTTATTATACGTGCGTAAATTTCAAATGTTATAGATAATTGTGAAATATGATCCTTTGAATGCAAAGTTTTAACTAACGTGTCATCTATATAAACCTCAATGGTTTTACCTAAATGTTCCTGAAATATTTTAGTAACCAACCTTTGATATGTTGCTCCTGCATTTTTAAGACCAAATTACATTACCTTATAACAGTAAGTTCCCCTATCTGTTATAAAAGAAGCTTTTTCCTCATCTTCTGGATCCATTTTGATTTGATTATAACCTGAGTACACATCTAAAAAACTTAACAATTCATGTCATACGGTTGCATCAATTAATTGGTCTATATATGGTAAAAGAAAATAATCTTTTGGACAAGCTTTATTAAGGCATGTGTAATCCACACAAACACGCCATTTACCATTTTCTTGGGAACCACAATAGTATTAGTTAACTAGTCGGGGTATTTTACCTCACGTATTGACCCTATTTTGAGTAACTTCTTAACTTCCTCCTGAATTACCTGATTTTTGAAGGCTCCTTGTTTTCGCTTCTTTTGCTTGATCGGGGGATACATTGGGTCTTCATTTAATTTATGAGTTCCGGTGGTATCCCTGTCATATCAGAGTGGTACCAAGAAAAACAATCTAAGTTAGCTTTTAAAAATTCAATTAACTCTTGTTTTACCTCTAGTTTGAGATTGGCTCCTATATACACCTTCCTTTCAGGTTGGTGTGCAAATAATACCACAGCTTCGAGTTCTTCAATTGTGATTTTGATGTTCTCATTTTTCTCTAGTTCTTGAATAATATCTGGTCTTGAATCCACATCTATTATCCTTCCTCAGTTAACGATAAAACAACTCCCTCCTTAACTGAATCTTGTAGTTGCTATTTGGCTTCACCTTGAATAGTTGAATCAACAATAGAGTTTATGCTTCTAGATGTTTGGTGATTGCCCCTAATTTGGAAAATTCCCCATGGTGAGGGAAATTTGATAACTTGATGCAATGTTGATGAAAAAACATCCATATCGTGAATCCATGGCCTCCCAAGGATTATGTTGTAAGCCATCTCCATATCTACCACCTGAAACTTAGTATCTTTGACAACACCTTCTGCAAAGGTGGTGAGGATAGCTTCACCCTTGGTTATAACGTTAGAGTTATCAAACCCTGATAAATTATGTGCCTTTGGAACCAACTTGTCCTCAGATTGCATTTCATGTAATACTCATACCAAAATAATATTTATCGGACTTCCTAGATCAATCAGAACACATTTAATGTTAGTATTATGTACGAGTAATGATATTACCAGTGCGTCATTATGTGGTGTCATGAGGCCTTCTGTATCTGTGTCATTGAATATGATTTTCTATTCCTCCAACATGTGTCGTAGCCGCTTTCCATGTGTGAACGTCATTTTGGATATTTTATTGGTTGCAGTATATGAGACACCGTTTATATTTTCTCCTCCACTTATAATATTGACTGTCCGTTTCTGAGAGGGCGGCTTCGGGGGTTCCTGCCTATTTTTCATATGCACTTGTTTGCCTTTTTCACTGAATAATTCAGTGAGGTATCCTTGCTTTATCAAATGGTCCACCTCACTTTGTAAAAACCCGCAATCTGTGGTTTTATGTCCATGATTATTGTGGAATTCACACCAATGATCAGGGATTCTACTACTCGAGTTTCATCTCATCTGTTTCGGCAACCGTACCTTATCTCACATGCCTCTCAAAATAGCTATGAGCACGAAAATAGTTAATTTATAATTGTAACCACCAAACCTTGCCTTCAAACCCCCATCAACATCTCGCTGTCCGCGTGTTCCTCGTTCATTGTTAAATCTAGATAAAGAGCCTGATTCCCTGTATCTAGGTTTGGGGTCTTACCTCTCTTGTTTTGACCTCGAGTCTTTTCCCGCAGGTCCCATAAGAGGATAGTACCTATTTTTACCTGACCTCATATCATTATCAACACGCCTTGAACTCGTTCTCATCTATTTTTGGTTGCAAGATAATATTTTCCTCGATCTTCGTCTTTGTGTTATACCTGTTGTAGACATCGTTCCACCTTGTTGCTGGGAATTCCCAAAGGCTTTCTTCGAGTCTCCTCGTGTCTTTTGAACTTTTCTCATTCAAATTACTAGCAAAGGCTATGGCCGCCCAGTTGTCAGGTACTCGTGGCAGCAACATTCTTTCCCATTGAAATCTATGTACAAATTCTCTTAATAACTCGGAATTCCCTTGCTTAATTTTGAAGATGTCCTCCATCCTTTTCTTAACTTTTTGAGCTTCCGAGTGTGCTTTAATAAATAAATCTGCAAGCTCAACATAAGAATTTATTGAATTTTTAGGTAAAAGAGAATGCTAGGTTTAAGCTCCCTTGGTGAGTGTTTCGCCAAATCTTTTTACCAGGATCGATTCAATTTGTTTCTTAGTCAAATCATTTCCTTTAACTCCAGTGGTGAAGGCTGTAATGTGATCTCGTCGGTCTGATGTTCCATCGTACTTAGGAATACCAGGCAATTTGATTTTCTTTGTAACTGGAAGAGGGGCTGCACTTGGCTTCCATGGCTATTGTGATTATTTGTCTATGTCCACTCCTTTAATCATGGGCGATACCCCAGGTATTTGTTTTATGCGTTTATTTTGTTCCTTAAGTTGTCTCTGCAAGCTTAGTACAAGATTTTGTAAATCGGAATTAACTTTGTTACCTGGGTCTTCTTCTTGCGTTTCACTAGGGGTTTCACCGCTGCCTGAATTAACCAGTCCAGAACGGGGGTTCTCTAAAGTATTATTGTTTGGAATTGATGTAGACGGAGCAACGAGTAACTAATTAACGAAGGCTTGAAGAGCTTTGCTTACATGATATTGCAATTATTTTCTGTAGTGCCTCATTCATATCCTCGAAATTATTGAACTTTTCTTGTTTATTTTCCTGAGATCCATCGGGAGTGCCTTTACGAGATCGTCGTGGAGAGTTTTGTGGAGAACCTTGTGGTGAATCTCAAGGAGAATGTCCTTGAATTTGTTGGTTTGTTTGAATTTCTGGAAGTCCTCTGATGTTGTAGTTGTTGTTTGACATGATTGATTTGAACAAGAAAATCAAATAGAAGTAACATTGATTATCAGATTTCGGTAACAGGACCAATTTGTTTAACCAAAAAATAGATTTTCAGTCAAATATAGAATATAGAAGAATCGGGTTACTGATAATCGAGAAATAAATAAAGAAAAGAATTTATAAAATGCACAAGTATGAATGCTTGTAAATCAATAATATATTCCAGTAGTATCTTGTGTTTTCTTTGATTACATGTTTCTCGTTTTATAGGTCTTTTGAAGAATCTTTGAAAATGTACGTTACATTCAAGCTATAATGAGGTCATTATAAATATTTAATGACATTTAATGCTACGTTATACAATCATTACATTGAATGTAAATATCCCTTAACGGCTCTAGTACTTGTTTCTTTTGTAATGACGTGTATCTTCATTCTCTTATGTATCCCGATTCATCGTCTTTTCATATCTCCTTCATAATTACACATTAAATAGGTACGGGTCATCCGAGCCTTTTAACTCGTACCTTCCCTTTGCTTCTGTATCTCTTTTTTACCTCATTCCTTTGCTCTGTATCTCTTTTTCACCTCATTGTCTTGTACTTCTTTTTATCCACGTTAGCTTAGACCTTTTGACCTCATATCCTATAAGTAACCCCACATGTCATGCCACGTTATTATTCATTCATATATTTAATTTTTTCCCAATACACTTTCCATTTTACATTTTCTGTTCTCATCTCTCATGAACCCTCTCTCATATAACTCCCTAGAAGAACTTCATTGGAGCTCCAGATCGAGCTTGGAGCTCATCTTCAAAGTCAGATTAAACAAATAGCGTAAGCTAAAAAATTACTCCGTAGTAAGTTATTAGTTGTATCACAAAATACTAAGGAATTTGCTAATTAAGTTTAATAGTTCTAGAGATGGACACACAATATACCGTTTCTTCCGACATTCATTACCTTTCTTTTCTTTTCTATTTCTTGTAAAAAATAAAATAATCATCATAAGGTATGCTGTTAATCAACTACTAAACCTTTCATTAAAAATATCAAAGCTAAACTTTTCTGCCTTAGCAGCCTCAGCAGCATATTCCATCATATTTTAATAATTAACTCAATGATCATCCTTTTGAGTCCTTTGATATTTGTCACTTCAAACCTCCTTCTTTTCCTAATTGTTTTTTCAGTTAATTTTTTGATGTTACTTATGCCTCATACAATATCTAAAATAGTGCTTGTTTGACTCAAAATGTTTGCAAACTTTTATGAATTCAGAACAATCAATGAAAATGAAGAGCCAATCATAGCAGATCGTAACATATCTGAAATTTAATAAGGGAAAAGATAATGAAAATATTTGTATGGACAACAGAATATATTGGTGATCTTTATTCATGATAATGAATTAATCTGCCTCTGCATGAAGAGGTTCAGATCTTTACAATCATGTTTCAATAGATCTATCGTTATTCTATTTTTTGTCTTGGGTTCTCACTCTGTATTTTACTCTGTATTTCTTAGAGCCCCATGGGGAGAGAGTCGAACCCCTTTTCTGATGTCCTCCCTTGTATTTATAGACATTTGTTGTACGAGTTGACTTTCTTGGAGATCGAGCCCATATTAGGGAGTTATTTCGAACATATCCGAAAAGTATCAACCCCGGCCAAGGCTTTGGGCGAATACGGGTAGTATTCTCGATTGAGGCGATCTTGGCACCTGTTATGTTTGTGCTAGTCGAAAAGAACGACCAATCTAATTGATTGTCGCGGGATTGAATTATGACCCATACAGTTAGTCCCTCCGCTTATCATGGTCACCTCGAGATCGATCCTGGTAAGGGGATATGATCGATCAAAGAACGACCCCTTTCCGGGCGAGGGGGGATGATAATTGCTCGTGACGCCTTATTACTATTTCTTATCGTACGATGGGGGTACGACCTTGTCTGCCAATATTCTTGGCGAATGGAAATAGACGGTACACCGTAATCATGAGTTAGGATATGTTTTGTCCGTAAGGACTTTGGGGACGCAGGGTCTAGTCGCCTCGGTCGGTGAGGCATTTGTGTTTATATGGTAACTGAGGTAGTAACCACGACTTTGACGCATGCACTTGGGTCTTAATCGTGGTGGAGTCCGTTTCGGTAGAATTGAACCGTTTTTCGACGGTTGGAATGGCGCCTGTTGGTTTCCCAAGGTTCGATTTGGTTTCCTATAAGATGGTTTGGAATGCTTGATTCTCAACACTCCCTGGCTTATTTGCAACTCTCATTTCCGGTTAACTCCATAGATTCTTTCTTCTCTGCGAAGCGTTATTATTTGTTCTTAGTTGAATCCACCACTGTTTTCTTATCTTTCAAGTGACTTTGAGCAATGGCTGGTTCTTCTTCTTGTGGCACCGGTTAACCCTCTTGTGATCGAAGGACTGTCTCCGGTGCTCGTGGATGGCGGTCGAAATGAGACCGAGAGGGCTCCATCGGTAGATGAAATTCTTCCTGCCGCCGAGAGCTTAGCGGTGGATTTCACTGCTGATGGTAGAGATGATCCGGTAGATGAAACCCCGTTAATGGGGGAAGTACGTATGACCCAGTTACGGGAACAAGGGCTCATACCCTCTCATGTTGATATCGTGCTAGCCCGACCGGAGGAGCGGGTCCACATCGACCATGCTGGGTATTGTGTATTTTATTCTAATCCTCTCAGACTGGAGTTCAGGGCCCCCCTTCCCAACCTGGCAGTCGATCTTTGTCGAAATTACAATGTGTGTCTGGGGCAGCTCACCCCATCTCTGTATAAGCTCCTGGCGATGTTGCTGAAATTCGCAGAGTTGGCTGGCCGGACTGTTACGCTGCAGCACGTGCTTGATCTATACGCCCTCAGCGAGTTTAGGGGAGTATGATCCGGATGGTTAAGTGCGGGTCGCAGGGTTTGACGGCTGCTTTGGATGACGAGGTCGAGCCTCGTCAGTTTGAACAATTTTTCTATATTCGGACTGGGCATTTGGTGGCGCCCTATCAAAGATTTCCAGAGACTTGGAATCATAGGCGTAAGTTATACTCTGTTTCTTTGATTGGGTTGACTTCTTTCCTTTTCTTTATCTTCGGACAGTCACTATTTTCGTTATTATTTCTATAGCCAACAGGTCACCCGTATCTCTATTCAGCAGTCTGCGCGGATGGCTCGAAGTCGTCCTCCCGCATACTGAGGGGGTCCGTTCGTGGCCATCTTTCTGGAGGAGATATGGTTGGGGGCCGGCTGTAGGTAGGAGGTTTTCCCTCTTTGTATGTGATTTATTCTGATTGTTGCTATAACCTGTGACTTATCCAATTCTATATTTGCAGGGAGGGTGTACCGCGGTAGGGCTCCCCAATTAACATTCAGGCGGCCTGGTGCGATTGCCAGATTTTTTGCTGCGCTGATGCCGAGCCAGGTGCCCAGGGCCGCCTCAGTCGAGTCTTCCGCGTCGTCGTCTCTTGTACGCTTTTTAATCCGTGGCGGAGGCCTGTCGGGGACTTTTCGCCTGCGGGATGATTCGTTTTCTTGTGACGAGGAGGATATGCCTATAATTAGGTGCAGGATAATTTACCCTCCGACCTCGTCAGCGGCTCGACTCGCTCCTATTGATGTGGTAAACATGGATTTCCCCATTCTGGGGCGAGGGAGAATGTGGACGTGGCACACGCCCCGGACGGCGGGCCAGGAGAAGGTGAGGCTCTGGCTTGAGAGGATAGAGAGGGAATTGCTTCCCCTACCGCTCAATCTTTCACTCATATGGTAGAGGTGGGAGAACCTTATCAGCTGGTTATAGATATCGGCGGCTCGAGTACTCCTTCAACGGAAGTGGCGGCGGCGGGAGAGGGTTACACTCTGACTCTGATTTGGACTCTGAGGACGTACGAATGTTTCGTGATGGGATCACGAATGCGGCAGTCCATCCGGATGGGAGGCCGCGTGTAATTGAGATTCCTATGAATGAGAACTTGTTGCTAAAGGACTCTGCTTTGGTGCCGCAGCTTGGTCGGTTGTGTTGTGCGGTTGGGAACGAGTCGCTGAGGGGGTGCCGGATGTCGGCTTGATGAATGAGGTGGCCGTGCTGGGAATGAGGGTATGTATTCCTGGGTGACTACTTGCTTGTGTGTACCTCATTTTCCTCTTCTTACGAGCTTCTGCATCCTTGTCTGGCTCCTTCATTCTTTTCGTTTTGCTGGTGTTTTTTTGCAGGTAGAGAGCCTCCGTCGGGCCAATGTTCGGTCTGGGTGCTTCTACGCGTTATTGATAGGTGTCGTCGGTACCGGAATAGGTGTAGGGAACTTAGCGAGTGCATAAGAACTGATCCATGTCACACCTCCTTTTTCTGCAAACAAACTATTTAATACTACACCCCAGGAAGGGATATAATTATAAAAGGAAAGGAGTTTTTCCAATAAAAGGACAATCAGAATGAGATTTATTAATTAATTTTTAGATTCGCCACTTGGGAAAATAATCGTGTCCCAAGTCACCGGTTTAATCTCGAACCGAGGTAATTATGACTCTGTTTAACAGTCCGCGAAATCAAAAATCCGGATAAGGAATTCTGTTAACCCGGGAGAAGGTGTTAGGCACTCCCAAATTTCGTGGTTGTAGCACGGTCACTCAACTATTTTATTTATTTTTATCTAATTTCTATATGTGTTCTACTTTATGTGCATTTATTAATATTCTGCTTTATCATTTTTAGAAGAATTGCGATGTCACAAAAACATATTTCGAGTCACACTACAACTAGTACACCTGTGACTTTAATGCGTTTCAGTTTCGCCGAGAATAAAATTTGGGTCACATAAATACGCACCCGTATTTAGGAAAGTAAATTTATTAAAGTGGTTCCTAAAGAGTCTATCGTGTTGTTATCTTTTGGAAAGACCGTGAAATTCGCAAAACGGTCCTTCCAAATCTACATGTTTTATATCAATTATTTGAGGGCCCAGTGTGTTTTGTTTTCTAATGAGGCTCGTCTCATTATTATTTATTAAAGGTCAAACTGAGTAACTAAATTTTCTATTTTTCTTTTTCCCCTATCTACGAAAGAAAAAATCCTAATTAATCAAGTTAATTCGTGACAAAATATAGTAAGATATTGGGGCTTGTAAGCACTCGTATTTTAATCAATTGATGGTTTTGGGCCTTTCTATAGTCCACATGAGAGAATCATCACACAACACTAAACTATGCCCAATGCGTGAGCCTAGTTAAGCATTGGCTATGGGACAAGTACCCCAATTGAATCTTTGCATCATTACTTACATGAACACGATGCATACTTTCATGTATTCATTATACTACTCGTCATTTTAGGTAACTGGCTTATATCAAACCTTATTTCAAAACTAAAGAGTTCCATTATTGACTAGATAAGTGTGTTAATCTATTTGGAAGCATGAAAGACAGACTTCTAAATCAAATTTGTATACACAACGGAGTGTTTTAAACCATACATCTATTTCCTTATTACACAGTCGGGTGTGATGGCGGCTGCTAGGGTTCAGAGATGAGGCTTGAGAGAGAGGTGAGACGATGGGGGGTGTGAACGGGGGTCGGGTCTGGGGAAATATATACTGGGGTGGGGATTTAATCCAGACCATTAGATTTATTTAAATCAATGGTATGGATTACTTTACTAAAGATAAACG
The DNA here is from genome assembly GCA_032618575.1 of Nicotiana noctiflora. Classification (NCBI taxonomy): domain Eukaryota; kingdom Viridiplantae; phylum Streptophyta; class Magnoliopsida; order Solanales; family Solanaceae; genus Nicotiana; species Nicotiana noctiflora. The sequence continues at coordinate 50,428 of JASVEL010005087.1, read as the reverse complement.
ATACCGTTTGGTCTTAGTGGGGAAGGCATGAGTTATGATGGTATGGTCTTGACCGTTCGATCAATTGAATTGAACGGCCTGGATTAATGTTTCTGAAACGGGTGAGATAGGGGCGATCTTGGCCATTGATCATCTTGATATCAACAACGTAGATCAAACATACGTGATACGACGTCGTTTCGGGACGTCTGTGAGACCAGCTCGCCTGGACTGTGCAGAGGGGTGTACTGGGCCTGATTTTTAGGGTTATTTAGTTTAGGCTTGGGGTTTAATTTACAAGCTGGCCCAATTCTAAATTCTTTCTCTTTTATTTTGTTTTTCTCTTCATTTTACTTTCTAATTAAAAATCAAATACAAACATAAATTTAAACTTGACCCAAATTATTTTAACAATACTAATTAAATCTAAGTAGTGTTTAATCCAAAGAATCACATATCAAAATCAAAGAAAAATCACATAACTAAATACTAAAATGTAATATACATTAACATTTTTCATTTATTTTATAAAACACTCAGTTTAACAATTAATTCCAAATTGTCCAATTTAAATTGTAAATATAACTGCATCGTATTTTTTTGTATTTTTCTATTTTAAACAAGAATGAACGTGCACACATAGATGCAAAAATAAAGTCTACAAATATTGCAAACAACATAAAAGTATTTTATTTTGAAATTTTTTGGGAGTAGTTCTCATCTAAGGCAAAAATCACGTGCTCACAGCTGCCCCTCTTTGTGCGTAGACATGAAGCGTTTTCGCACAAAGATAAGTGAGCGGGTACGAGCAATTTTTGTCCGCTTGAGCACTCCGTGTGAAGAATTTTGTGGAAAACGTTTGACCGAGCGTTGCTTCGGAAGGCCTCCTACATATCCTGTGTTAAACATGAATCAGGTCAATGTAGTTCGGGGAGTTTTGGTAGCTGGAACTACCGTGCAATTGTGGTTTTACTGTCACTGCTATTGCTGCTGCTATCACTGCTTACCGATCTCCTTATTACGCCATGCTAAAAATAAAACAAGAAGCTAAGCTAGCCTATGGATCATAAGATCTCATCTATCTTTAACTTATTCATGTCGCCTTGCCTTATTGTCGTCTTGTGTTTCTTCCAGTGCTTTTCTTTCGAGAACTTGGAAGTGGCCCTGTCCTCCACTTCTTTGAATATCATTTTTCCTTGTTTTGCTCAATCTGCTGGGAATATAGCTTTCTCCGTCAAATCTGTTATGTTAAAAAGGGTAGACAAAGTTCGAAAGTTGTTCCTCTCTGGATGTGTCTCATCTTTCTTCTAATTCATGTGCTCGGATTTGCGCTGGGAACTTTGTTATAACCCTCCGCTTTAGGGTGGGTTACTGGTTTCAAAACTTGTAACGTGAAGAGCTTTTCCTGCCACTGTTGCCTTCTTTCTCGCTTCTGAATTTGGATTTGTGCTGGGGATCTTCTGACGCGTCCTTCTGCCTTCATGGTGGGTCGCTGATTTCATGACCTACGATGTAAAGACTGAAAAATATTCCTCTTGTTATACCGGTGGGCACCTAATTTCTAAGTTATGAAAATGTATTCCCTCGTTATACAGGTGGGCGCCTAATTGCTAAGATATGAAAATGTATTCCCTCGTTATACAGGTGGGCACCTAATTTCTAAGCCATGAAATGTATTGCCTCATTATATAGGTGGGCGCCTAATTTCTAAGATATGAAATGTATTCCCTTGTTATACAGGTGAGCGCCTAATTTCTAAGACATGAAAAACATTCCCTCGTTATACAGGTGGGTGACTAATTTCTAAGACATGAAAAGTACTCCCTCGTTATACAGGTGTGCGCCTAAATTCTAATACATGAAAAGTATTCCCTCGTTATACAGGTGGGCGCCTAATTTCTAAGACATAAAAAGTATTCCCTCGTTATACAAGTGGGCGCCTAATTTCTAAGACATGAAAATATTTTGTGATGACCCAATGTGGTCAATACTTGTTTTCCTCATTTGTTCTACACTTCAGAGGCCTTGAAAACCTCATTCTATGTTGCTTCGATTTACGTGCACGATCCGGGCGTGTAGCCGGAAAGATTTTGTGATAGAAAATATGAATTCTATGAAGAATTTGGAGAAAAATGATATTAATATTGATATAGATGACTTCGGTCAACATTTTTGGTAAATGGACCCGGACCCGAGATCGGACGGTCCCGGAAGGTCCGTAGGAAAATATGGGACTTGGACATGCGTCCGGAGTCGAATTCTGGAGGCCTAGAGCCCAAGTTATGAATTTTTCTGTGAAATTGTTTTTGCTGTAATTATTAAAGGAAAATGAATTAAATGACCATGGTATCGGGCTCGTATTTTGGTTCCGATGCCCGGTACAAGTCTTAAATATTATAGGCGAAATACATAAATAGCCCTTTCAAGTTGTCCATAACGATCATTTGAACACCTTAACTTGTTATGTGACCAGATAGACACCTCTGCTTGGTATAAGTATATTCTCTTAAACCCCTTACGCTGACATGGCAAATTTTATGTTTTACACTTACATCTAAGCGCGTGAAATCTTTAAAATTAAGCTTTTGTTTTTTTTTTTTGCTAAAATCAAAGTGGACCCCACTATTACACCACCCCAGTTCTGTTTTCTTCTTTTTAATTCAAGCTTGACCACCATCAAATATTCAAAACCCAATTTTCTCCTTTTGCAGATTAATTACTCAGTTAATTCTTGTTCGTCAATGGCTTCGGTTAGCATTGTCATAGTTTTCATGCTCATCGTTGTTCTCTCCATCGTTGTTGTCGCAGCGCATGAGCCTAGTCTTGCACCGGCTCAGTCACCCGACGCCGAAGCGGGATTCTCCTTGTCTATTTCTGGTGCTGTGATTGGAACTTCTATGTTCCTCTCTCTATTTGTTGTACTGAGGCAATAAAAGCTTGTGGGTTTTTGTATTATTTATATTGTAATTGATTTGATTCTTTAAAAAAAAAAATCAAGCTTGAAGCTCCTTCAATGGAGGCCAATTTTTTTTTAAAAGTTAGATTTTATCTTTTCAATAAAATGAAGTTACAATACAGAACTTTGATTAAACTTAGTTAGAGTATTACTACAATGGAGTATTAAACATAGATTCTTTTATTTGGAAGTGAAAAACGGAAGAATATATGAGTTTAGTAGGAGATGTCGTGTGGGTAGGTGGGTGGGTGGGTGGGTGGGTGAGGGGGGAGGTGGCGAGAGGGGGAGTAAGAAGGAAGAAGATGAAGAGGGGTTGGGGGGTTGGTAAATAATAAAAAGATTTTCTAATGTGTTTAGTTTATATTTTTCAAAAATATTATGATAAATTACACATGTCATTCTTTAATTGGTTCATTTGATATGTCACTGGCGAGTGCAACTCACACATATAGTCTGTCAGACTCGGGTGTTCACGAGATACATTTAACAGCCACTTGAAGTGCTTAACTGGAAATAATCTCAGTAGAGGTGTTCAACTGATCGTTGTGGACAACTTAAAGGGGCTGCTTACGTATTTCGCCAATATTATATATGTGCTTTCTGCAAAGTTTGGTGACATTCGGATGTCATTTGATATGTTTTGGACCTTGAGTTCAATGTTTGAAAGTTTGAAAACCAAAAGTATGAAAATCGTGAACTTGAGTCTTGAATTGATGAAAACGATGTTATATTGGCGATGTGATCGCACGAGCAAGTTTGTAATATGTTTTTGATGTTGTGTACATGTTTGGTATGGAGCCCCGAGGGCTCAGGGTGAGTTTTGAGTTGGTCCCGAGAGGCTTTAGCCATAAATAATTCAGATGTTCAGTGCAGCAGGTCTCACGCGGCCACACTACATTTCTGTGCGGTCCACATGGAACTGGATCCGAGGGGTTGCGTTTGGCTAGCGCGGCCGCACACCAAAAGTGTGTTGTCTGCGTGGCCAGGTTCCGTAGGGTCACGGTTGATCAGTGTGGCCGCACGCCAAAACAGTACGGTCCGCGTGGCCAGGTTCCGTGGGGTCGCGTTTGACCAGCGCGGCCGCGCACCAAAACAGTGCGGTCCGCGCTGGGTAGGTCCAGAGGATGCGTATTCCTTCCCCTATTGGCGCGGCCGCATGGCATTTTTGTGCGGTCCGCGCCTGCTTCCCGAAATAGTATATATAAACCGAATCCTCACCTATTTTACACTTTTTTCAAAACCCAAAATATAAGAGGCGATTGTTCAGACAATTCTTCTTCTTCAGAACGATTGGTAAGTAACTTCCACTGTATTTTCCCTTCTTTTTAACATCTTTAAACATAAATTCCATTTCAAAATAAGGATTTTCAATGGGGGAATTGGGAGTTTAGAGTAGAGCTAGGGTTTTCATAAATTGGGGAATTGGACCTCGAATTGAGGTCCAATTTTGAAACAAATCATATATTTGAACTCATGATGGAATGGGTAACCGGATTTTGGTCTAAAGCCCAAGTTCCGACCACGTGGGGCCAGGGGCGTTTTGGGAAATTTTGGGGTAAACTTTGGGAAAACCATTTCTAAGCATTCAAACTAAGTTATATAGTACTTATTAATGTAGTGGAATCAATTGTGATTAGATTCGAGCAAGTTGAAAGCCGAAAATTCGGGGAAAAAGCCATAATTGAAGCATAATTTGGACTCCAGGGCTAGAGGTAACTGTTTGTTCTATCCTAGCTTGAGGGAATAGGATTATGTGCTATGTGCTACGTGGTCGAGTATGGTGTATGGGCTGTGGTGACGAGCATCCATACACTGGCGTCTAGCATGATCGTGAGTCGTTGTTAATACTTGTTGTGAGACATATTTGAAGATAAATTGTTGAACCCTTGCCGGTTGTAGAATTGCTATTGATTGCCCTTGCCGGGACTTTGTTGAAATAATTATTGTGTCCCTTGCAGGGATGCTTCATGATTTGTTGTTTTCATTCCTTGGATGGTTCATGATTTATTGTGTTCATTCTCTGCCCTTAGCTGTGATTGTTATTTGGGTGAGGAAGAGTGATAATGCACGAAGGGTGATGTCGTGCCTTGATTTATTGATTATGCACGAAGATTAATATCATGCCTTACTTATTGATTTTTGCACGAAGGTTAATGCTGTGCCATGTTATTGATTATGCACGAAGGATCATGCCGTGCCATGTTATTGAACCATGTAAGAAGGATCATGCCGTACCATGTATGTGAGGATGAGAGTAAAAGCACGAAGGGTGATGCCGTGCACTTTAATTGCTTATTTGGTGAGGATGAGAGTAAAAGCATGAAGGGTGATGCCGTGCAACTATTTTCTAATTCATTGACTTGACATTACTTGTTTCTCATTATACTTGTTTTCCTTGTTGATTTAATAGCTGTTGTTAACTGTTGAGTTCTTCTGTGACATTCCTTGTTGCGTTGTTACTTGGTTATTTCTCGTTATCTTGTACATATATATAGAACTGCACAGGTTTATGTGGGTGTATGGTCCTAGGCTTGTCACTACTTCGCCGGGATAGGCCAGGCACTTACCAATACATGGGGTCGGTTGTGCTGATACTGCACTTCTGTGCATTTTTGCACAGGTCCAGGTTTCGATCAGGAGCAACAACAGTAGATCTTTGGCATGGGAGTTGATTATATTTGAGACCGAGGTAGCTTGCAGGCGTCCGCAGGCCCGGCGTCTCTTCCTTTTATTTATGTTATTAGCTGTAGTCTCCTTGTTCCGAGACAAACAGATTATGTTATATTTCTTTCAGACCTTTATGTGTAGTATTCATGTAGTAGTTTGTGAGTTTGGTGACTCCACGTCTTGGGTAGAGGATTTCAGTATCAGTTTACCTTGAAACTACTTATTTCTATTTTTAGAAAGTCTTCCGCACTTGTTTAATTAAGGTTATGATTTTGGTTGTTAAATTGAGTATGAAATATTGCTAAAAACAGGATAGTGTGAATGAAGTGGCTTGCCTAGCTACCGCGAGTAGGCGCCATCACTATCCCGATGTTGGGGGAAAAATCTGGGTCATGACAAGTTGGTATCAGAGCTCTAGGTTACATAGGTCTCACCACTCACAAATAAGCTTAGTAGAGTTTGAGAGGTAGGTACGGAGACGTCTGTACTTGTCCTCCAGAGTCTATTGAGTTAGGAAAGAGTCTCTCATTTGTTCCTTCTTGTCGTGCTATTTGTCCTTCAAATACTGATTGAACTTCTCCTCTGTCCTTTCGTAGATGGTGAGGACACGCGCTTCTTCGTCCGTTGACCAGCAGCCCGAGCCCCAGGCAGCTCCCGTGAGGGGCAGGGGCCGAGGCCGCATTGGAGGTCGTGGTAGGGGTAGAGCTCAGCCCCCGGCAGCTATTCCAGAGCTGGAGCCTCATATTGAGACTGGCGATGAGGTTCTAGTCCCAGCAGCCCCAGTGGGCTAAGCTCAGGTCCCAGGAGAGGCCTTATTTAACCCGGATCTTCGGGATGCCTTGGTCAGGATAGCGGGTTTTATGGACAGCGTTGCCAGAGCAGGTTTATTACCAGTTGCACCAGCCACTTCTCAGGTTGGAGGAGGGGCCCAGACTCCTATTGCTCGTACTCCGGAGCCAGTAGCTCCTCAGCCTCAGGCACCAGTGGTTCAGCCAGCTGTGGCCACTCAGTCAGGTGTCACAGCTCAGGCCGGAGATGGAACGGAGCGGCCATGACTTCTGATTCTTTATGGAGACTTGATCGGTTCTCCAAGCTGTTTACCACTACCTTCAGTGGTGCCACATCAGAGGATCCTTAGGATTTCTTATTTAGTTGCCATGAGATTCTCAAGACTATGGGGATAGTGGAGTCCAATGGAGTTGACTTATGTACATTCAGGCTTTCAGGATCCGCCAAGACTTGGTGGAGGGATTATTGTTTGAGTCAACCAGCAAGGTCCCCGGCTTTATCTTGGGATCAGTTTGCAGAGTTATTTCTGGAGAAGTTTCTCCCTGTTACTCAGCGGGATGCACTTCGGAGGCAGTTTGAGCCCCTCCAGCAGGGCACTATGACTGTCACTCAGTACGAGATGAGATTTGTTGATTTGGCACGTCATGCAAAGGTGATACTTCCCACAGAACGGGAGAGGGTCCGCAGGTTCATAGATGGGCTTAATCAACCAATTAGACTCTAGATGGCTATGGGAGTAGGGAGTGATATATCATTTCAGGAGGCAACTAATGCAGCACGTAGAGTTGAGATGGCTCTTACTTGGGGAGGTGGTTATTCTTCAGAAAAGAGGTCTCGTCATTCAGGCAGGTTTAGTGGTTCTTCTTCTGGTGGCAGGGAATCTTTCGATAGGGGCCAGTCTTCCAGGCCTTTCCATTCCGCCCTTCAGGCTTCACAGGGTGGACCAGGCGATCGTGGGTTTCGTGAGCAGTATTCAGATCAGTCTCCTATTAGTGCCCAACCTCTTCAGAGTGTTCGTGGAGGCCATTCAGGTCGTCAGGGCCAGTGGCCCCATCAGCCTAAGAGTTGCTATGATGGTGGTGACCCAAGTCATCTTGTCAGATTCTGCCCTCGAGCGACGGGCAACACTCAGCAGTGGGGCCCTCGTCCCATGATTCAGGCCCCAGCTGACCCTCAGCCTACCCAGCCAGGCAGAGGCGAGGGCAAAGATCATAGAGGTGGAGGTCGAGACTGTGGAGGTGGAGACTGTCCAGCCAGAGGCAGAGGTCAGCCAGTTGATAACCGTCCTAGGGATGTAGCTCAGAGGGGAGGTGCTGATCCCCGATTCTATGCTTTGACAGCCAGGCCAGAGGCTGAGGCATCAGATGCCGTGATTACAGGTATCATTATTGTTTGTGGCAGAGGTGCTTCAGTACTATTTGACCCTAGGTCTACATATTCATATGTGTCTTCCTACTTTGCACCATATTTGGCCGTACCTATCTGTGCTCTGGATATTCCAGTTTATGTGTCTACACCAGTGGGAGACTCCATTGTAGTCGACTGGGTACATCGCTCGTGTGTAGTTATCTTTGGGGGTCTTGAGACCCGTGTTGATCTGTTGCTTTTGGACATGGTAGATTTTGATGTCATATTGGGGATGGACTAGTTGTCCCCATACCATGCTATTCTAGATTGTCATGCCAAGACTGTGACCTTGGCCTTGCCAGAATCACCCCGACTAGAGTGGAAATGTACCTCAAGCCACTCCGTTCGCACCGTTATTTCCTATGTTAAGGCTCGACGCATGGTCGAGAAGGGGTGTCTAACTTATCTGGCTTATGTTCGTGATTCCAGCGCAGAGGTTCCTTCCATTGAGTCAGTCCCTATTGTACGGGAGTTTCCTGAGGTTTTTCCTTCAGACCTGCCGGGCATGCCACCCGATAGGGATATTGATTTCTGTATTGATCTGGCACCGGGCACTCAGCCCATCTCTATTCCACCCTATCGTATGGCCCCGCCGGAGTTAAAAGAGTTAAAAGATCAGTTGCAAGACATTCTTGAGAAGGGCTTCATCAGGGCCAATATTTCCCCCTGGGGAGCACCTCTATTGTTTGTGAAGAAGAAAGATGGCTCGATGTGGATGTGTATTGATTATCGACAATTGAACAAAGTGACAATAAAGAATAAGTATCCACTGCCGAGGATTGATGATTTGTCTGACCAGCTTTAGGGAGCGAGGGTGTTCTCAAAGATAGACTTGAGGTCAGGCTACCATCAGCTGAAGATCAGGGTGGCTGACATTCCTAAGACAGTCTTTTGCACTAGATATGGGCATTATGAGTTCTTGGTCATGTCCTTCGGGTTGACTAATGCCCCAACAGCATTCATGGAGTTAATGAATCGGGTGTTCAGGCCTTACTTAGATTTGTACGTGATAGTCTTTATAGATGACATCCTGGTATACTCCCGCAGACAGGAAGAGCACGAGCAGCACCTCAGAGTGGTTCTTCAGACTCTGAAGGATAATCAACTATATGCCAAGTTTTCGAAATGTAAGTTCTGGTTGAGTTCGGTGGCATTTCTGGGCCACATCGTATCAGTGGAAGGTATTCAGGTGGACCCAAAGAAGATTGAGGCAGCCCAGAATTAGCCTCGACTAGCTTCAGTGACTGAGATCCGGAGTTTCTTGGTATTAGCAGGTTACTACCGTCGATTTGTAGAGGGGTTTTCTTCAATTGCAGCCCTGATGACCAGGTTGAACCAGAAGGGTACCCAGTTCCAGTGGTTAGAGGAGTGTGAGGCGAGCTTTCAGAAGCTCAAGACAACCTTGACTACCGCACCGGTGCTGATACTACCTACGGGTGTAGGACCTTATACAGTTTATTGTGACGCATCTCGTACAGAGCTTTGAGCGGTACTGATGTAGGATGGTAAGGTTATCGCTTATGATTCGAGACAGCTAAAAATACATGAGAAGAATTATCCAGTCCATGATCTTGATTTAGCAGCTGTGGTTCATGCCTTAAACATCTGGAGACCTTATCTATATGGTATGACGTGTGAGGTGTACACTGATCACAAGAGCCTACAGTATTTGTTCAAGCAAAAGGAGTTGAATCTATGACAGCGGAGATGGTTAGATTCACTGAAAGACTATGATGTTACTATCCTATACCACCCAGGTAAGGCCAATGTGGTGGCCGATGCATTGAGTAGAAAGTCTGCCATCATGGGTAGTCTTGCATTCATTCCGGTCAGTCAGAGACCATTTGCTTTAGATGTCCAGACCTTAGCCAACCGATTCATGAGATTAGACATTTCTGAGCCTAGCAGGGTGTTAGCCTGCACGATCGCTCGTTCTTCTCTATTAGAGCGTATCCGTGAGAGGCAATTTGATGATCCTCATTTGCGTGATTTGAGAGATATTGTACAGCGGGGAGGTGCCACGAAGGTAACTTTAGATGATGACGGAGTATTAAGATTGCAGGGGCGAGTTTGTGTGCCCAATGTCGATGGGATTCGAGAGTTGATCTTAGCGGAGGCCCACCGTTCACGGTATTCTATTCACCCGAGCGCCGTGAAGATGTATCAGGACTTACGGTAGCACTATTAGTGGCGCAGGATGAAGAAAGATATCGTTGCGTATGTTGCTCAGTGTCTAAATTGTCAACAGGTGAAATATGAGCACCGGAGGCCTGGTGGTGTATTCCAAAGAATCGAAATTCCTGAGTGGAAATGGGAGCGGATCACTATGGACTTCATTACTGGGACTTCCTTTGACTCGGAGGAAATTTGATGCTATTTGGGTCATTGTTGATAGGCTGACCAAGTCAGCACACTTTATTCCTGTATCTGTCTCCTACTCATCGGAGAGGTTAGCAGAGATTTACATCAGAAAGATTGTTCAACTTCATGGGGTGCCGGTATCTATTATCTCCGATTGGGGTACCCAGTTTACCTCACGGTTCTGGAGAGCGGTCCAGTAGGAGTTAGGCACTCAAGTTTAGCTGAGTACAGCTTTTCATCCTCAGACGGATGGTCAGTCCGAGAGGACTATTCAGATTCTAGAGGACATGCTTCGAGCCTATGTCATTGATTTCGGAGGCTCGTGGGACCAGTTTCTGCCATTAGCAGAGTTCGCCTACAATAACAGCTACCAGTCCAGCATCCAGATGTCCCCGTATAAGGCATTGTATGGTAGGCGATGTCGATCTCCAGTCGGATGGTTTGAGCCGGGAGAGGCTCGGTTGTTGGGTACAGACTTAGTTTAGGAGTCCTTAGACAAGGTCAAGACTATCCAGGAGAGATTGCGTTCAGCTCAGTCTAAACATAAGACTTATGCGGATCGTAAGGTTCGAGATGTAGATTTCATGGTCGGTGAGCGAGTGTTGCTCCGAGTGTCGCCTATGAAGGGCTTGATGAGGTTCGGGAAGAAGGGCAAGCTCAGCCCTAGGTATATTGGTCCATTTGAGATTCTAGACAGAGTGGGAGGGGTGGCTTACAGATTAGCTTTGCCGCCTAGCTTATCAGCCGTGCATCCAGTTTTTCACGTATCTATGCTTCGGAGATACCACGGCGATCCCACACATGTGTTAGACTTCAGTACCGTCCAATTGGACAATGATCTATCCTACGAGGAGGAGCCGGTGGCTATTCTAGACCGGCAGGTTCGACAGCTGAGGTCGAAGAGTTATCCTTCTGTGCGTGTTCAGTGGAGAGGTCAGCCTCCTGAGGCATCAACCTGGGAGTCCGAGTCCGATATGCGGAGCCGCTACCCACACTTATTTCCTGACTCAGGTACTTCTTTCTTTTGTCAGTTCGAGGACGAACGGTTGTTTTAGAGGTGGAGATTGTGACGACCCAAAGGGTCATCACTTATTTAATGTTGCCTCAATTTACGTGCACGATCCAGGCATGTAGCCGGAAAGATTTTGTGATAGAATATGAATTCTATGAGAAATTTGAAGAAAAATGATATTAATATTGATATAGTTGACTTCGGTCAATATTTTTGGTAAACGGATCCGGACCCGAGATCGGACGGTCCCGGAAGGTCCGTAGGAAAATATGGGACTCGGACATGTGTCCGGAGTTGAATTATGAGGCCTAGAGCCTAAGTTACAGATTTTTCTATGAAATTGTTTTTGCTGTAATTATTAAAAGAAAAATGAATTTAATGACCATGGTATTGGGCTCATATTTTGGTTCCGACGCCCAGTACAAGTCTTAAATATTATATATGTGCTTTCTGCAAAGTTTGGTGACATTCGGATGTCATTTGATATGTTTTGGACCTTGAGTTCCAAGTTTGAAAGTTTGAAAACCAAAAGTATGAAAATCATGAACTTGAGGCTTGAATTGATGAAAATGATGTTATATTGGCGATGTGATCGCACGAGCAAGTTTGTAATATGTTTTTGATGTTTTGTACATGTTTGGTATGGAGCCCCGAGGGCTTGGGTGAGTTTTGAGTAGGTCCCAAGAGGCTTTAGCCGTAAATAATTCAGATGTTCAGTGCAGTAGGTCTCACGCGGCCGCACCACATTTCTGTGCGGTCCGCGTGGAACTGGATCCGAGGGGTTGCATTTGGCCAGTGCGGCCGCACACCAACAGTGTGCGGGCCGCGTGGCCAAGTTCCGTAGGGTCGCGGTTGATCAGTGCGGCCACACACCAAAACAGTGCGGTCCGCGTGGCCAGGTTCTGTGGGGTCGCATTTGACCAGCGCGGCCGCGCACCAAAATAGTGCGGTCCGCGCTGGGTAGGTCCAGAGGATGCATATTCCTTCCCTTGTTGGCGCAACTGCATGGCATTTTTGTGCGGTCCGCACCTGCTTCCCGAAATAGTTTATATAAACCGAATCCTCAGCTATTTTATACTTTTTTCAAAACCCAAAACATAAGAGGCGATTTTTCAGACAATTCTTCTTCTTCAAAACGATTGGTAAGTAACTTCCACTGTATTTTCCCTACTTTTTAACATCTTTAAACATAAATTCAATTTCAAAACAAGGATTTTTAATGGGGGAATTGGGAGTTTAGAGTAGAACTAGGGTTTTCATAAAATGGGGAATTGGACTTCGAATTGAGGTCCGATTTTGAAACAAATCATATATTTGAACTCGTGAGGGAATGGGTAACCGGATTTTGGTCCGAACCTCGAGTTCCGACCACGTAGGGCTAGGGGCATTTTGGGAAATATTGGGGTAAACTTTGGGAAAACCATTTCTAAGAATTCAAACTAAGTTATATAGTACTTATTAATGTAGTGGAATCAAATGTTATTAGATTCGAGCAAGTTGAAAGCGGAAATTTCAGGGAAAAAGCCATAATTGAAGCATAATTTGGACTCCAAGGCTAGAGGTAAGTGTTTGTTCTATCCTAGCTTGAGGGAATAGGATTATTTGCTATGTGTTATGTGATCTAGTGCGGTGTATGGGCTGTGGTGACGAGCATCCATACACTGGCGTCTTGCATGACCGTGAGTCGTTGTTAATACTTGTTGTGAGACATATTTGAAGATAAATTGTTGAACCCTTGCCGGGTTGTAGAATTGTTATTGTTCTCCCTTGCCGGGACTTGTTGTGAAATGAGATAGTGATTGCCTTTGCCGGGACTTTGTTGTAATGATTATTGTGTCCCTTGCCGGGATGGTTCATGATTTATTGTGTTCATTCTCTGCCCTTAGGTGTGATTGTTTTTTGGGTGAGGAAGAGTGATAATGCACGAAGGGTGATGTCGTGCCTTGATTTATTGATTATGCACGAAGGTTAATGTCGTGCCTTGCTTATTGATTTTTGCACGAAGGTTAATGTCGTGCCATGTTATTGATTATGCACGAAGGATCATGCCGTGCCTTATTATTGAACCATGTACAAAGGATCATGCCGTACCATGGATGTGGGGATGAGAGTAAAAGCACGAAGGGTGATGCCGTGCACTTTAATTGCTTATTTGGTGAGGATGAGAGTAAAAGCACGAAGGGTGATGCCGTGCAACTATTTGCTATTTCATTGACTTGATATTACTTGTTTCTCATTATAATTGTTTTCCTTGTTGATTTAATAACTGTTGTTAACTATTGAGTTCTTCTTTGACATTCCTTGTTGCATTGTTACTTGGTTATTTCTCGTTATCTTGTGGTGTACATATATAAAGAACTGCACAGGTTTATGTGGGTGTCTGGTCCTAGGCTTGTCACTACTTTGCCGGGATAGGCCAGGCACTTACCAGCACATGGGGTCGGTTGTGCTGATACTGCACTTCTGTGCATTTTTGCACGAGTCCAGGTTTCGATCAGGAGCAGCAGCAGTAGATCTTTGGCGTGTGAGTTGATCATATTTGAGACCGAGGTAGCTTGCAGGCGTCCGCAGGCCCGGCGTCTCTTCCTTTTATTTATGTTATTAGCTGTAGTCTCCTTGTTCCGAGACAAACAGATTATATTATTATTCTTTCAGACCTTTATGTGTAGTATTCATGTAGCAGTTCGTGAGTTTGGTGACTCCACGTCTTGGGTAGAGGATTTCAGTATCAGTTTACCTTGAAACTGCTTATTTTTATTTTTATAAAGTCTTCCGCAATTGTTTAATTAAGGTTATGATTTTGGTTGTTAAATTGAGTATGAAATATTGCTAAAAACAGGATAGTGTGAATTAAGTGGCTTGCCTAGCTACCACGAGTAGGCGCCATCACGATCCCGATGTTGGGGAAAAATCCGGGTCATGACATATTCCCTCGTTATACAGGTGGGCGCCTAATTTCTAAGACATGAAAAGTATTCCCTCGTTATATAGGTGGCCGCGCCTAATTTCTAAGACATAAAAAGTATTCCCTCGTTATACAGGTGGGAACCTAATTTCTAAGACATAAAAAGTATTGCCTCGTTATACAGGTGGGCGCCTAATTTCTAAGACATGAAAATCATTCCCTCGTTATACAGGTGGGCGCCTAATTTCTAAGACATAAAAAGTATTCCCTCGCTATACAGGTGGGCGCCTAATTTCTAAGACATTAAAAGTATTCCCTCATTATACAGGTGGACGCCTAATTTCTAAGACATAAAAAGTATTCACTCGTTATACAGGTAGGCGCCTAATTTCTAAGACATGAAAAGTATTCCCTCGTTATACAGGTGGGCGCCTAATTTCTAAGACATGAAAAGTATTCCCTCGTTATACAGGTGGGCTCCTAATTTCTAAGACATAAAAAGTATTCCCTCGTTATACAGGTGGGCGCCTAATTTCTAAGACATGAAAAGTATTCCCTCGTTATACAGGTGGGCGCCTAATTTCTAAGACATAAAATGTATTCCCTCGTTATACAGATGAGCACCAAATTTCTACGACTTGAAAAGTATTCCCTCATTATACAGGTGGGCGCCTAATTGCTAAGACTTGAAAATGTATTTGCTTGTTTCTTTTGTTCAAACGAGAAAATTTTTGACAATGGCAGAAACTTATCTGCCCTAGTTTCGGTGACTTTCCTTGTGGCGTATCTTCCCGCCATTACCAACCTTTATTTTCCTGTAAGATCAAAGAAAATCTTGATATTTTTAAAATATGGTGAGTAATCTTGACACTCCTGCTGGGGATTGTTTATTCTCCTTCTTCTTTTCTCTTTCTTGCTATGTGTCTCCCGACTGTTTGGGGATAATATTATTTGCTGGGGATGATATTTTTGTTGGGAATGGATTTCCCATTCATCTGTTTCCCTCTATCTTGTTTCAAAACACTCTGGGGAGTCTTTTCAACTCCAAATCACTCTCTTCACGAGTTACTTTTTCCTTCAATACTGCAGGGGATAAGATGTTATTAGATGCGGATACCGGGATCATTTCGATGTGGATGGATTTTCCCTTTCTCCTTCCCTTTTCTGTGTGGTCTGACCATCTTAGAACTTGGTCAGTAATCTATCGGAGTTCTGTTGGGGGTCTTCTGGGAACTTGATCTATAAGTTCCTCAGCCTTTACTTTCCAGGTTCTCTCCATATTTCCTTTTGTACCATCTCGGCGACTGGTAGTAGACTCTGAAAAATCTTTCTTTTAAATATAAAGAAAACAAATTTCTAGAAAAACTCTTTTAGGAAAACAGATGAAAAGATAGAATAAGAGAAAAATATTTCTGAACAATATGCTGGGAAAAGAAAAGAAATGAACTTATCTAGATGGTATGATTGTTCACAACGATCATGTCGTGCATTCCGAATTAATCAACCCAGTCTATTTTCATCAATCAAACTTTCTGATGGCCTCATTTGCCCAGGGTAAACAGATGCACAACTCTTTGCCAATAGGGATCATTTCTGCCAAACTCGTCCTGTCGAATCATAGCGCTCTTCGAGGGGTTTCACTAATGAGACTCTCTCATTTCTCTTAGCTCTCGTTGCCTTAAGGTGCCTGTGAAGGTTTTACCCTAAGACTCTCTCATTTTAGTTCATCTCAGCTTACGTCGCCTTACGGTGCCTTTGAAGGTTTTCACCGATAAGACTCTCTCATTTTATTTTTCAGTTGGGGATTAGAGTGATGCTGATATGATTCTCTCTGCTGGGAATTCTTTCAGGTCGTGATCATTTTCAGTCGAGGATCAGTGTATTACCCTGAGCTCTCATTTTCCTGTCCTCACACCTATTAAATAATGATCGGGAGGTCTTTTTGGACATAAGATGGGTGGTTTTGGGTGGGGTAAGAAAAGAAAATGTTATCAAGAAATTCAAAATAACTTGATGAGTAAAGGAATACAACTCTTGGAACCCAATTTCTTAAAGGAAATATAACTTCTGCCCCAGTTTTCTTGTTTGGGGATTTTTGAGTCGCGTGACATTTGTCACGTTGCGACCGAGCCGTGAGGCACCTACGTATCCTTTCTTGAGGAATCAGGTCAAACGTAGTTCACACATTTGCTTTATTGTGTTTTTCTTATCATTATATTTCATTTTTTTCTTTTATCTTTAACGATTCCAAAAGAGGGGTATGAAACAAAATAATTAAGGCTCAAAAGGGAAAGCGAATGTTGAAAGTGTTTGGATAGAAGAAAGAACTGCCTCCATCATTTCATTATTCAATAAGCACCAAATACAGACAAACGAGCAAATAATAATCATGATCAAGAAAATTACACATAATATCTTTTGACTGCATGAGAATTGATAGCCATGTCGGTACTTCTTCCTTCAATATCTATCAGACATAAAGCGCCATTGGATAACACCCTAGTCACAGTATAAGGTCCTTGCCAATTTGGGGCGAACTTGCCTTTTTCTTCAACTTGATGCTGAAGGATCCGTTTCAATACATGCTGCCCTACTTCAAATTTTCTGGGGCGCACCTTCTTGTTGTATGCTCTCGCCATTCTCTTTTAATATAATTGGCTATGACATACTGCTGCCAATCTCTTTTCATCGATTAAACTCAACTATTCTAGTCGAGCTTTGACCCATTCATCATCATCAATCTCGGCTTCAGCGACAATTCGGAGAGATGGAATTTCAACCTCCGCTGGTATTACTGCTTCAGTTCTGTATACCAACAAGTAAGGAGTTGCACCTACCGAAGTTTGGACGGTAGTGAGATAACCCAACAATGCAAATGGAAGCTTTTCATGCCATTGCCTAGACCCTTCTACCATCTTTCTCAATATCTTTTTTATATTCTTGTTTGCCGCCTCAACCACGCCATTTGCTTTGGGACGATACGGGGTGGAATTGCGGTGTGTAATCTTGAACTGTTGGCATACTTCTTTCATCAAACCACTGTTAAGATTAGCGCCGTTGTCCGTGATGATTATCTTTGGGATACCGAATCTACAGATGATATGAGAATGGACAAAGTCTACCACTGCCTTCTTGGTCACTGACTTGAATGTCTTTGCCTCCACCCGTTTGGTGAAATAATCAATGGTTACCAGAATGAACCTATGACCGTTGGCAGCTGCCGGCTCAATCGATCCAATGACATCCATGACTCAAGCAAGAAATGGCCATGGTGCTGACATTGTATGCAATTCCGTTGGCGGAGAATGAATCAAATCTCCGTGTACTTGGCACTGATGGCATTTCCGCACAAAACTTATACAATCATGCTCCATAGTGAGCCAGTAATATCCTGCCATAGGATCTTCTTTGCCAATACATATCTTCTCATATGTGGCCCACATACTCCGGCATGTACCTCTCTCATCACTGTTGTGGCTTGACTTGCATCTATACATCGCAACAAGCATAAATCCGGGGTTCTTTTGTATAGCACTCCTCCACTAAGGAAAAATCCATTTTCCAATCGTCAAATAGCTCTCTTTTGATCTCCAGTTGCCTGCTCTGGGTATAATCCCATCCTGAGGTATTCTTTGACATCACGAAACCATGGCTCGCCATCCATTTACTCCTCTATCATGGTACAGTAAGCATGATGCTCATGAACCTGGATATGTAATGGGTCAACATGAACTTTATCTGGGTGGGGCAACATTGACGCTAAGGTGGCCAATGCATCGGCAACCTCATTGTGAACTCTTGGAATGTGTGTGAATTCCACCAATCGAAATCGCTTGCTCAGATCGTGTAAGCACTATCGATATGGTATAAGCTTTAAATCCCGTGTATCCTATTCACTTTGAATTTAATGTAGCAGGAGGTCCTAATCCCCTAAGACCAAGACGTCATGGATATCCATATCTGCAGTTAACCGTAATCCCAAAATGCAGGCCTCATCTTCAGCCATGTTGTTGGTGCAATAGAATCGCAGTTGCGCTGTAACAGGATAGTGATGTCGTATTTCTGAAATGAGCACTACTCCTATTCCAACTTCTTTGAGTTTACAACTCCATCAAAGAAAAGCTTCCATCCCAATTCCTCAGTCAATTCCACCTCATCTATATGCATCACTTCTTCATCAGGGAAGTATGTCCTCAATGGCTCGTACTCTTCATCAACAGGGTTCTCAGCTAAGTGATCAGCCAACGCTTGGTCCTTCATGGCCGTCCTCGTCACAAAGACGTTGTCAAAATCTGTGAGTAATATCTGCCATTTTGCTAACCTCCCAGTGGTCATAGGCTTTTGGAAGATATATTTCAAGTAGTATATGATGACAGATAATGTTTTAACTTTTGTGCTACCCAAGTCAGGGCACAGCATGTCTTCTCCAGTTAAGTGTACTTTACCTCATATACTATAAACTTCTTGCTGAGATTGTAGATGGCTCGCTCCTTTCTCCCTGTACTATCATGTTGCCCCAGTACGCAACCAAAAGAATTCTCCAATACCGTCAGATAGCAATCCACAAAGGATACGATCTTGCGCCCGGCGCAATTATCAATCAAGATATGGATGTTGGGCAATGGAAAATTATTCTTAGGACTCGCCTTGTTAAGATCGCGGTAGTCAACACATACTCTGATCTTCCCATCCTTCTTCGGCACTGGTACCACATTGGCCAACCAATCGGGATACCGAGTGACACGAATAACTTTTGCCTGTAGCTGCTTGGTCCCTTCTTCCTTGATCTTTACACTCATATCTATCTTAAACTTCCTCAGTTTTTGCTTGACTGGAGGGCATGCCGGGTCAGTGGGCAATTTGTGAACCACTAAATAGGTGCTCAATCCTAACTTGTCATCATAAGACCATGCGAAAACATCTTTGAATTCAATGAGGGCTTTGATTAATTCCTTCATAGTACTTGGCTCAATGTGGATGCTAATTTTGGTTTCCTTAACGTGATATGCACCCCCTAGGTTAACATCTTTAGTTTCATTTAAATTGGGCTTTGGTTTCTCTTCGAATTGGCATAACTCCCTACTTATTTCCTCGAAGTCCTCATCCTCTTCGTATTCAGATTCGTTATTTAACTCAATCTCTTGTTAAATTAAGTTGGAGTTGGATTGATTTTTTAGATTAGTTCGAAGATCCGTTGTGCATTCCATGTCTTTAGGACCAGTAAAAGAAGAACTGTTCAAAAAAGAAGAAACAAAAAAAGAAAGGAAACTTTCATTTTTATTAAGAAATGTGGAATAACAGAGTTTCACACTTGAAGAAATACAAAAAAAAAATGGATTACAACTCTGGGATAATCCAGGAAACAAGAAATAAAATCCAAAGCCTACTACCAAGACTCCCTCCGAGTGTGATGAGGAGTAGCTGTCCAGTTATTGATACCGGCCTTAGGCCCCACAAATTGTATGTCCTCTTTGCTAGAACCCTCTCCAGCTTCTACCATATGGACACCAACAGACATTCTTTCAAAGTTGCGTTCTAAATTCCCATCCATATCAATCCATGGTCCTAGGATTTTCGGAACCGCTGACTTCTTGGCCCTTGCTCTAACAAAAGATTTGGAAAGGCATGGAACTGGCTTGGGGAGAACCCAAACTTTCTTCTTCATTTTCTTAGCTCGCTGCACATGTTCCATAGTGGGTTTGAACCCCAATCCAAAGGTCCCTATATTTTCGGGCAAGGATACAGGCTGAACAATACCCTGAAGCTCTGCCCCCAGGCCCTTTCCTGGCACAAACCTGTTACCCAGCATCTCTGAAATCGTTATGACGGCTGCGGAAGCTATCCCCGGGAGTGGGATGTTCTCTCCTCCAGAAATTTTATCCACTAAAACCCCGTCGAAAACCTGGTACACCCATGGTCCTTTGTCGTCATTTGTCTCTATGAATGGCACAATATCATCTCCCACAAGGCTTGTGCCGTCATCCCCGTACACCACTATCTCCTGCCTGTCCCATTCAAATTTCACCATCTGGTGTAATGTAGAAGGTACTGTTTTGGCAGCATGGATCCAAGGTCATCCAAGTAGAAGATTGTACGATACTGTTACATCAACCACTTGGAATTCCATGGTGAACTCTACTGGACCAATGGTCAATTCCAGTATGATGTCACCCACCGTATTCCAGCATGGATCTAAGGTCGTCCAAGTAGAAGATTGTATGATATTGTTACATTAACCACTTGGAATTCCATGGTGAACTCTACTGGACCAATGGTTAATTCCAGTATGATGTCACCGACCGTATTGGTACCACTTCCATCGAATTCTCGGACACAGACGCTGTTCTTGTGAATCCGATTATGATCAATTTTCAATTTGTTCAAAGCACCCAAAGTACAGATGTTGGCACTTGACCCATTATCAACCAATACTCTGGTGACCACCGAGTCTTCGTATTTCACGGTCAAATTCAAGGCTTTGTTGTGTTTTGTACCCTCTATCGGTTACTCAATATCAGAAAAGGTTACCCGATTTACGTCAAAGATTTTTTGCACCATCTTCTCCTAGTGATTTACCAATATTTTGTCCGGAATGTGAGCCTCGTTCAGGATTTTCATTAGTGCCTGACAATGGTCATTGGAATGAATTAGCAAAGACAATATTGAAATTTGAGCTGGGGTCTTCCTTAATTTCTCCAAAATGGAGTAATCTTAGTCCTTCATTTTCTTCAAAAACTCCTCGGCTTCTTCTTTTGTTACTGGCTTCTTCGTCACTGCTGAGCTATGCATTCTTAACTCGACGGGAGCAAAGCATCTCCCTGAACGAGTCAACCCCTAAGCCTCGCATATATCTTCCTCCACTTGCTTGCCCTTGTACATTACCACTGCCTTCTCATACTTCCAAGGTACAACCTTGTTGTTAATTATTGGCAGTTGGATTACTGGCTTAATAATGACTGGTTCCCGGCAAACTCCCTTTACAACAAATACAGGTGCTGATGATGCTCCCGAACTACCACTTTGGTGGCTTCTGATTTCTTCGGAGTACTGGCTGCATTTTTTTCCAATATCACTGCAGGTTCAACCTCTATCTTCTCCACACCTATCCTTGCTTCCTTACTGATCATCTCTTCTTTTGGAGTAGCCCGGATTATCAGCACTATTTATGATGGTTTTTTCGACTCTCCTCCTTCATGCACGAACTCAATCATATGAGCCTCGTGGTGCACTGGCAATGGGTTTTGATTGATGTTGGACGCTTCTGGTGTTTGGACCTCAATCCTTTGGGTATCAATGAGATCTTTCACTGCATGCTTAAATCTCCAACACTTCTTGTGTCATGCCCTAACATTCCCGAACAGTACTCACATGTCACGCCCCAAATCGAGGAACATGACCGGCGCCTGACCGGGTTGCCCCAGCCAAGCGGACCTGGGTGCCTTTCATTCCCACGCGTTACCCCTGTGTTGATTGTTTCTCATTAACCAAATATCTAACCAATTATAACTGATTTTACAGTATACAAACATAAACACGTGATTGATTTACTAACAAGTTCATAATTTATTTTTACAACGCCCCATACATATACATAGACCACAATCCCACAGTTTACATGTCTACAGAGCCTCTAGGATACAAAAGGGAAATACTATACTTGCCGGTAACAAGGCTCCGGCTATACCTTACAAAACCAAAATGAAATCCAAACCGAGTGGCATGAACCACACAAGGCCCCGAGGAAGAAAGGGGCTCACCAAAAACGGGCAGTGGAGGATGAAAGATACTACTGCCGATGAGCTGAAGTGCCTGCTACTGATCCACCTACAATCATGACACGAATGTAGCGCCCCCGGCAAAAGGGACGTCAGTACACCTGAATTGTACTGGTATGTATGGACAAACTTTGTCCCAAGTAAACTCAAGCCATTAAATTACATCAACAATTAATTAAGCCAGCCAACCATGTTTCCACATTTTCCTCATTTCAAATAATTCTCACACCAACCAATTTAACAATAACCAATCAATCACGTAAAGCACAAGTAGTCAAACAAAGGGGCAATCAGTGCCCCACAGGTTGCAAACTCTCCTGCCGTCTCCTTTCACAATTTCACATTATTGATTTATGTATCAATTTTCAATAGCGATTTCGATCGCTTTCCATCCTTATTGCCCCTGACCACCCTTATTACCTCGGCCACCCTTATCACCCCAACCCACACCTTATTTCACCACGTTGCGGCGCGCAACACGACCCCGCCTTACAGTTTGAAAACACAACAATTTCAAACAGCAGATAAGGTACTACACACAATTTCAACAAGTTCAAATAAGCAACTTGCATATTGTTTCATGTTCTCAATTACTTCTCAAGCCAATATCACAACCAAGTTACAATGTTTCCACATTCAAGAATATTCACACATGTATATTCAACAATTTTCCATAATTCAAGTGTTTCATCTCTTTCCACAATAAACCAATTCTCAAGTGTTTCGTTTTCTTTTCCACAAGGTGCCATATAGGCCATCATAATCATTATTCACAAATTCTTTACCCAATTCAACTCTCATTTACCTTTCGGTTCATATTTCATACCACAACACTCATAGTTCAACAACAACTTTGAATATCCAACAACAACATCAAATAATCACATACAATTTCTCAAATCAACACATGCCCAAACAATTTTACACATAAGGGCGATTTCACAAGAATCAAAATTAGCCATACATACCTGGTGATGATTTTTCTTCCGTTAACTTCCTACTTTATGCTTACCCAAGCTATCTTACTCTTTCCAACCTTGTTTTTGAAGACTCTTACTTCTACTCACTTCTTTTTACTAGAAATCAAGTTCAAAAATCATGCATGAGTGTAAAAATTCTATTTTTAAAAGCTATTATATGAAAACCTCTCTTTACCCAATTAAAACTGAAAATCAAAGAAAATAGTTAGGGTTTTTACCTTGAAAATATTGGGGAAGTTGAATCCTTGCCCTAGGATCCCTTGGAATTAAGTAGTTGGAACAATCTTTGAAGATGAAGAACTTCTCTCTCTAAAAACCCTCTCTTCTCTCTCTAATTTTGGTGAGATGATATGATAAAATGAAGAAGAAAGGTGTTATATTAAAGAAGAGATCGGGTCAAAATGTTACAAAAACTGGGCCGGGGTCAAATATGCGGTCACTATGCGACCGCAGAATCAACATGCGGTCCGCATAGTGACCGCAGAATGGCTCAAAAAAATTACGCAGGTTCTGTTAAGACATGCGGTCACTATGCGGACCGCATGTTGATTCTGCGGTCGCAAAAGTGCACCGCAGATTGACATGCGATCGCATATCGACCGCACAATTGACACGGATTTGGGCAACTCTCTGGAACGATTTGCGGTCAGAATGCGGTCCGCATGTCAGGTTTGCGGTCGCATTCTTGACCGCATATTTGACATTTTTCTTGAAAAATTATTTCTCTATATTTTTGAAACTTAAATCATTACCAAGGGTCCGAACCATGACACATTATTCG
This sequence comes from Nicotiana noctiflora, assembly GCA_032618575.1. Taxonomy (NCBI): domain Eukaryota; kingdom Viridiplantae; phylum Streptophyta; class Magnoliopsida; order Solanales; family Solanaceae; genus Nicotiana; species Nicotiana noctiflora. The sequence goes on along the minus strand of JASVEL010005087.1, from coordinate 26,816 downwards.
GACCATGACACCACAGCTACTAGGTTTTATGCACAAAAACTTTACGGGGCCTTACATCACAGCTCTTTGATTGGTCCACATTCTGGGGCAGGGGATTTTGCATCCTAAGCTCGACAGGACTCAACAAACCTACCTACCTTAATTTGTGGAATAAGGTGGTATAGGTTTCTCCCAATTCAGTAATGGCTCTTTGCCTCTGTATCCTGTCATTTTTAGAAGCTTAATTTCGCAAAAAGCTACTCCTAGAGGGCTCCTGTAGGCCCTTGGTGGAGGATAAGAATTCTGGGGTGGTGGGTATGTGTTCTGTGGAAGTGGATAGGTGTTCTGGGGAGGTGCATATGCATTTTGGGGAGCCGGTGCGCGCCATTGTGGGCGAACCGGTGGCTGATTGTATGTTTGTGCTTGGTGCACGAAAAAATGTGGTTCTTGCGGAGGATAGCAGTGTTGTGGTGGGTTGTGCGAGGAATATGGATAATTTGGAGTGTGGGGTCTGGGTTAGTTATAGTATGATCTCCTGACCCTGGACCAATTGCATGTTTCCAGCGTAGCGACTTCTTGTTTTTTCTTTCTGCCCAGCGCACCCCCTGTACCTCTCTGAATAGCTTGGGTTGTGGCTTTGAGCGTTGAATAGCTCAGAATTTTTTTGGACCTCAATCCTTCTTCTATCATGACCCCTACTTTCACCACCTCGTTGAAAGTCTTTCCAACCGTTGTCACCAAGTGAGCAAAATAGGTTGGGTCCAACGTTTGTAAGAAATATTCCACCATCTCTCACTCCCTCATGGGAGGATCTACCCTGGTTGCTTGTTTTCTCCACACCAAACTCGCGGAAAGTTTCTTCGGGTTTCTTGACTGTCCTCAGTAATGTGAGACGATCGGGAACTATCTCAAGATTGTACTGAAAATGAGCGACGAATGCTTGGGCCAGATCATCCCAAGTGTACCATCTGCTAGGATCTTGCCTAGTGTACTATTCAAGCGCCGACCCGCTTAAACTCTAACCAAAATATGATATCAGTAGCTACTCTCTCCCACCTTCTCCTCTCATCTTGCTACAAAACCCTCGCAGATGTGCCATTGGATCATCATGTCCCTCATATAGATCAAACTTTGGCATTTTAAATCCCGCCGGCAACTAAACATCGGGGAAGGGACACAGATCATTGTAGGCCACACTGACCTGATTGCCTAACCCGTGCATACTTCTGAGGGTTTTCTCAATGCTTCTGACCTTTCTTATCATATCATCTTGTTCCAGGGCCTTTGCCGGCCTTTCATGCTCTGTTGGGATTTCCATGCGAGGGTTGTGAGGTTCCGGTGCATTGAAGGTAGGTTCTGGGGGATAGTATTGGGTATCATGAGTCGGAAATAATGGCTCGCTGTTTGATCTTTGCAGTGTGGTTGGCGGGGGTCCCATAAAAACAAGAGTTCTTGGTGGTGGAAAATGTTGGTTAAGTGGCAGAGTTTGGGTGTCATAGGGGCTTCTCCCCTGATAATTGTGATGACTGGGTATGTTTGTTGAAGGGCCTGGGTGCAGGTACTCCGGAGCATGTCCTGATGTAGGATTAACCGGCAATTCAGGGTTCTTCTGTGCTTTTTCCAAAGCCAAATGCATCACACTCATTTCCAATCCTATCCGTTCTATCTTTTCCATGGCCTCTTTCAGTAGCTGGCTAGAAGGCCTCTCCTCCTCGATGCTATGCTCTGAAGTAGTCATGCTTAAAGGTATGGGTCCTTTAGATCTAGTTGGATAATGGTGTGGTGCCAGAACATGCAAACAACTGACTGATAGGGATTATGAAACAACAAACATGTTAGTGTTAGTATTTAACATATTTAGTAATCACATATTGGAATGCAATGTTTCCTAATCAATTAATCTTTTCTAACATGTCTTGCCTGCGTCATCCCAACTAGTCTTTGGAATCTTCGAACTCTCCCTTTTATTTTCTTTTTTCTTTTATTATTAGTGGTTGTCGAGTTTATGTGGATTGCCTACGTATCACGTCCCCGCGTGAATCAGACCCAGCGTAGTTCGTGTGAAACAAAATAAAACATAAAATTTTAGGAACCATTTTATTTATTGAAAACATTGTGAATACAAACCGGCCATTTTTCATACTAACAACATAAATCAAAAATGAAGACGACAGATTTTAACAAGTAAAAGACTTGGACTAAAGGTACATTAGGGCCTTGAGTTTTGGTACCCGCGAGGCATCGTTCGGCCTTGTCGCGGGCCTTGGTGTAAGACCTCTTTGCAAATTCTTCAGTTCCCCCATAATTTGGTGGCATAACCCATGATGGAGGAGAAAAGGGCATCTTGGGGCATCTGTTCGCATGATAGGCATCTCATGTGAATTTAGTGCCCAATCTCGTCGATCTTTTCCCTAATGCCATCCCTTTATCTAAACAACTCTTCTATCTGCCGGTTTTTCAGCCCCAATACTCGTGCATTATCTGCAAGCCACTCTTGGAATTTTTCCATTTGTTCTTCCATCAGGGCCATCATGTCGTAACATCGTTTCCTGTCCTCCCTAGCTTCACGAGCTTGTTCGTGGACCCGTTATTGAAAAGTGGAATTTGTCTCTCTTAATATCCCCATGGTCATCTCATAATTCCTCTTGACCTGTTGCAAGTACTCCCTTCATTCTGTTGTACCATTCTCCCATCTAACCTGTGTCCTTTTCCTGCTAGCCTCTGACCTCTCTAACTTTTCTTAGCTTTCCTTGAGTTGTTGGTTCAATTCGTCTATCAGCCTCTGATCAGATCGACTCCTGGGTTGGTCGTTGGCTTCTTTTCTGTTCTGCCAGATTCGAGCCTTGAGAGTGTCATTTTCTTAAGTTAATCTCTTTTTGACCCCTTCATCGGCAGCAACTTGCATACTCTTTTCGAATTGAAGGTCCTAGACCTGTTGTTCTAAAATTGCCAATCTTGGCCCTGTAACCTTCTTCCTTTGCTAACCAATCCCACTGTTCCTGTGACGATTCAACAAAATTTTTGAGGTGAGGCCTTTTAGTGGGCCTTTGGTTCTCAAGTTCTCTACTGTACCATGCAGGGTATTCTAATGATACTTCGCCTCTAGCTTGATCCCGCACACGAGAGTCTATCTTCAGGGTTTGACACTCAATCCAGATTTTTCGGACTAATATTTCAGGGAACTATCCACCAGGCCCAATTTCGACCACTGGTCTGCTGAGGTCTTCTTCTTTTAGGACTATTTGGCACTGTTCTAAATGTCTCAATACTCGACATGGCGCGTAGGGATGGATGCTGTTAAGACCCATTAGTAATAAATATGATTCTGTGGCCGACATGTATATGACTTCATCCCCGGGTAGCCATCAAAATGTCCATTCTATTTTGCTGGCTGGAATCGAACGCAGGAGTCTTATTCATCCAGTGGTCCCCTCTGTCAAATTGTATCCCTCAACCCTTGTAGGGAATTCCTCTATACAGGTTTTTTCTGATAAACCATACCTCATGAACTGCAGGCGATGGCATAAGTGCTCGATCATCCACATTTGGAGCAACACATTACAAGTTTCAAAGAAAACCCCTCCAGTTTTGCAAAGAGTGAGGGCGCGAGAGATGTCCGCTATTATCATAGGTGCCAAAGTACTATTGTCTTTTTTGATCAAAGTGTTGACGACCCCTGCCACTTGTATATTGATATTCCCGTCCTTCCTGGGAATCTCCAGTAAGCCTAAGAAAGCTATCATAAAAGTGATGCGCCTGTGTTCTTCCCATTTCAGCCGGTTTTCTCCACTGCAGATTCTGCTCTTAAGTTTGTTGTACCCCCCATAATGACCGTATATATCAGATAGAAATGCCAAAGTGCAGAATCCCTCTGATAAATCTAGGTTGTATATAGTTCTGCGGATCTTCATGGTGTCTAAAATCCTATGTACTGTCACGACCCTTGGTGCAATAAGATACTGTTCCCTCATAGGGACTTTTGGTCTTCTGATATATCCGGCCAGTTCAACCAATGTTGGAGTGAGTTCAAAGTCTGAAAAGTGGAACATATTATATGCCGGATCCCAGAATGAGATCAGTGCTCATATGATGTCTCCTCTTACGGAAATATTTTGTAGACCCACTAGATCTCCCAGGTACAACTTAACTGCGTCTTGCCCCTGCTCGCTTAAGTCGTTCCACCACATGTGCAAACTTAAAGGGACCTTGTTTATGATGGCTTCGGTTGTATTCTGACTTGTGCTCATTCTGCACATTTATTAAGGTGGTTTAGATGAAAGAAAATCTTTATTTGACCAAAAAAGAAAATTATCCCTTTAAAGACAGAACATGATGCCTTTTTCAAAAATGCAATTTTTTCAACACCCAACCTAAAATGAAGGTTTTAAGATGACAGGGATTAACCGGTCAAAATATTAAAACTAACGAAAGGTGGTCGTTGATGCAAAGATAAAAATCCCGGTATTCCGTTATTATTTGCAAAAAGGCTATATTTTGAAAAAGGGGAGGTTGGACCTAATAAAGGTTGCCTACGTATCTCACATCTGGTGAGAATTAAACCAGCGTAGTTCAGTCAATTGACGAACTATTTAAAAACAACATCGTTTGTTCTTTCAAGGGAGAATTTGTAACAAGACAGTCCTTTCGCAATCAAAACAATGGTATTTTTCCTTTTCTTTTTGACAACACACTGAAATAAATACTCTCTATTATATATGTTCGCCTTTTCGCAAAACAAGATTTTAAAAGGAAATATATTTGTACTCTTGAGTTTTGACAGTAAACAAAATACTTTATTCTTTCTTTTTCCTTTCTTTTTCTTTTCTTAATTTCCTTGACTTTCAAAAGTTGGGTAACATGCAGGCCCAGGGCAAATAAATGCAACATGTAACATGTTCTACGGTGGTCATATTATATCTGGTTACCTATCCTAGACGGACCCAACCCCTGTGTTGAGTCCCCTAAGCTAAAGTATGATGCAAATAATCTTCCTAATTTAGGCTCAATATCCTAATTTTCAGTCGTACTAGACTGTGTATCCGAGCGGACAACTCGGATCGAGGAGGGGGCTAAGTACCGGGGACCCGTGGGATCGTCCGTCTTTGTAACTTCTCCGGCCTTTATTTCTTACTTTGGTATGACATTTAACAGAAAGGGGAGTCTTATCCAGTAAGCACATCCCCGAAGATAAGAGGAGAAGGGTTTTGGCACAACTTATATATACAGTTCAAATAATATCAAAGCACTAAAAATCATCATTTTGCACATTGAGCATATATCATTTAAAATAACATATAATAAAGCCAAAATACAATAATTTATCATAAGCTCAAATTTCTAACCCTGAACTCGTGGTTCTGGGTTATCTCTTCCCCAACAGAGTCGCCACAGCTGTCACACCTCCTTTTTACGCAAACCTGCTATTTAATACTACACCCCAGGAAGGGATATAATAATAAAAGGGAAGGTGTTTTTCCAATTAAAGGATATTCAGAACGGGATTTATTAATTAATTTTTAGAGTCGCCACTTGGGAAAATAATGGTGTCCCAAGTCACCGGTTTAATCCCGAACTGAGGAAATTATGACTCTGTTTAACAGTCCGCAAAATCAGAAATCCGGATAAGGAATTCTGTTAACCCGGGAGAAGGTGATAGGCACTCCCGAATTCCGTGGTTCTAGCACGGTCGCTCAACTGTTGTATTTGTTTTTATCTAATTTCTATATGTGTTCTAATATATGTGCATTTATTAATATTCCGCTTTATCATTTTAGAAGAATTGTGACGTCACGAAAACACATTTCGAGTCACACCGCAACCAGTACGCCTGTGACTTTAATGCGTTTCAGTTTTGCCGAGAATAAGATTTGGGTCACATAAATGCACACCCGTATTTAGGAAAGTGAATTTATTAAAGTCGTGCCTAAAGAGTCTATCGTGTTGTTATCTTTTGGAAAGACCGTGAAACTCGCTAAACGGTCCTTCCAAATCTACATGTTTTATACCAATTATTTGAGGGCCCCGTGTATTTTGTTTTCTAACGAGGCTCGTCTCATTATTATTTATTAAAGGTCAAACTGAGTAACTAAATTTTCTATTATTGTTTTTCCCCTATCTACGAAAGAAAAAATCCTAATTAATCAAGTTAATTCGTGACAAAATATAGTAAGATATTGGTGCTTGTAAGCACTCGTATTTTAATCAATTGATGGTTTTGGGCCTTTCTATAGTCCACATGAGAGAATCATCACACAACACTAAACTATGCCCAATGCTTGAGCCCAGTTAAGCATTGGCTATGGGACAAGTATCCCAAATGAATCTTTGCAGCATTACTTACATGAACACGATGCATACTTTCATGTATTCATTATACTACTCGTCATTTTAGGTAACTGGCTTATATCAGACCTTATTTCAAAACTAAAGAGTTCCATTATTGACTAGATGAGCGTGTTAATCTAATTGGAAGCAGGAAAGACAGACTTCTAAATCAAATTTGTATACACAGTGGAGTGTTTTAAACCGTACATCTATTTTCTTATTACACAGTCAGATTCAAACAAATGTGAAGACAACCAATAAGGTTGTATCCTATTGCTAGATCACTTTTCATACATATTCTATGAAAGACATGCCTGGAAATAATTTGAAACTCGAACTCGAATTATTACTAGTCATATATCCAAGTACAAATGGATTATTTGGATCTCAAACAGTTTAGTTATTCATTTACAGGATCATTTTTATGTGTTTCCTTCATACTAAAAATCTAAACTACAACTTTCCAATTCTATTACTAAAACACTCCTTTATTACAGGACCTTAATCAGAATCTAATGTGAATCAATTGCAAATTGTAATACGAGCATAAAATCTAGTGTATACGAGTAATTGCAGTCTAGTATCTATAGTACCCATTATATAGTTTTAGAACGCTGATCTAATTAACAAATAATATACAGTTTAATCATTTTTATATAAAAAGAAACTAACAAAACAGAAATGATAAATTTCAGCAAAGCAGTTCGAACAGCTTTCATTTCACTTCCATAAGCCTGAGGTTTACAAAATGTGTACCTGCAGATGTAAAATACAATGCAGAGGAAGAGGATCAGCAATGGCAGTGATACCAGCAGCAGCCACAGAACAGTTTCAAAACCAATGCAATACCAAATCAACCAGCTATGAATCCTAGTAATCAAACACAGTCAGCCAATAACCATCTATCACTAATAGTGTCTAATGAAACAGTGAACTTATGCTTGTGCAAACTGGAGGGATTTCAAAAAGATAGACCAACAAAAAGAAGAGAATTTCTAATGCCACAGTAGAATTCTTTCAAACAAATGTTCAAGCTTTCTCTCCTGATCTTTTAACTCACAGCGTCTCTCCTTTTTGCGAACTATCCTTTTGTTTATTTTTTCAAAGATCTTAATTTCAGCCCCCTTTATCTGTCTTTCTTCCTCCCTTTTATAGACCAAGAAGACAAACCTCCTACCCCACCAAATATTTAAACTTTATGCTTGTTATTGCCTTGCACATGTGCCCAATTAATCTTTTTAATCACTCCCCATGTTTGTTCTCATTTTCCAGCTCTTAAGAGCACTTAACAGCATTAAAAAAACTGATTTCTACCATCATATTCTCTGCCCATCCCTAAAGGTATAAAAATGGTGTCAGCTCTTCAATTCTTTTTTAAAAACCCCATGTTATTTCTGATTTTTCACCTTTAAAGGTGCCAGGCCACCCCAAACGGTCCATTTTTCCCATTTTCCATTCTGTTGATGTGGTACCCATGTGATCTCTATTTATCTGACAGTGTTTTGAACAAATGTATTAAACTAATTGATCCAACTAATATCCCCTTCCTAATTTACACCCACAAAAACCTTACTAAAATTCTGAAATTTCTAAGTATTTAGACGTAAAAATTATTCAAACACTTATACACACAAAGACCTCATTATCTTCTCAATGGTCTAGAATCGAAACAAGGATGCATTTTTCTTAAAACGAAACTGGTACGAATTAATTCATAAACTATTGTTTAAGCGAGTCTAATTATTGGTTAAACTAAACCGGATAAAAAAGAACAGGTTTAATAACTAAAACAAACTCATCAAACCAACTGATAACAAAACAAGAAAGAAGAAGTGAGTAGAGGAGAAACAAACGAACATGAAGATAGTAGATAATCAGAATTTCAAATAATTTAAAACAAAGAAAACATAAAGAAAAGAAGAAGAAAAGAATAAAGAAACATTGAAATATACAAAACTCACATATCGAACTTGAACTCGAGACTGTTTTTTCCCCGATTTTATCTCCAAATAATGTCACTGGCTCGTTCTTTGTCAAGACCAAGCGAGCAACATTATTTCGAGACCCACTTGGCTCTATCTCTCTCACTATTTTCCCCAAAAATCGTTCGATGAATAATCTGCCTTGGCTTCTAGGGTTCGAACCCTAGATTTGAAATTGGAACAATTGTGGTGATATACAGGGGAAGCTGGCAAGGGTTTTGGGTAGGGGAAAGTGAGGAGGTCCTTTGGTGTTAATTTCAGGATGGGGTAAAGGTTGGCGGCTTCTAGGGTTCCTCTTTCGAATTGGGATTCGAAGAGCTCAGGTTATATTCGAAGGAAACAGTTTGAGGGGTTGTAATGGGGAGGTTGCAGGGACACTGGGATGTGGAATTGGTGGTCATCGGAGCGGTTGCCGCTGGCTTAAGGGCGGTGGGGTGTGATGACGGCTTCTAGGGTTCCTCATCTCTGAACGGGGGGTGTGAACGGAGGCCGGGTCTGGGGAAATTGATATATACTGGGGTGAGGATTTAATCCAGACCGTTAGATTTAACTAAATCAATGGTATAGATTACTTTACTAAAGAGAAACGACACCGTTTGGTCTTAGTGGGGGACTGGGTCGGTTCGGAGGCAACAGGGTCGGGGCTGGCTTGGGTTATGATGGTACTGTCTTGACCGTTCGATCAATCAATTGAATTGAACGGCCTGGATTAATGCTTCTGAAACGGGTGAGATAGGGGCGATCTTGACCATTGATCATCTTGGGATCAACGGCCTAGATCAAACATATATGATACGACGTCATTTCAGGACGTCTGTGAGACCAGCTCACCTGGATTGTGCACAAGCGTGTACTAGGCCTGGTTTTGAGGGTTATTTAGTTTGGGCTTGGGGTTTAATTTACAAGCTGGCCCAATTCTAAATTCTTTCTCTTTTATTTTATTTTATTTTTCTTTTCATTTTACTTTCTAATTAAAAATCAAATACAAACCTAAATTTAAACTTGGCCCAAATTATCTTAACAATACTAATTAAATCTAAGTAGTGTTTAATCCAAAGAATCACATATCAAAATTAAAGAAAAATCACATAATTAAATACTAAAATGTAATATACATTAACATTTTTCATTTATTTTATAAAACACTCAGTTTATCAATTAATTCCAAATTGTCTAATTTAAACTGTGAATATAACTGCATCGTATTTTTTTGTATTTTTCTATTTTAAACAAAAATGAACGTGCACACATAGACGCTAACATAAATTATACAAATATTGCAAACAACATAAAAGTATTTTATTTTTAAATTTTTTGGGAGTAGTTCTCATCTAAGACAAAAATCATGTGCTCGCAATCCCCATAATCGGGCGCTAGTTGTAGAGCTGGCAAGGAAGGAGTTACAGACGAGTCAGGCGCTCAGTCGCATAGAGGCCCCGGAAGATCAGTTGCGTCGGATGAGCGACAAACTTGAGGCCGGGCGGAGGGCATCATTGGAGAGTGAGCGCTTGTGTTTGACCAAGGTGACGGAGGTTACCTCAGAATGGAGCGGGAAGGTCGTCGCGCTAGAGGGAGAAGTAACCGCCTTGAAGCGTAGGTTGGCCGAAGCCTCTGCCCTGGCTGACGAGCTTCAAGGGGTTATCCGTGCCAACGATTCCCAGTTGTCGTTGGTGAGGACTGCTTCCGCCTTCAGGGAGGGAAGCCTTGAGGAGCATATTAGGGTTCTAGAGGGGAACGCTTAGGATGCAGCGGGGCAAATTGCGCTCCCGGAGGAGGAGAACAGACGCATTCAAGAACAATCTGCTTTTATGGGTAGCTCTCGGGAGGCTTGGGTTTATGGCGAGGCCCAACAGGATATATACAAGCACCTGTTCGAGGCCGATATCATTTCTCAAGCAATTTTCATAGGGGCGCGCTAGAGGGCGTGGGAGGCTCGCGAGGAGTGCAGTTTTAATTCTGCGATGCCCGGTATTAACGACGATGCCGGTGGGAGTTTGGCTTGAGCTGGCAATGATATGGGAGAAGCGGGCGATGGCGAAGGCGGAACGGGTGGTGAGGTGACGAGGGCAGGTGAAGGTGTGACTGGTGCAGGTGACGGTACCGACGACCCCGAGTAAAAAAATGATTAGTTGATGATTTTCTTGGCGGTTGTTGCCGTGCAATGTTATTTTTCTCCTTTCTTTTTCGCTTTGTTGTCATTTATTTTTCGAACAAAATTTGAATGGGGATGGATGGGCGTGGCTCGCAACTGTCCCTTTGAATGAAGGGGGAATTCCATTTTTCGTGTTGCTTTATTACTGCTTGTTTCATTTATGTTTTCCCTTAGTTAGGCTATTGTCGATTATCCTGGATCGAGGGCTCACAGCCCGATTATCGAACCATCTATGGTTGAATTAATTTGGCGAAGGCTCATGGCCTGAGTCCAAGTTCAACTGGTGTTGAACATTTGTTGAATATTTTGAGCCGAGGGCTCGTAGCCCGAGTCGTATTTCAACCGTGGTTAAATTAATTCGGCGAAGGCTAATGGCCTGAGTCCCAGTTCAACTGTCGTTGAATGTTTGTTGATTATTTTGAGTCGAGGGCTCGTAGCCCGAGTCATATTTCAACCGTGGTTGAATTAATTCAGTGAGGGTTCATGGCCTGAGTCCAAGTTCAACTGGCATTGAACATTGTTGATATTTTGGGTCGAGGGCTTGTAGCCCGAGTGTCGATTCAACTAAGGTTGAATTGATTCGGCGAAAGCTCATGGCCTGAGTCCTAATTCAACTGTCGTTGAACGTTTGTTGAATATTTTAAGTCTAGGGCTCGTAGCCCAAGTCATATTTCAACCGTGGTTGAATTAATTCGGTGAAGGCTCGTGGCCTGAGTCCCAGTTCAATTGTCATTGAGTGTTTGTTGAATATTTTGAGTCGAGGGATCGTAGCCCGAGTCGTATTTCAACCGTGGTTGAATTAATTTGGCGAAGGCTCATGGCCCGAGTCCCAGTTCAACTGTCGTTAAACGTTTGTTGAATATTTTGAGTCGAGGGCTCGTAGCCCGCGTCGTATTTCAAATGTGGTTGAATTAATTCGGCGAAGGCTCATGGCCTGAGTCCCAGTTCAACTGTCGTTGAACGTTTGTTGAATATTTTGAGTTGAGGGCTCGTAGCCCGAGTCGTATTTCAACCGTGGTTGAATTAATTTGGCGAAGGCTCATGGCCTAAGTCCCAGTTCAACTAGCGTTGAACATTTGTCAAATATTTTCAGTCGAGGGCTCGTAGCCCGAGTCGTATTTCAACCGTGGTTGAATTAATTCGTCGAAGACTCATGGCCTAAGTCCCAGTTCAACTGTCGTTGAACGTTTGTTGAATATTTTTGAATCGCAGGCTCGTAGCCCAAGTCGTATTTCAACCGTGGTTGAATTAATTTGGCGAAGGCTCATGGCCTAAGTCTCAGTTCAACAAGAGTTGAAAATTGTTGAATATTTTGAGTCGAGGGCTCGTAGCCTGAGTGTCGATTCAACTGGGGTTGAATTGATTCAGTGAAGGCTCATGGCCTAAATCCTAGTTCAACTATTGTTGAATATTTGTTGAATATTTTGAGTCGAGGGCTCGTAGCCCGAGTCGTATTTAAACCGTGGTTGAATTAATTTGGCGAAGGCTCATGGACTGAGTCCCAGTTCAACTGTTGTTGAACGTTTGTTGAATATTTTGAGCCGAGGGCTCATATCCCGAGTGTCGATTCAACTGAGGTTGAATTGATTTGTCGAAGGTTCATGGCCTGAGTCCTAGTTCAACTGTCGTTGAACATTTGTTGAATATTTTGAGTCGAGGGCTCATAGACCGAGTCGTATTTCAAATGTGGTTGAATTAATTCGGCGAAGGCTCATGGCCTGAGTTCTAGTTCAACTGTCGTTGAACGTTTGTTGAATATTTTGAGTCGAGGGCTCGTAGCCCGAGTCGTATTTCAACCGTGGTTAAATTAATTCAGCGAAGGCTCATGGCCTGAGTCCAAGTTCAACTGGTGTTGAACATTTGTTGAATATTTTGAGTCGAGGGCTCATAGCCCGAATCGTATTTCAATCGTGGTTGAATTAATTCGGCGAAGGCTCATGGCCTGAGTCCCAGTTTAACTGTCGTTGAACGTTTCTTGAATATTTTGAGTCGAGGGCTCGTAGCCCGAGTTGTATTTCAACCGTGGTTGAATTAATTTGGCGAAGGCTCATGGCCTGAGTCCAAGTTCAACTAGTGTTGAACATTTGTTGAATATGGCCTGAGTCCCAGCGTATAGACGAGGTGAATCAGGCTTGCTCTGATCGGGTTGTTTTCCCTTTTCTCGACGTTTACCCTTTTCTTTTGATTTCAGGAAGAGCTACGCGATCTTTCTAGGAAATCCCCACAGACGGCGCCAAATTGTTTGACTCAAAATGTTTGCAAACATTTATGAATTCTGAACAATCAACGAAAATGAAGGGCCAATCATAGCAGGTCGTAACATATCTGAACTTTAACAAGGGAAAAGATAATGGAAATACTTGTATGGACAACAGAAAATATTTGTGATCTTTATTCATGATAATGGATTAATCTGTCTCTCCATGAAGAGTTTCAAATCTTTACAATCATGTTTCAATAGATCTACCGTTATTCTGTTTTTTGTCTTGGGTTCTCACTCTGTATTTTACTCTGTATTTCTTAGAGCCCCCATGGGGAGAGAATCGAACGCCTTTTCTGATGTCTGTCCTTATATTTATAGATATTTGATGTACGAGTTAATTTTTTTGGAGATCGGGCCATCCTCTACCCCTCTTGTGTTGTTATTGTTAATGGTTGATTCACAACAGAATATTGGCTGTTGTAAGACAAATTCAGCATGATAAGCCTCTTACTTCTTATTTGGCTCGTGAATAATAGTAAAATATATTCAACACATTATCTCCACACAGACGTATATATGAATCATCAGATGGAATATTCACGACAACAACACCTCTGTGATACCATGATGAAAAGAACAGCTGAGGTACATTACATAGGCTTGTTTGTGGAACTAATCTTATTTATGCCCATAGAAGCAAAGAACTTCCGCATCTAATTTACATGGAATTCAATTTCCAAGATTAGCAATTTCACATTTTAGAAAAGTTGAGAAAAAGTACATAAGTCATGTAATTATTTTCTCGTTTGCTTTTTTGCTGATTGAAAATTCTAAATAGCTATCTCAAACAACCAAATCGGGAGTCACTCCAGGGAGCAAATAGTTGCAATGTTGTAAGCATAAAGAATGTTCATTTAAGCAGGTGAAGTTCTTTGATTAATTCAGATGAAATAGCACAAATTATCTGCAATTTTGTGACCACACAAATTTAACTTGAAACATATATACACTGTGAGAAGTATTTCACTATTTCAGTAATATCTTTTTCTCACGACTATAAAGTGATTTGGTCACCGAATTAATTTTGCACAGCAGTGGACCTATATAATAAATGAAAGCTAATTCTTAGGGATTTAGATGTACAAAGAGCTTGATTAAAGCAATAAAAAAAATTTAACATGTCGATCAAATCCTGGAGAAGAAGTGTTTAACCAATTTACAATTGCTCAGTAAACCACTTTCATTATCTCCTTTTTTCTTTTGGCTTCTTTCGTCTCTTTCGTTCCCTCGTACGGCATGTTCTAGTTACGAACTAAATGAGATTATTTCCATTATAATCTATACAACCATAATTAGAGATCCATAAAGAAGAAATGTTTTATATTACTTGTAGAGGATTAAACTGAAGTAATGAAAAATGAAATTTTTGCTAACCGCACAATCGGGACAACTAAAAGTTTCATTGTAAAATAATAATTAATTGAAAGATATGCTCAATTTATAGGATGTAAAGGAGATAGTTGTACATCTGCAATATCCTGAGGGGAGTTGCAAGCAGCAAGAAGACCTACGATCAGAATCTCAGCCAAAAGCTGAATAGCTTCACCCAAGATTTGTTGTCTTTTTATCTACGGACACTATTGGATTTTTAATACATTCGTTTGGTTTGCTAAATGATCGTGACTTTTAAAATGCCAAACGGTTGTTGTTTAAATACAGTATTTTGTGTTTTCTCATATATAAGTAAGAATTAAAGGGATGGGAAGAATGGGGGAAAAATTACAAAAAAATAAATGAGTTTCTTGGTCAAAGAGAGGTGCCAAATCAGCACTCTTTTCCCCTCATATATATATATATATATATATATATATATATATATATATATATATATATATATATATATATATATATATATATATATATATATATATAAAATTTATTCGCGCTTCGCGCCATTATAATAAGTGAGTATACAAAATAATCTTTTGTGAATTGAATTGAGATAGAATGAATAAATTTTTTATTTATAAGCATATGAACATTGATTTTATATCATAGCTATAATATTTTATCTTTGTTATAAAATAATAAAAGAACAAGAACAATATTGCAGAGAAAGAGAGAGAGGAAAATCTTATTGAATTTTGGGATGATTTACAATGGGTAAGACCCTTCTATTTATAGGAGAAAAATGATTTAGTCACAAAGTAAAACTTTCCACAAGATAGACATTCACTCTAAATAGAATTCTATTCATAACACTCCCCCTTGAATGTCTATTCAATGATAATGTGTCTCGTTAAAACCTTAACTAAAATAAAACACAATGGGAAAAAAAATCTAGAAAAGGAAAAAGAGTACACATATCTAATAATACGCCTTTTGGTTGCCTCGTTAAAAACCTCGCAAGGAAAACCCAGTGGGACAAAACCTTGTAAGGGAAAAAGAGTACAACGCGCATTAACTCCCCATGATGAGAGCATCAATTCACATCCTTAAGCCTTCGCATCCCCATCTTGTACACTAGCTTCTTGAAGGTTGACGTCGACAAGGATTTTATATCAGTTTCAATATATTTTCATAATGACATAATATAGAGATCTCTTCATTCACATATTTAGGTACCTGAATCTCTCATGAGATATTATATAGTATTATGTCATGTGATCTTCTAGATCACTTACCTCCTTTATTATGATCATTTTGATCATCTGCTTATCTTCTTTATCAAAAAGTTTATTTGAAACTAATTTGTCTATACGCTTTAAGCTAACCATAGACTTTGTCCATCTAGGACTTAATATGAGCATTTGCAATGAGAATATAGTTACTTTATTTGGGTCAGCAAATGCGTCTGGCATGCTTTGCAATAAATTGCACATGAATTATCCTTTTATGAACTTCAAGTTCATATTATCTTATTGAGGATCTAGATATAGAAACGATAATTCATTCCTCATAACTTTATCTCAATTGTTTTTCTGTCTCCTCCCCATGTTAGAAAAACTAACTTGTTTCCTCAATTTTGAGAACCCATCTTTGTGCGTTATGGTGTTAATCAGAATATACACCGCACATCAATAATAATAAGATGGAATTATTTGGTTCCTGACCCTGAACCACTTGTGAGGGGAGAAAATAATATACTTTCGTATATAATGTATATCAAACTGATATATATAACTTTGTTCTCATAAGAAATAATTTAGCTATTAAGTGGAGGCACTCAATAAATTATTTTGCTAAACCAGTTGTGATGTAGACCAACTTATCAAGATGAACTTCTTGAATAGAAAATCTGGAAATTATGCTCGAAATTAAATTAATGAGCAAGTTACCTCGCACATACCGGCCAGGTTGCGGGTTAATAATAATTGCACATGTAACCATCTCATAGATGCATCTTATGTGGTATACATGGCAGGTGAATGGGCCCATATTCACCTTTGATATTTCTAGCATTCATGGGATTCAATCCCAATTTTAGTTGATCAATTAATTATTGAGAATAAGCAATGTGTAAGAGAATACGTAAAGAACTTTATAGTTCTTTAATATTTACCCATGTAAATTCTCTTTTATTTTTGCACATCATACTTGAATTAACATGGCTAAACCAATTGTGCCAACTGGATAAATTATCAATATTGATAAACTTCAAATTTACACCATGACTTGTGCAATTATCAATAAACTCCAAGTTTATTATGATATGAGTTTTTATATCAATAGACATCCACTTTATTGTGGTACTCTTTTGTTTATGTAGTAGAAATTGGAGATAAAGCGTGTAGCTTTTTACATACATATTACCCCGCTACAAGTTGTAGTAATAGAAGATATTAAATCTTTCCTTTATTTATAGTCTCAATATAATCAACCGCTTTCGCGTATACTTTGGAAACTGAATAAGTTTCTTTGAGACGTACTACAACACAATACCTTATTGGTAACCAATTGTGTTTCTCCAAAATAGTAATAATTGGCTCTTGTAGAGCTCTCAATTAATTTTGCACTACCACAGATTCATCATCATCCATGTGGTGAATATCTCTTTAAAAGAGAAAGTTATACCATTATGGCCATAGTCAAAATAATATGCAAGATCTGTTTCTTGCATTATCGTTGACTTTTAATAATCACAATGCCAAAATATGCTGGCGTACAATAGGTGCGTGACCAATGACCATTCATGGCATAATAATGATATTATTTTCTTATATCATCTCAAACCACCTTTTAGAGGTGAGTGTGGTGTAATCACTACCACTAGCACATTTATATTCTTCCAAAAACGAATATATATTCATAAATCAGATGTTTTCTCATTCACATTATGAATGGACCATAGTCATCCTTATGTGCTTTATAAAATCTCATGTCAAATCGATGAAAAATATTTTCATAAAGTGTGGGATTATTTTGAGAATCTTTATTGTTCTCATTACCACAAATGATGACGATTATAATTTCGTCTATTGCCACGTCAACATCCATTGATACCTTCACGGTAATAGTTTTGTCTTCTTTCAGACTTATCATATATTGCTATCACATTCTCCTAAGGGAATGAGAATGGAGAAAATTCAATGGGACGGGTTTTCACTTCTTGTGCGCATGATCATACATGACTTTGATCATGGCAAGACATAGAAATTTTACCACTTCATGTGGGTGTAATTTCTTAAAAACTCCATTAGAGTTATAATCAAACTTTGTTGTCTTTGCCTGTATATAAAATCAAATTATAGAATTTCAAGAATTTGAAAGAGAAAAGTAAAATACTTACCTTAAATCCAGAATTTTAATCATGAAGGAAGTTCATGAAACAATTAACAATCATTATGCTCAATCCCAAAGTTTCTACTCAATTGGTTAGAGTCTCGTGCTGATAACGTGTTATAATATAATAAAAGAACAAGAACAATATTGGAGAGAAAGAGAGAGGAAAATCTTATTGAATTTTGGGATGATTTACAATGGGTAAGACCCTTTTATTTATAGGAGAAAAATGACTTAGTCACAAAGTAAAACTCTCCACAAGATAGACATTCACTCTAAATAGAATTCTATTCATAACAATCTTTGTATTAGTTTTCATAGCTATAATATATTATCTTTGTAGACAGATTGATTAACTTGTCGCATGATGTTATTCACTTCCGTTTTGTGCACTAATTGAGTTTGGTATTAGAATTCCACCAAATTAAAGTTGTAACTCTTCCATCATCTTTGTTAAGAGGTAGTCTATATGCCATTTAAATACCGTAAGCCTTAGTATTTGAATTTAACGCAGATCACAAAAATTAGTTGAATAACCGAGAGAAAATTACCCTCTATAGCCCCTCAAAATTTTAATAGCCCATGTTTTGACCCACTTTCAAAAAATGGTCCTTCGGCCAAAACATATTGCATATACTAGCCGAACAGAATGAGTATGACAACACAAGTGCTTGTAACTCAGTGGGTAGAGCGCATATTTCCTAAGCAGACAGTGTAGGTTCGACCCCTACCTAGCGCAATGGAGAATTTTTTTTTTACAATGTATAAATATTATATCCTAAGTTCGATAGTGTATCATTGGTGTACATTGAGCCTATCTGAACTGTGCTTGTGTATCTAAGGTGTATATATTTGTGTATCCCAAATCAAACTAGTATCGTGAATGTATAATTTATCTAAAAAATATATAAAAATTATGTATAATGTGTATTTTCTAATATTTTGGAGTGTATCATGTATTTTTGTATTGTGACAATCTTTTTTGTATATATTTTGTATAGTAACATCTATTTTGTATATTTTTTGTATAGTGACAATCTATTTTGTATATTTTTTGTATAGTTACATCTATTTTTCTATATATTTTGTATAGTTACATCTATTTTATATATTATTTGTATAGTGACAATCGATTTTGTATAATTTTTGTGTAATACCAATTTATATTGTAGATATTTCAACTTTTTGTATACCTAGAGGAGTTTCTCTTTCAAACGAACCATTTAAAACATTTAAGAGTCTTTCAGATTATCTCTAGAATTTCTATTGGGGGAAGTCAAAGGACCTGCCTATGCTCGTTGAGACCTAATTCGATCTTCAGAGAGTTCTCGAGATATTTTCTTACGAAGTTTTGTTATATATAGCATCTATAACCGGTTCCGGTTTAGGTGGGCAACCTGGCAAATATACATCTACATGAATTAGCTTATCGACTCCCCGAACAGTATGTTCCACCTTTTGCTTTGTAATAATGATGAAGAACAAACAGGAAGATTGGAGCAACGACATAAGTAGATGAGTCACCCCAACACCCATATTTGGTGAAACCCAAAGGATTTCCCTAGCAAAGAAAGTTCAGAGTTAGCCCAGAAAAAAATGAGGCAATAACAGAAAGCTTGGGATTTTTATTTAAAGAGTGGTTGCCCCTCTCTCTTTAGCTAATGATTTTCCTTTTCCACTTTTAAAACAAAATCAACAACCCTTGAATTCTTGAGAATACGCACTACTGTACACAACTATTTCTTCAGCATCAATCAACAATAGCCTATCTCTCTTTCTGTCTCTGTTTCTGTGATTTTATTTCCTTTTTTTTGTACATAACAATTGAGGCATTGATGATATTTTATCTGGATTCTAGGCTAACTGGATCGTATCAAACTCGTATCTTGGCCTGGCAAATCACCGGATGGGTAGCGATTCAAAGGTTTTTCTTTGGATGCAATCGGTGATTTTGTAGCCATAGCATGGTAGCCTATCTATTTCACGATCTGTCTTTACAAATCCGAGCCTCAGTACTTTTGGCTAGCCATTAGAATTATTTTTGGGCTATAAAATGTATATTGCAGTTTTTGGGCTACCGAGTAAAATATGTTTGGGCCGATGGGCTACAAATGAAGTTTGCTCAATAACTAAGCCACACTTTTGGAATTTCAACCAAATTGCTGTTTTGGAGGTTTAAAATTTTTAACCAAGCATAAATGTATGCAGTGTGCACACATTGGTGAGAAACGTTATTCCAACACATTATATTGAAGAAAAAAAGGTAACGAAAATCCCCTAGACTTTCTTTCCAAGCTATTTAATTGTGTTCATTAGTCATTACTGATATTTATTGGTAATCGTATTTAAAGATTTTGTGGCGTACCTGCATCCTCTTCCCTTCCCTTCCTTATCATGAAATTATGTTAATAATAGTTCACTAATATAAATAATCCTTTAATACTTTTTAATTGTCACGACCCGGATTTTTCTCCGTCATCGGGACCGTGATGGCGCCTACTCGTGGTAGCTAGGCAAGCCACTTCATTTAACATTATCATGTTCATACCATTATTTTTTTATATCCATACTTACTAGCAAGAGAAATAAATATTCAATTTAATAAACGCGGAAGACTTTCAAAATAGAGATAAATAATACTAAGGTAAAACACTGATGAAATCCTCTACCCAAGACGTGGAGTTACCAACTCACAAACTACTAATGAATACTACACATAATATGAAAGAAAATGATAAATATCTGTCTGTCTCGGAACAATGAGACCACAGCAAATAGTATAAGTAAATAGAAGAGACGCCGGGCCTGCGGACGCGTGCAAGCTACCTCAGTCTCGGAATGGCTCAACTCCCATGAATACTCTACTACTGCTGCTGCTCCTACTCAGAACCTGGACCTATGCAAAAACGCACAAAACTGTAGTATCAGCACAATCCGACCCCATGTGCTTGTAAGTCCCTGGCCTATCCTGCGAAGTAGTGACAAGCCTAGGACCAGACACTCACATAAACTTGTGCAGTTCTATATATGTACACCACAAAATAACAAGAATACCAAGTAATAAATTAAACAAGAAGTTTCATAATTAGGGAAAACACAACAATCAACAACATCCATTAAATCAGTAATGAAAAATCAGAGTATAATAGAAACAGTTAATATCAAAACATGGAATATCAAATAGTTGCACCACATCACCCTTCGTGCTTTTACTCTCATCATCACATCCATGGCATGACATGATCCTTCGTGCATGGTTCAAATAACAACGACACGGAATGTTCCTTCATGCATAATCAATATCACAAGGCACGACATGATCCTTCGTGCATAATCAATAACAAGGTACGGCATTACCCTTCGGGCATAATCAATAATGTAAGGCACGGCATGATCCTTTGTGCATAATCAATTAAACAAGGCATGGTATTACCCTTCGTGCATAGTCAATAAAACAAGGCACGACATCACCCTTCGTGTATTATCACTCTTCCTCACCCAAATAACAATCACAGTTAAGGGCAAAATAATGAAAACAATAATCATAAACCATCCCGGAAAGGGACACAATAATCATCACAGTAAAGTCCCGGCAAAAGAAATAATAATCAACTTCATAATAAAGTCCCGGCAAGGGCAAACAATGATCAACTTCACAACCCGGCAAGGGTTCAAGATTATATCTTAAAAACATACCACAATAGATAGCAACAAAAGACTCACGGTCATGCTAGATGTCAGTGTATGGATGCTCGTCACCACAGCCCATACACCGCACTCGATCACATAGAAAATAGCACATAAATCCTATTCCCTCAAGTTAGGATAGATAAAATACATACCTCTAGCCTTGAAGTCTAATTTATCCTTCAACTATAGCTTTACTTCAAAATTCAGCTTTCAACTTGCTCGAATCTAATCACAATTGATTCAATTACATTAATAAATACTATATAACTTGGTTTGGATGCTTAAAAACAATTTTCTCAAAGTTTATCCCAAAATTTCCCAAAATGCCCCTGGTCCCACGTGGTTGGAACTTGGGGTTCGGACCAAAATCCGATTACCCATTCCCTCCCGAGTTCAAATATATAATTTGTTTCAAAATCGGACCTCAAATCGAGGTCCAATCCCCAATTCATGAAACACCTAGGTTCTACCCAAAAATAAGAATTTCTACCATGAAAACCTTTGATTTCTCTTGAAAAACATGTTTAATGATGTTAGGAATTGGAAGAATTAAGTAAAAACCGACTTACAAGTGTTTTGGAGTGATTTTGCTCTTGGAGTATTGTGTGTGGTTGTTAGGTTTTGAAAGAATAAAGAAAAGAGGTCAAAAATTCGTTTAAGTATCAGATTGCACAGCTGCGGTTATGGGAATTGCGAACATTTGTTCGCAATTGCAAACATAGCAGGTTTTGGGACTGTCAGTATCGCATTTGCGATAATAAGTTCGCATTTGCGAACTTTGCTAAAATACTGGGACTTTCGCATTTGCGACATAATAGTCGCATTTGCGAACATGGGTTGTTCACTAAAGGCCTCGCATTTGTGAGGTATAGTTCTCATTTGCGAACCCATGCACTCTCCTGCCATCTTCGCATTTGCGAAGCTTGGTTCGCATTTGCGAACCAAGACTAATCTGGGTCCTCTCGCAATTGCGAAGATACCAGCTGGGTGAAAAAATCAGCTGTATTATTTTTCAGAATTTGCTCCAACGGCCTATCAAATCTTTACCCGAGCCCCCGGGCTCCAAACCAAACATGTACACAACTTCAAAAATATATTATAAACTTGCTCGTGCGATCAAATCGCCAATATAACATCGTTTTCATCAAATCAAGCCTCAAGTTCATGATTATCTTTCTTTTAACTTCATAACATTCAAATTTGGAACCCAAGGTTCAAAACACATCAAACGACATCCAAATGTCACCAAACTTTGCAGAAAGCACTTATATAATATTTAAGACTTGTACCGGGCGTCGGAACCAAAATACGAGCCCGATACCATGGTCATTTAATCCATTGTCATTTAATAATTTCAGCAAAGATAATTTAACAGAAAAATTTATATCTTGGGCTCTAGGCCTCATAATTCGACTCCGGACACATGCCTGAGTCCCATATTTTCTTACGGACCTTTCGGTACCGTCTGATCTCGGGTCCGGGTCCGTTTACCAAAAATATTGACCGAAGTCAACTATATCAATATTAATATCACTTTTCTTCAAATTTTTCATTGAATTCACATATTCTATCACAAAATCTTTCCGGCTACATGCCCGGATTATGCACATAAATCGAGGCCCCACAAAATGAGGTTTTCAAGGCCTCGAAAGTGCAGAACAAGTGAGGAAATACCTGAGTCGGGGAACAAATATGGGTAGCGGCTCCGCATATCGGACTCGGACTCCCAGGTCGATGCCTTAGGAGGCTGACCTCTCCACTGAACACGCACATAAGGAAAACACTTCGACCTCAACTGTCGAATCTACCGGTCTAGAATTGCCACCGGCTCCTCCTCGTAGGATAAATCATTGTCAAATTGGACATTAGTGAAGTCTAACATATGTGTGGGATCGCCGTGGTACCTCCGAAGCATAGATACATGAAAAACTGGATGCACGGCTGATAAGCTAGGTGGCAGAGCTAGTCTGTAGGCCACCTCTCCCACTCGGTCCAGAATCTCAAATGGACCAATATACATAGGGCTGAGTTTTCCCTTCTTCCCGAACCTCATCACGCCCTTCATAGGCGATACTCAGAGAAATACCCGCTCGCCAACCACGAAATCTACATCTCGAACCTTACGATCCGCATAAGTCTTTTATCTGGACTGAGCTGAACGCAATCTCTCCTGGATAGTCTTGACCTTGTCTAAGGCCTCCTAAACTAAGTCTGTACCCAACAACCGAGCCTGTCCCGTCTCAAACCATACGATTGGAGACCGACATTGCCTACCATACAACGCCTCGTACGAGGCCATCTGAATGCTAGACTGGTAGCTGTTGTTGTAGGCGAACTTCACTAATGGCAGAAACTGGTCCCACGAGCCTCCAAAATGAATGACACAGGATCGGAGCATGTCATCTAGGATATGAATAGTCCTTTCGGACTGACCGTCCGTCTGACGATGAAAAGATGTACTCAACTGGACCTGGATGCCTGACTCCTGCTGGACCGCTCTCCAGAAACGTGAGGTAAACTACGTACCCCGATCTGAGATAATAGACACCAGCACCCCATGAAGACAAACAATCTCCCTGATGTAAATCTCTGCTAACCTCTTCGATGAGTAAGAGACAGATACTGGAATAAAGTGTGCTGACTTGGTCAGCCTATCAACAATGACCCAAATAGCATCAAATTTCCTCCGAGTCAAAGGAAGTCCAGTAATGAAGTCCATTGTCATCCGCTCCCATTTCCACTCGGGAATTTCAATTCTCTAGAAGACGCCACCAGGCCTCTGGTGCTCATATTTCACCTGCTGGCAATTTAGACATCGAGCGACATACGCAACGATGTCCTTCTTCATCCTTCGCCACTAATAGTGCTGACGTAAATCTTGATACATCTTCGCGGCCCCCGGGTGAATAGAATACCGCGAACTGTGGGCCTCCGCTAAGATCAACTCCCAAATCCCCTCAATATTAGGCACACAAACTTGCCCATGCAATCTCAATACTCCGTCATCATCTAGAGTTACCTTCGTGGCACCTCTCTGCTGTACAGTATCCCTCAAGTCACGCAAATGAGGATCATCAAATTGCCTCTCACGGATACGCTCTAATAGAGATGAACGAGCGACCGTGCGGGATAACACCCTGTTAGGCTTAGAAATGTCTAGTCTCACGAACTGGTTGGCTAAGGCCTGGACATCTAGAGCAAGTGGTCTCTGGCTGACCGAAATGTACGCGAGACTACCCATGCTGGCAGACATTCTACTCAATGCATCGGCCACCACATTGGCCTTACCTGGGTGATATAGGATAGTAACATCATAGTCCTTCAGCAACTCTAACCATCTCCTCTGTCGCAAATTCAACTCCTTTTGCTTGAATAAGTACTGTAGGCTTTTGTGATCCGTGTACACCTCGCACGCCACAGCATATAGATAATGCCTCCAGATTTTTAATGCAAAAACCACTGCTGCCAGCTCAAGATCACGAACCGGATAATTCTTCTCATATATTTTCAACTGTCTCAAAGCGTAAGCAATAACCTTACCATCCTGCATCAATACCGCTCCAAGCCCCGTACGGGATGCATCACAACAAACTGTATAGGACCCCGAACCGGTAGGCAATATCAAGATAGGGGTCAAAGTCAAAGTTGTCTTGAGCTTACGGAAGCTCGCCTCACACTCCTCTGTCCACTTAAAAGGGGCACCCTTTTGGATCAATCTGGTCATCGGGGCTGCAATAGAAGAGAACCTCTCTACAAATCGACGGTAATAGCTTGCTAACCCCAAGAAACTCTGAATCTCGGTCATCGAAGCTGGTCGAGGCCAATTCATGACTGCCTCAAAATTCTTTGGATCAACCTATTTCTGCCATTACAACATGACCCGGGAATGCAACGTTACTTAACCAGAACTCACACTTTGGAAATATTTGCATTTAACTGACTATTTTTCAGAGTCTGGAGAGAACCACTCTGAGGTGCTGCTCGTGCTCTTCCTGGCTGCGGGAGTATCCCAAGATGTCATCTATAAAGAGTATCACGAACAGATCTAAATAAGGCCCGAACACCCGATTCATCAACTCCATGAATGCTCCTAGAGCATTGGTCAACCCGAAGGACATAACGAAGAATTTATAATGCCCGTATCTAGTACGAAAGGCTGTCTTAGGAATCTCAGCCGCCCTGATCTTCAGCTGATGGTAGCCCAACCTCAAGTCTATTTTTGAGAACACCCTCGCTCATTGGAGCTGGTTAAACAAATCATCAATCCTCGGCAGTGGATACTTGTTCTTTATCATTATTTTGTTTAATTGCTGATAATCAATACACGTCCGCATCGAGCCATCCTTATTCTTCACAAATACCACGGGTGCTCCCCAGGGGGAAACACTAGGCCTGAAAAAGCCCTTTTCTAGAAGGTCTTGCAACTGATCTTTTAACTCCTTTAACTCCGGCGGGGCCATATGATAGGGTGGAATAGAGATGGGCTGAGTGCCCGGTGCTAGATCAATACAGAAATCAATATCCCTGTCGGTTGGCATGCTTGGCAGGTCTGAAAGGAAAACCTCGGGAAACTCCCATACAATAGGAACTGGATCAATAGAAGGAATTTCTACACTGGAATCACCAACATATGCTAAACAAGCTAGACACCCCTTCTCGACCATGCGTCGAGCCTTAACATAGGAAATAACAGTGCAAACGGAGTGGCCAGAGGTCCCTCTCCACTCTAGTCGGGGTGATTCTGGCAAGGCCAAGGTCATTGTCTTAGCATTACGATCTAAGATAGCATGGTATGAGGACAACCAGTCCATCCCCAATATGACATCGAAATCCACCATGTCTAATAGAAACATATCAACACGGGTCTCAAGACCCCCAAATATAACTACGCACGAACGATGTACATGGTCGACTACTATAGAGTCACTCACTGGTGTAGATTGTATAAACTAGAGTATCCAGGGCATAGCTAGGCACAGCCAGATACAGTGCATAGTAGGAAGACACATATGAATATGTAGACCCAGGGTCAAAGAATACTGAAGCACCTCTGTCACAAACAAGAATGGCACCTGTAATCACGACATCTGATGCCTCTGCCTCTGGCCTGGCTGGTAAAGCATAAAATCGGGGATCAGCACCTCCCCTCTGAGCTACATCTCTAAGACGGTCATCCACTAGCTGACCTCTACCTCTGGCTGGACGGTCTCTACCTCTGTGGTCTCGACCTACACCTCTATGATCTCTACCCCCACCTCTGGCTGGTTGGGCAGGCTGTGGGTCAGCTGGGGCCTGAATCATGGGAAGACGACCCCGCTACTGAGTGTTGCCCGTCGCTCGAGGGCAAAACCTGACAAGATGACCTGGGTCACCACAATCGTAACAACCTTTAGGATGATGGGGCTGCTGGCCCTAACGACCTGAATGGCCCCCACGAACACTCTGAAGAGGTTGAGCACTGATGGGAGGCTAGTCTGAATACTGCTCACGAAACCCACGATCACCTGGTCCACCCTGTGAAGCGTGGAGAGCTGACTAAAAAGGCCTGGAAGACTGGCCCCTATCAAAAGATTCCCTGCATCCAGAAGAAGAACCGCTAAATCTGCCAGAATGACAAGGCCTCTTGTCTGAAGGATAACCACCTCCCCGAGCAAGAGCCATCTCAACTCTCTGCATTAGTTGCCTCCTGAAACGATATACCACT